>JAJHZJ010000150.1:12504360-12826860 GCA_023548195.1 Bettongia penicillata ogilbyi | reverse complement strand
AATCTTGGTCATCCTGGAGCAAGAACTGGTGTTTTTCCCTCCCAGAAAATAAATTGGACGTGCTATCACTCACTGTGAAACTGGACCCTTTCCTTTATCCAGTCAATGCTATGGTGGAGAGGAGAGTGCAAAGAAAGGGGGTTTCTGGGACCAGCAGGACTGATTCCAGAGCTGTGGAGAGATGGGGATTGCAAGGAGTTATCATGATACTAGTCTGCCCTGGGCCAAATCCAACAGAGGAGGAGGTACCATGTTGGCATTCTCCGGGAGCTATGTCATAAAGCAGTTGGCCAACTGGACAGGTGGATTCAAAGATGATCCCCCAGGAGTCAGTCAAAATGACAACAGCTCACCCCCACTCACATGCCTCCTGCTCACCCCACTCACACTTTTGCACTCAAACTTGAAGGACTGTTTGAATGCACCACAACCAAAGTCTGTCTGAAGCAGGGCCTCTGTACTTCAAACCAAGGTGGGTTGTGTTCAGGACTCTTCCTCAGGCAAATTGGGATGTTCTAAAGGCTTTGAAGGTGGAAAATGGAGGCTTGAGCTGGAGTATCTTTTTTTTATCATGGTCAAAGCTTCCTCCAAATTCTTAATCAAAGCTCCGGGCTGGACTCCCAAATCAAGTAAAGTCAAAGAAGCATTTATTCAAGAGCCCATTCTTTGCTAGAAGCAATGGCAAAGATTAAAAACCTCTGCTCTCATGGACTTATGAGATCTGGGAAGAGACAATACATATGTATCTGGTATCTACGGAAGGACCACAAAAGGAATCCAAGGTTGTTAGGAGAGGATTTTTTTGAGAAGGGAGTGCCTGGATAACTGGTGAGATAGGGAATTCAGTCAAAGCCATCCAAGATTGCACTGATAACTGAAATCCCTTCACTAGGAGCAGCAGCAGGCTTGCCCACTGAGAAGTGAGCATGGCAGTCAAGTGTCCTTGTGGGCAAAGGCACCAAGATATCTGAAAGCAACCAGCCTAAATGAACAAGGGATAAGTTTGCCCATCGCTGAAGCAAATCTCTGAAGCAAACTCAGACGAGAATCCTCAATGGGAGGAAGATATTCTCAGGTCCAGGAGTCATGAGGTGTCCTCTGGTCCTCTATGTTCATATGCATAGATCTACTTCACCACTGTCATACTTTCAGTTTGGGCCACATTCCAAGGACCCTGTATGTATGCAAGAGGAGAGTATCTTCCTCCGCATTTGAAAAGAGGATCTTGTAATTCTTGTTCTTGCTAGAACTTCTTAGTAAAGTCCTTTTTGTAAAAGCTGATCGATATGAATTGGTTGATCAATGTTAAAGAAATACCAATTCATTCACTGATATTGGAGAGCCCACTGTATGAGGGTTTGGGAGGTAAATAACTGAAACCATGACCCCTCAGGGTTATCCCTAGCATCCTGAAAGGAGGAGTAGGAAGGTGCCATCTGAAAACCCAATCTGGCAGCATGAGTAGGGACTGGACAGTGAGCCCAGAAGGGCAATCAAGGAGAAGATATGGAGCGCAGAAAAATAATGAATTACAGAGCTACCGTATTGTAAGCATGTAATAAATTCTTGTTTGAGTGTTAAATTGTAGTTAGGAGATCTTAATTGGAGCATATTCTTCAATATTTACACAATTGTGTGACCTTGGGCAAGTTGTTTACAGTCTCTGAGTTGGTTTCCTCCTCTGTAAAATATGGATACTGAGCTTTGCAGCCCCTGCCTTCTAAACTTGCTTTTAGGAAATTATTTAGTAAACCTTATGAAACTATGGCAATAAGAGTTGTTATGATTAGAAAAGTAAGATAATTTATCTAAAGACAAAATAGGGAGAAATGACTTAAAAGGGGAGATCAAATGTCAAATTGTAGACTAATATCTCTGCTGGGGAAGGTATGAAGGCTTAGTTTGTATGAGGGACTCTGGATTATAGGTGTGGCTAAGCAGAGGAATTGAGCAAGACTGACCCCTGCTGGAAACTACCTTCTTTAGGAGAGGAAATTGATGTCTTAGGTCACAAGAGGGAAAGGTGTCAGTCAAAATGATAGAAGACCACCAGGCAAAGACTGGGAAGGATGAACCATGTGAGCATATTCCTTCCACCCTCTTTCTGAGATCATGATTGCCAGCCCTGCTCTCTGCACTTCAGCTGAAGCATAACAGACTTGGTTTCAGCCCTTCTTTTCAACTCTGCGTGTGTTTTTCTGTACCAAAAGTGTCTCTTGTACACAAGATATTGTTGGATTCTAGTTTCCTTTCCATTCTTCTATCTGCTCCTGTTCTATGGATTAGCTCATTCCATTCACATTCAGTTATAATCACTAACTGGGCATTTCCCTCCATCCCATTTTCCTCCATTTGGTCTTCTCTCTTTCTATCCTGTTCCTCAAAAATCAGTCTTGCTTTTGATCACTGTCTCCTGCAATCCACCCTGTCCCTTATAATCACTCCCCTAGATCTCTTGTCTCCTTCCCCTTCTATCTCCATGTTGAGAAAAATGAATTTCTATATGCAATTGAGTACGTATGTATACATACTCATATGTGTGTAGTGTATGTATGTATGTATATATATGCAACACACATATAAATATATACATATATAGATGCATATTCTTCACTCTTTGAACCAATTCTAATGAGTGAGGTTCAAGCATTGCTGCCATCCCTCCATGCTATTTCCACACACATGCTATAAAAACTTTTCCTTTCCTGTCCCCTTTTTGTGAGAAAATACCTCTCATTCTACTTGTCTCTTCCTCTGTCTTCCAGTCCATTCCTCTTTATCACCCTTACATTACTTTTTGAAGATCGTCTTCACAAAATTCACGCCCATTCACGCCCTCTAAACAGGAGTCTCAACAGACTCCTTCCAGTTGCCCTAATAATGATAAATCCTTGGGAATTACAAACATTATCTTCCCCCACAGGAATGTTAACAGTCTCATTGCATTGTGTCCCTTATGATTGATTATACTTTCATGTTTACCTTTTTATGATTCTCTTGAGTCTTCTGTTTGAATGTCAGATTTTCTATCCACCTCTGGGTTTTTCATCAGGAATGCTTGCAAGCCCTCTATTTCCTTAAATATCCAATTTCTCCCAAAGAATTATGTTCACTTTTTCTGAGTAGGTAATTCTTGGTTGTAATCCCAGCTCCTTTGCACTGTGGAATATAATATTTCAAGTCATGCCCTCCTTTAGTATAGAAGCTGCTAAATCTTGTGTGATTCTAACTGTGGCTCATAATACTTGAATTATTTCTTTCTGATTGCTTGATTTTCTTTCTAACCTTGGAGCTCTGGAATTTGCCTATAATATTCCTAGGAGTTTTTATTTGAAGATCTCTTTCAGAATGTGATCTGTGGATTCTTTCACTTTCTGTTTTACCCTCTGTATCTAAGGCATCAGGACAGTTTTCCTTTATAATTGTTCAAAATATGATGTTTAGGTTCTTTCTTTTGTCATGCTTTTCAAGTGGTCCGATAGTTCTTAAATTATCCTTCCTCAATCTATTTTTCAGGTCAGTTGTTGTCCAATGAGATATTTCAAGTCACTCTATTTTTTTTTCATTTTTACTTGGTTTTATCTTTTCTTAAAGTCTCACAAAGTCATTAGCTTCTACTTACCCAATTCTAATTTTTAAGGAATTATCTTATTCCATGAGTTTTCATAACTTTTTCCATTTGGCCAATTCTGATTTTTAAGGAGTTCTTCTCGTTAATGAATTTTTGTGCCTTTTTTTTTACTATTTTCTTCAGTATCTTTTGTGTCAGCTTTTACCAGGCTTTTGATTCTCCTTTCATAGTTTTCTTACATTGTTCTTGTTTCTTTTTCTGGATTTTCCTCTGAATTCTTGCCTCTTTCTTTAACTTTTCTAGAATTTCTTCTTTGGGTTGAGTCCAATTAACATTTTTTCTTATATCTTCCCTGCCACCATAGTAGATTTTTATGGACAAGTTCTTTTTTGCTGTTGCTTATTTTCCTAGCATATTTCTTTTCTTTGAACTTTATGTTACAGTTAAGTTCTGCTCACCCAGGGATAAGGAGGCACTGAGCCAAGCTTCAAGCTTTTTTGTGCTGCTGTTTTCAGACCTAGTTCAGAAGGTCTAAAAATTGCTGATTCTTCCAAGGTGGTATTTTCTTAGGAGAGACATAGTCACCCCTCATCTGCACTCTGGTAATTACCCAAAAAGGGCCCCTACTCCCCTGTAGCTGTTAAGTAGTATTGAAACTACTTATAAGCAATAGAGTTGCCAATCAGCACCAACTGCACCCAGTGCCAGCAAAGGGCCACCTATAATCCCTTTCTGACCAGTTATCCAAGCCCCTTACCATCCCTGGGCTGAGAGTACTGCTGCTGCTATCACAGCCACCTCCAAGGCCCACAGCTGGTATTGTTGCTGTGCTCTGGACTTGTGCCCATACCAGTGTTACAGATATCCACTGCAGACCTAAGTTGTCTTAGTTTGGAAAAAATATCTGCTGAACTTTTGCTGGCTCTGACACTCCAAAATTTGTTCTGAGGTGTTATTTTAAAGTTGTTTGGAGGGGGATGTTGGGAAAGTTCAGCTGGACTCAAGTTTACACTCCTGGAAGTAATTTATAATGCAGAATATGGTATGTTTGAATCAATGTGGAGGAAAATTTCCTAAAAATCATCAGAACTGTCCAAAGTAAAATTTCCAAGTAGGGAATAACTGATCACTTAGCAATTAGATGTCTTCGAACTGGAAACTACCTCAGAAGGTACCAAATCCATCTTTTACCTCAGCAATTATAGCCTACACAATATGCCCCTACCCTGACAAAAGTGGCTATCACCTTGAAGCATACTAGAGGTGGGCAACTCATTACCTTCCAAGGGAGTCCATTACACTTTGGGAAAGCTATGAGTGTCAATGATGTTGCAGAGAGCAAGGTATTGACCTCAGATGTCCCTTCCAGCCCTGGAGTTCTCTGAGTTCATAATGTAGGTGTGAAATATCCAGTGTCTTTAAGGGTTTTCTTATTGACACATAAACTACCATTCGATTTTATCTAGAGTTAACCTGTAATTGTAGTTAAGGGCAAATGAAAGAAGAGCTTTTTCTTTAATTAAATGTCTTTTGCAATATTTCCAGATTTATAACCTGCATATCATCACAGCCCTGTTTACACTCTACTCCAAATGTGGGCTACGACCAGACTATCAATATGGTTTGAAAATAACTGAATTATTTGTCCGTTTCTAAACTAGAATTTTACACAATGCTTTTGTCACTGTTGTGGTTTTAGCCATGTAGAGTTTCCTTCCAGAGATGTCAGTCAAATCCTGTTCACACTTGTCCTTTCCTTGTGCGACTCATCAGCATTCTATCCTAAGTTTGCCATGGGGTACAGTGAGATACTCTACCCAACATATTGGAGGTCTTTCTTGTGGTCTCTTAATACAGAGAACATAGTAGATTCTTAAGAGAAACCAAGTGATTAATTACTTTAAATGAACCACTGCAGGGTATTTGGCTCCTCTCTTTTTCCACAATAACAAGGAGGGTTCTGGTAAAAACTTTCTTTCTTCCTCCATATTTAATTTATCCTTATTCTTTAATTTCACTTATTATTAAAGATTCCTCACAGGCTTCATTTTAATGAGTTTTTTTCATTCCTAAAGGTATTACCCTCATTGGCTACAAAGCAATGATAGCTCTCCATAGGCACAGGCATCAATAGCTGTTGAGACTCATACCAGTAGGTACAGAACAGGTCATATACCCCCTTTCCCACTCAGCCCAGTCACATTTCTTTGAAGAAATTTCACATCAGTATGTTTTCCCTTTTTCAGCTAAATGAAGAAAATTATAGGTAGGAGGATTTCATTAGAAGTATGTCTGATTTAATTAATCTTTAATTATGACACAGAAAGAATAAAGAGAGAGCTATGAGCAGCCAGTTCATTGACCACATTTATCAAGTTGCTTGTCTTTATGACCTGTCTGGTCAACAGTAAATCAGATCCCGCCTCTTCACAATCCATGGAACAAATGATAAAATTGTTTTCAAAAGCCACTGTCTGAATATAATCTAAATGTGTGCAGTACCCACAGTAGTCAAGGCTGTAGACACCATTATAAATTGTTGGGCATGAATAACCAAGCCATCATTGCCTCAGAACCAAGGCTGAAGCTAGTTTCTGCTCAAAGATCCAGACCCTAGATTCTCAGACACCAGGAAGAGTTTCTATGATTGCCATGTTTGCGACCATTACTGTTAATACAAAATGACATGACAGTAATGAGATTATTTGGTTACACATGATATCATTATATAATCATAGAATTCTAGTCAGATAGAAGAAACATCAGAAATTAATAGAAACTATATCATTTTAGAGTTTTTAAAATATGTAGTTAGAAACATTCCTTAAACTGACCTGAGCAGTCATTCAATTCAACCCTCTCACCCCCATCAGGCCTCAGGCCCTAGAGAGGTTAAGTGACTTGTCCATAGTGACAGAAAGTGACAGAACCAGAATTGGAAGTAGAGTCTTTTAGAGATGATAATGACCTGAACAAGGGTGGTGTTACTATGAATAAAGAAAAGGAAAAATGCAAGAGGTATTCTGGAATACAAATTCTCAGGATTTGGCAACTGATTGCATGTAAAGGATAACGGAGAAGGAAGAATCAACAGCAACTCAAACAGGTTCCTCTTCCTTGCCAACCGATAAACAAATTATGGTTAAGTAGCTTCTCTAGAAATATATTGTACCAGATGTTTGGAATAACAAGGTGAGGTATATTCAAGAGTATAGCACCATGTTAGCGACAAGGTCAGCACACAGTAAAGCACTGTAAATTAAGAAGAGTCACCTTCGGAGATGGGTTGTAAACAACTCAAAGTTTTCAGTATGGTCATTTACTCCTCAGAAATCGGAAAATGCAACAAACCAGGGCTGGACTCATTATTTTGTTGATTGACTGGAGTTGAAAAAGTGATGGAGAAAATGTTAATATTAAGACTAAATTTAAAAGTTGGTCATGAGAACATTTCCCCACAAAGAGCTAGTTAGACATTTGCTTATACATCTCAAATTATCAACACATTTATATCAAAGATAGTCCGTGCTCCAAGGAATGTTTGGCCATCATGAGATAGGATGAACTTACAGAAGAACCAGGCTAGTGGTCCAGCGCTTGATTTGGTTCCATAGTAACAATTGGCTCATATTTATATCCTGTTCTAAGACTTCTAAAGCACATGCGAACCACAATCCTGCGGAAGGGAAAGGAAGGGAAAACTTCTTTAGATAAAATCTTTTGTTTTTCCTTTTTACATCACCTTAATTATCGAATACATCCATACTCTATTCATAAAAAGGTATTTTAGAAAACATTCAACCACTCTGCCCAACACCTAGCAATACCACTAAGTCTGAAGGCAAAGGCAACTTTCCATACTCATAAGCCTCCACTTGGGGGGGTTGGGAAGAAGGCAAGTCAATCTGTTGGTCAACAAGCATTTATTAATTGCTTACTTTAAGTCAGTGAATGTGCTAAGCTCTGTCAACACAAAGAAAAGTGGATAGATAGATAGATAGATGATAGATAGATAGATAGATAGATAGATAGATAGATAGATAGATAGATAGAAGATAGATTGATGGATAGATGATAGATAGATACATACATACATTGACATAGATAACTAGATAGAAGATGGGTGGTAGACTGTTAGATAGATAGATGGATGCATAGATGGATAGTTGGATAGATGAGAGAGAAAGAGAGATAGGTAGGTAGATACAGATAGCATTTTCATCTCTTTGTGCATCCTAGTTAAGGGCAAAAATTTTTATATCTATTTTACAGATGAGGAAAGTGAAGCTTAGAAAGTTATGCTGACTTACACAGTGTGGAAGCACCTTGCCAGCACAATGTCTGTACCTGGAGTCAAGAAAACCTGAATTCAAATACTTCAGACATTTTAGATGTGTGACATTGACTAAGTCACTTGACTACTCTTTGCCTCAGTTTCCTTAACTGTAAAATTGAAAAGATAATAGTAGCTACATCCCAGCATTTTATGAAGACCCAGTAAAATAACACTTGTCAAGTGCTTAGCACAGTATCTGATAAGTAGGTGCTTAATAAATGCCTGCTTCCTTCCTTCCCATGTCATTTCTTTTCTTTTGTCTATATACTTGTTTTGTTTAACTTTTCATCTGCACTTCCAAGTGTGAAGAGGTGAGAACAGCTTCATAAGTTGCTCTTCCTTCCCCTAGTGAGTTAGTCAATAAACATTTATTAAACACCTACTGTGTATTAAGTGCTGGAACCATTTTTCATTAATGAGTTTCTTGTGCCTGTCCATTAAGTGTAGGGACACTGAGCTCCTCAGCACAAATCATGCCTTCTAACATTCACCAGTCTATCTGTTACCCCACAGGCCTGTGACTTCAAAGACAGACAATCCTGGCCACTCCTAGTCAGAGGACTCCCTTGATCCCAAAGAATAAATAGCCTTCCCTCCTCCCTGCTTGGACAGATTCTAAGGTTTCTCTTAAGTTAATCAAATAGTAAGACAGCCTTGAAGTGTGAGCATATTGCTCTCTGCTGCTCATCAGCTATCATACCCTCTGCTATTCTTGCTGAGCTTCCCAGCAGGATTGTTGTAGAGATCTGACAGTCAGGGTTCAGAGATGCCAATGGTCTCTGTCCCTTTTCAAATAATACTGCTGATATGTATGTTCCCTCTTTTGGTCCCTTTCCACATCTAGCAGTAGCCACATAAAATGGTAGCCACACATTCACATTCACACATTCACCATTGATCCTCCAAAGTCTCAGAGAGGCTAGGAGGGTGGCACTCATAACTGGTTTCCAACATACTGGGCACCACCTGCCACCCTGAGATCATTTGGTTGTGAGGTCATTTTTTTTAGCTTCCTTTGAATATGTGCTAATGTCATGGGAGTAACTTTCCTCCTCACTGTGACTTTTCTTACTCTTGTAAAGATTCCTGAGAAAAATATTCTCATTATACCCAACTTTTCTGTGACTACCCTCTCAATCAGAAGTGTTTGGATGTCTTTGAGCTTGGCACACCTTATTTGGTCCTCCTCATGACCCACAGAGACCTGCAGAGAGTGACTTCATCCTTGCTCAGCCCTCTCATCATAGGGATGCTAGCCAGACAGAATTCTCTCATGTAGCCTCAGATCATTTCTTTGCTTCCTATAGCATTTTCCTTCATTTCTTATCATCCTCCCTTTATCACTGACATAGCTGGTGACACTAGACTTTGCCTAATATTCCAGAGAGCTTGTTGATGTCACTTCAATGACATCCCACATCTCATCAGCCTCCTGAAACTGGATCAAGACCCCTTGAACCCTTGGACATTCTTTTCATCATGTTGAATTTTTTTAAATGTTTCTTGTTCTAAAAAATGAGCATGTTCATCCTTGATCTTTCCCACTTTGGTCATGTTTTCCACCTTGAGAGAAATCACCTCATGATTTTTACCCTCATAGACTGATCCACCTATACAGATCACTACAATTTTGAAACATACAATAGTTCTTATTCTGTGGCCAAAAATATTCATCCCCTGATGTCCGACCTTCAGATGATACATATGCCCCTTCATGCTTATGTAGTTCATCCCTGGAGCCAAGTCCAGGTCTTTTCATCTCAGGTAGGATATGTTCGAGTCACACTCCACAGGATAGCCTTCTAGAGCCCAAAGGGAGATCTATACCATGGTGAGACATCAAAGGGATTAGGCCTTATTTGAGGTTAAGAAGCATTTTCTGTTGTCCGTGGTATCATTTATTAATGTTTGGCACTATTCTAGGTGATAGAATTGTAAAGTCAAAATAAAACCATCTCTTCCCTTGTCTTCCAACCTTTCTTTTTCCTCTTTTTTTCACCTCCTCATATATGATAAAATTTCTACAGTGATTTAAGGTTTCTGAAATATTATACATAGGCTATCTCATTTTTTCCACATAATGACCCTAAAAGATAAGTGCTGTTATTAGCCTCATTTTATAGATGAGAACTAAGTGTGAGAGAAGTTGAGCGACTTTACTAGAATCATACAATTACAGTGTGATGTAGTGTTATTGGTGGGATTGAAACTCAAGTCCTCCTGATTCCAACACTCCACCTATTATGCCACCTAAATTGAGTCTAAGTATTGGGTAATGTCTTGGTGACATCTTGGTGATGTCATTTTGGTCCTCTTTGAGAGAACAAAGGACAACAACCACATATTGACCGTGTTTATCACTTACTCAATAAATAGGAATCACTCACTTTTTGTCTAGGGTAAAATATAATTCCACCTAAAATTTAAGGTACCTCATAATAGGATTCTAGCATTCCTTTTCAATCATTTTACACATTTTCCCTTCATGTGACAAGGTGGTCTCTTAATTTCACACAATATACTTGCAAGACCAACTGGCCCACTTGCTAATTCTTAGGAATAATATTCATTCTCCCATCCCCAAGCCTTTGAACACATTTTTCTTCGTGCCTGTAATGGATTCACCTTTATTGCACCTCAGAATCTTAGACTCTCTACTTCTCTTCAATGCCTTGTTCCCTTTCTCCTCCATGAGGTCTCTCCTAATCTCCTCTTTCCCCTATAATTGCTTTTGTCCTTCTCACAAAAATTTTCTTTATAGAATCCACTAAACAAGGAGATGGAAAACCACTCCAGTGACTTTGCCACGCAAACCTGGTATGGGGTCATGAAAAGCTGGCGTGACTGGAAGACATAAGCTCTTTGGGGACAGGAACTACTGCTTTTGTGTCTTTATATCCTTCACATTTAGTGGAGTGGGTGGTACATAGTAGATGATTAAGAAATACTTGCTGATTGAGTATTTGACTCCTAGCCTGCTGTTAGAAAGGGAAGTCCTTGTGAATAGAGATTCCTTTGTGCCCTCAGTCTCTACCACAGTGCCTGTCATCTAGTAGGTACTTAAGAAATGTTTCTTGATTGAATGATTAGCTCAAGAAACTGATAGCAGAGCAATATAATAATGACGCAAGATCAATAATAACTATCATATTAAGCATTTACATGATGTTTTCAGGTTTTTAGGCATTTTTACATGAGTTAACTCATTTGTTCCTCACAATAAACCTGTGAGATAAGTAAGTACTATTGTTATCCCCGCTTTACAGATGAAGAAACTGAGGCTGGGAGTTTAAGTGACTTGCTCAGGATCACAAAGATTTTAAGTGTCTGAGGCAGGATTTTCCCATCTCCAAGTTCTGCGCTCTATCCACTGCACCACCCAGCTGCCTTAGCATTTTTACTTTACATGAAAGGGAAATGGCACCTTGTCTTCCACAAATCATAATTAACTCATTTAATTGGGCCCCACAGAGACAGCCTGAATGGTTCCTAAATTTCCTTTAATGCATTTGGGAGTCATGGTGGATGGGGTCTGAGGATGCTAATGGTCAGCCTAGATCCTTTTTGCCTATTTCATTCTGCCATGTTTCATACTTTGATTACGATGTGGTGATGGTGATGGTGGTAATAGCTAACATTTACATCACATTTTAAAATTTGCAAATAATTTTACATGGAGTATCTCATTTGTGAATTATGTGTGTATGTGGTGTGTGTGTTTGTTGTCACAGCTTTTGATCTAAATGTAGACAGTGTGGAGTTTTCTTCATCTTTCTATTCCCTACCACTGAACTTGGTGCCTCGGACAAAGAAGGTGCTTAACAAACATTTGTCAAATTGAATTGAATGTGCCCAAGGAAATTTTCCTCCAGCCTTGTACTATACATTTCTGTTTCAAATAACTCTTCCTTCTCTGTCCTTCCACTGCCCATGGGATGGGAAATGCTGATGGTTCTACTCCAAGTGACAAAAGACGTCTCCTAAGAGAAAATAAGGCTGTTTGTTTTAAGGATGGTAATTCAACACTTTCTGAGAAAGGGTGTTTGCATCTTGTTACTGCTGTGAACACCAGAGAAGGCTGCTGATTGGACTAATAATGGTAATTTTTCCCCATTTATTTCAAGTGAGCTTCTTCTGGGTACAGGCTCTCTGAGCTGGTTTTCAAGTATGTATTAGGATGTCAGGCAAAGGAACTGAAGTGGCTATGTAATCTTTCTAATGCACCTCTCAGATCATGTTACCCTCTGCCAGAAAACGTATTAGCGCCACTGAATCACAGAATTTCTCAGTCCGAGGTTATGCAGCCCAACATCTCTCCAAAGTCTGAATCTCGTCTATCTGTTCAGCTGTTTCTTGAGACTTGCATGTGGTAAAAAGCCCCTACTTCAGAGGCAGCCAGCTCCATTTTGGACAGCTCCTTTGTTAGGCCACATTTTCTGATGGAGAACTGAAATATGTTCTTCTGTTACTTACACTAATCAGGCATGGTTCTGTCATCCTATACCAAGAAATACAAGTCTCATTCCTTTTCCAAGTGACAACCTATTTTCTTCCTAAGAGTCTTGAAATTGAAATGGCATATCATTCTAATATGACTATTAAGGGAAAAGAAAAAGAAAACACCTTGTAAAAATGCTTCATGCCACATTAATACAGCCTCAGTAAAGTTTGAATTGATGCAACTATTATGGAAAGGAAGTTGGAAATATGGTAAAGAAAACTGAAGGTCTATCCTCTTTGATCCAGAGAGCTTGATGCTAGATTTATATTCCCAAGGAGGTCAAAGAAGAAAGAGAGTTCTCATATATTCACAGCAGCACTGTTAGTGATAGCAAAGAACGGGGGGAAATGGTGAGCATAGATTCCATCATTCCCACTGACTATCTATTATTCTATATCTCTCATCACTTTTACTGCTAAACTTCTTGAGAAGATTGTATATAAGCAGTGCCTTGCCTTTACTTCCTTTCTCTCACTCTCTTCTTGAATCTCTGTAACCTAGCTTCTGACCTCATCATTCACCTGAAACTGAATTCTCTGAAGTTACCAATGGCCTCTTAATTGCTGAATCTACTGCCGTTTTCTTTAACATCTTGGCATTCTTAATCCTTCTTGGCCTCTCTGCAGACTCTGTTCATCACCTTCTTCTGTATGCTTTCTCATCACTAGACTTTCACGACACTATTTTCTCCTGGTTCTCCTACCTATTTGACCACTCTTTCTCAGTCTCCTTTGCTGGTTCATAGTCAATGTTACTTCTAGTAACTGTGAATGTCCTCCAAGACTCTGTTCCAGACACTCTTCTTCTTCCTTCTATACTATGTCACTTGACTGTCTCATCATCTCCCATATATTCTATGAAGATGATTTTTGGTTATATATACTCAGTCCTAGTCTCTCTCTTGAAGTTGAGTGCTCCATCACCATCTCTAATTGGATGCCCCATAGGCATCTGAAACTCAACATATTCCAAATTTTTCTCAAAATAATTATTTTTTCTTAACTTTCCTGTTGCTGTTAAGGGCACCACCATCTTCTCTGTCACAAACTCTCATAACTTTGATGCCATCCTCTACCCCTGAATCTCAATCTATCCATTATATCATCTACCACCACCATGGGAAATCTTATTAGTTCTACCTTTATGGCATTTGTTGTATATTTCCCCTTCTCTCCACAAATGCAGTCAGAGTCGTCTTTCAGGTCATCATCACCTTTTGCCTGGGCTATTCCTCTTAGCCTTCTGACTAGTCTTCCTGTCTCAAATTTCTCCCAACTCTATCCTCCATTCAGCTCTTAGGGTAATTTTTCTAAATTATAAGTCTAACCATACTACACCCTCTAAATGAGTTCCAGTGTCTCCCTATTATCTATAGGATCAATATAAAATCCTGTTTTGCATATAAAACCCTTCACAATTTATACCCTTCCTACCTTTGCAGTGCTCTTACTCTTACTTCCCCCAATACACTCTATGATCCAACTGTGATGGCCTACTGCAGTTCATTGAACATGGCACCCATTTTCCACTCTCTGCCTTTGTGCTGGCCATCCCCCAGACCTCTACTTTGGAGTCTACTTTCCTGAAACCTGTCAAGACTCAGGTCAAATTCTGCCTTCTGCAAGAGGTTTCTTTGGTACCCACTCATTCATTCACCCACTGCCCAGTTGCTAATGTCTTCTTTCTCTTTTCAGAGAGTATGCCTACATATTTCTTATTACAAGGGTGACTATGTGGTCCATTTATATAGTGATTCTATCAGTGATGCAGAGCTATCATTACTTATCTTGGGAAACCACTCAGAACTATTGAGTTCTGTTAGCTTCATTTCCCTTTGGAATTTATTCTGACAGATCCTTCTCTCCTATTCCTGGTATCCAACTGTTGCCAGTGATTGTGAAGCCAATGTGCCTGAGAGCTCTTCTCAGAGCAAAGAAAATCCTAAACTTCCCATCCCACCTCTGGTGCATCCTAGATCAATGACCTTGGTGTATTACTTAACCAATCAGTGCTTTTGTGGTTCTTGTATCATTTCAATTTGTCTGGTTCTTTGTGATCCCATTTGGGGTTTTCTTTGCCAAAGATCCTGCCATTTCTCTCCAGTTCATTTCACAGATAAGGAAACTGAGGCAAACAATATTAAGTGACTTGCCCAGGGTCACATAATTGGGAAGTGTCTGAGGCCAGATTTCAACTTAGGAAGATGAGTCTTCCTGACTCTAGGCCTGTTGCTCTAACCACTGTGGCACCTAGCTGCCCCAATCAGTACTTTAAGCAGCTCTCAAAGACTTTAAGTTGTGGAGAAGATGCCAAACTACCCTGGCACAAGGAGTTTGCACCACCCCCTGAGTTGTCTATAGCAATATAATTGCAGGTTCGACTGTTCTTCTTATGACTGTGATCATGAGAAATGTAATAGAAATATGAACAAAGAAATTGTTTCTTTTACCTATTTTGAAGGACAGGGGATCTGAACCAGGCTAGGCCAGGTGTTGGGCTTGCTCTGGACAGGAGAGCTGTTTTGAATTAAGGGCTAATTGACAATTTCTTGGGCATGCTCTGGGAGGGACCCACCCTATAGAAGGGGTCGGGCTAGATGAATGGTGTAGCATCATGCAAAAAACACTGCATTTCCATGACATCTCTACGGCTATGTGACCCTGGAAAAGTTCCTGCTTTATTGGAGCCTCAGTTTCTGTAAAATGAGAATTTTTGAATGGAGAAACTGTAATTTCCCTCCCAATTCTTAGCCTGTGTTCCGAGGGAGAGAAAATAAAGATATGAGAAAGGTCAGCTTCCAGACTGGAATTAAATGACTGGCTGATCTTTTTGTAGGCTCCTTAAGGACATATGGACACATCCACCTTCCCTAGTGACCCTCAGTCTATTAAGGTGGGCATGACCATCAAGACCCAGGTCCCTAAGGCATGGCAAAGAGCTGTGTGTGGTGCTCATAATGGAGAACAGCTCAGGAAATTCAGAGATTCCAATTAAACTGCATTTATTTTCATAAAATAAATGTACATGTACATCCATGTGTCCATTCTTGTGCTCATGACTACCTGGGTGTGTATGGCCATCCACCACACATCTATTAAGCACCTATTGTGATATTTATAGATATACAAAGGCAAAAGCAGAAACACACCTGTTGCCCTCAGGGAGTTTACATACTATAGAATGTTCTTTCAGTAGCGAACTTTGTAAATTTCTAACATGATTCGTTAAGTTTGTCCAAGAAAAGGAGGACATAAACCCACTCTTTGAAAGGAGAGAGCAAAATAGGAGTCAACTGTTTCCCTTTATTGTTAACACAGGAGGGAATTCATTGGGAGACTCAGGGAAATACCTCTCCTCTCAGCTCCCTCCACCTTGCTCTGAGATCAGAGGGAATATTGACTTCTCCACAGCTTTCCTGGAACAATAGACTTTGCAAGAAGACATCTGCTCTTCAGCCTAAAATATGAAGACCTGCATTATTAACCAGCTGACTGAATAATTCAGCTTGAAATAAACTTGCAACAAAAAGGAATGTGCCTTGCCTGCCTGCTCCATAATGAAATGGAGTCTTCATTCCTTGGGACGCCTGGGCAGGACCAGTTAAACTGAATTATGACATCGGGAAATGTCGCTCCGACACAAATAGGAAGGTACTGTTGCCTTATTCTACTGGGATGGTGACAGGGTAGGAGGTAAAAAGAAGTCCTTGGAAATCTTGGAATTTTTCTTAAAGTTCAGTTTTATCAGAGATCTACAATATAATAAATAATAAAATTAGTTAGCATTTAAATAAAGCCTACTATATTCCAGGTATTGAGCTAAGCACTTTACAAATATTATCTCATTTAAACCTCATAACAACCCTAAGAAGTGGGTGATATTATTACCATTTTATAGTTGAAGAAACTGAGGCAAAGAGAAGTTAAGTGACTTGTCCAAAGTCATACATCTAGTAGGTGCCTGAGGCTGGATTTAAGCTCAGTTTTTACTGTTTTCAAGTACAACACTGATCCATCTAACTTCCCCAATTTCAAGGGCTCCCTCTCCTCCCCCCATTTTAGAGTCTTTTTTTTTACTTTCCAGAAAAAATGTAGCTTAGGGAAAGCTCCAACTTATTCCTAGTTAATTCAATTTTTATTTATTTAGATTTATTTATTTATTTAGATACAGCATCTGCCCTGGGCCCCTGGCTCTTTTTACCTGGGAACAGAGCTGAGCAGGAAGAAGAAAACTGGGCTCCAGGCCTTTACAGAATGACTGAACAAATGAAATGTTAGAGCCATAAGGTACCTCAGATAAGAGTGAGTCCAGACCCTTCAACAGAGGGATAGTAGAACCAAAGAATATGGGGAGATGGACAGGAGTGAGTTAGAGCAGAGATAGCAATGAATTCAAGTCAGAGTCCTGGGATTCAAATCTTAACTCAGTCACTTCCTAGCTGTGTGACCTTAGATAAGTCACTTAAATTTTCTGGACCTCAGATTCTTCATTTGTAAAAAGGAAATTCTGACTAAATTATCTTAAAAGTCACACTTCCAGATCTAAATCCATTCTCCTAGGATGATTATTCTATAGTCCACTTCCATATTCACTTTTTCTTCTCTGTAGCCTATATGTATTGTTTCCTTCATCAGAATGTAAGATCCTTAATGGGGTGAGGGAACAGAGGAAAGGAGAGAATTTGGAACTCAAAATTCTAAAAACAAATGCTAGCAATTGTTTATATGTTCCTGGGGGAAATTAAATACTAAATTTTTAAAAAGTAAGATCCTTGAGGGCAAGGCTTTCTCATTTTTTTTTATTTGTAGCTCCTGTGCTAGTGCACATGCAATAAGTGCTGAATACATGCTTTTTCATTCATTCACCATTTCATTTATTCATTCATTCATTTCATTCAATTGACTTGTCTAGGGTAATGTAGCTAGTAAAGTATCAGAGTATTTCAACCCCCTCTTGAATCACTATCTTATCATGGCAGAGGGGCTTGCCTATTCCAATGAAACCATGAGTTATGGCAAGCACGTTACCCAAGATAGTGGGATATAGTGGAGAATTCAGACAAAAGGCAATCTATTGGAGAAGGAAATGCAAACCACTCCAGTATCTTTGCCAAGAAAACACCATGGAGAGTATTAAAATGAAAAGAAGATAGGATACCAGAAGATGCACCCTTCAGGTGGGAAGGTATCCAACACATTTGAAAGGTCAAAGATATCATTTTCTAAAGAGTAACATATGAATGTGAGAGTTGGATTGTAAGGGAACCTGAGACTCAGTGCTCAGTGCTTTGAATTTTGGTGCCAGAGAAGACTTTTGAAGGGCCCTTGGAGAGCTAGATGATCAAATCAATCAATACTTAAAGAAATAATTAAGACTATTCAATGGAAAGTCAAATATTGAAGTTGAAACTTAAATACTTTGGACTCATAATAAGAAGATAACACTCATTGTAAAGACTATGATGTTGGGAAAGATTGAAGGCAAAAGGAGAAGGGAACCGCAGAGGATAAGATGGATACATAGTGTCATCAGAGCAAGGAACATGAAGTTGGTGTGAGGTCAAGCACAGTAGTATCCTTTTGCTATTTTTGTTTTAGTATAATCAAGAAGTATAATGTCTCTATTTGAATGTAGTTAAAGATCTTCCCCACCCATTGATGTGCGTGCCCATTGAGGGAAGCTTGATTAAGGGAGTTGTTTTATAGGAGGGTCCCAAGTACCTTTTGTTTTTCCTATTGAGGCACTGAATCTGAGGGTCATGCCCTCTGGCTCAGAAAAGTATACTTTGGGGCTTAATTTTTGGAAGAAATTCTGTGTGCCAGATGAGAGACTCTGGGAAGCTGCTAAGCAGTTCCACACCCTACTACCCCTCCACCCTGCCCTCTCTGCTCCCTAGCTTTGAAAACCCAGATGGTGGTGCTTCCCTCTCTGGTAAAGATGTATGTATGTTAATGGTCAGACAGTTTGGAAGCACTGTCTGTTGATTTTTGATTTCTCTGATATTTTGGTTTTCTCTGATACCCGTGCTTGATTAAAATGATTCCTAATCACTCAAAAGTTGCCTTTCCTTTTAGAGAAGAAGATCAAAGAACCTGTGGTAGCAGGTCCCTCTGTGTGAACAAGATATTTGAATTTAGCTTTCCTGATCCAAGTGTAGGTTTTTTTCCATTGTATTATGCTGCTTTGCTTCATCCTACTCTCTTTGAATCCCCAACCTCTCAGTCTCCCAAGAGCTAAAGCTATTTGCTAAGCCCCACCCTGACCCAAATGATACAATGAACCTCAAAGTTCATTCCACTCTTCTTGATTTATCAGCCTCTCCTTGACCCAAGTCTTAGGCAGAATATTGCCTGACTCACAGGGCATCATCTTCCACCATTTCCTCCTCTATTCCAGCGTCTGATGTGGATGTCCCCTTGCCAAGAGTTCACTTCATCTTGTCCTTTAGAATATATTGCTCCCACAATCATCCCCGTTCTCCCTAATCTCCTAGTTTTGCTATCTGCTGGTTTCTTTGCTGCCACCTATAAACATGCCCAAGTTTGACCTATACTTCAAAAAAGAAACAAAACAAATAATAATACACTCTTCATAGATCTAGCTAAGTCCACTGGCTTGAAAAATCTATGAATATCCAATGTTTCCACTTTTTCTCAATATGCTCTTCTTAACCTTTTACAGTATGACTTCTGACCTCATCACTCAATTAATACTTCCCTCTCCAAAGTTAGCAGCAATGTCTTAATCACAAAAAAACTATTGGCTACTTCTCAATTCTCTTTTGACAATTTTAACTTCCCTGATGTCCTAAATATTCTCTTTCCCTGTTTTTGTTTGTTGTTTTTAGAACACGGTCTCTCCTGATTCTTCTCCAATCTGGGCAACCACTTCTCAATCTCTTTTGAAGACTGGTCATTCATTCCATGACCACTACGTAAAGGGTGTCTCCCATGACTCTGTCCTGGGTTCTCTTGTCATTTCTTTCTGCACACTGTCTCTAGGTGACTTCATCAGCTCCAATGTGTTCATGATGATCTCTTTACCCAGCTCTAGTCTCTTTCTGATTAGGACACCCTCATCATGAACTACCTATTAAGAATTTACAACTGGGTGTCCTACTGATATTTGAAATTTTTCTTGTCTACAATGCTCATACTGTTGCTCCTATCTTGTCATTCAGGCTCCCAACCTCAGTGTCATCCTCTGACTCCTCACTCGCCTTCACAAATTCAATCAGTTGTCAGATCTTAGTGTTTTCAGATCTATAACATTCTTACATACTCCCCCTTCTCTCTGTCCAGACTGGCCATCCTAAGACCCTTATCACTTTTTATCTGGACTATTATAATAACCTTCTAATTTGTCTCTTGCCTCAAATATCTCCTCCCATCAGCTAACCAAAAGTACTGCTTAGTTTGATTACTTTTGTCCCAAGTGGCCCTCTATTGCTTCACACATCAAATATAAAGTTCTGTGACTGAGATTTCAATCTTTTCACAATGCTCCCCACCTTTCAGTTTTTTGACCAAGTATTTTTTTCTTCATACATTATCATCCAGATATGGTACCTACTCACTCTTCTGGACACTTTATCTCCCATCTCCATGCCTTTGTATCAGTTGCCTCACATGCCTGGAATGGATTATCTCCTCTATGCCTCTTAGAATCTCTCATTTTCTTCTTTAAGGAACACCTTAAAAATCATTTTCTCCATAAGGCCTTTCATAGGTCCCTCCCTTCCCATGTTGACTTGAATTCATTTTGTATATATGTCCATGTTTTCTTCTCTAATGAATTGTAAATACCTCTAGGTCAAGGATTGTTTCACTTTGACATGTGTCTCCCCAACACCCAAGAAATGTCTGATATGTAGTAAGTGCTCAATAAATGCCTGCTGATTGATTTCATTTTATAAACTTTAAGTATGTAATGCATGGAAGGCACTTAGGAAGATAAAAATTTCAATTTTGGCCCTCTTAGAATTTGCTATTTCTTTGAGGGTTCAAGACCTATGTACCAATAACTGTGAATCAAAGTATTATGTGATAGGTACACGAGAGTCACACATGGGGAGAGACATGAAAGAAAACAGGCCATGCTGAGGGAATGGCAAGTAGGCTTCTATTTTGACTGTGATGTAGAAAACATAAAGAGAGTCATGTGGCTCTCAGTAATTTTTATGAGGCTGCAAATGTAGGTTTGTGATAGATCATGGGAGGCCTTGAATGCCAGATTCATTCATTTTCCCCATATACCACAGGAAGATACTGAATGTTTTTTGAACAAGGTATGCCATAATCGGAGCTAGGAATTTATATTCATATGAGAGCAGTACACAGAATAGGTTAGCAAATGGTGAGACCAGACAGAGGGAGCAGATCTAGGTATAGCCCTAATCTGGAGGATATTAATCTTGAAGACAAGTTCCAAGCTCTCCTCAAACTTGTCCCTTGATGTGGCTAGGACAGACTTGTATACTTATATGGGGGATTGTCCTTGATCAATCAAGACTGGCCTTTAAAGGCATTTAGGTGGCATAAAAGGGAGAATTCTGGACTTTGTATCAGAAAAATCTTGAGTTTGAATCCTGTCTCCCATGCTTACTAGAAAGGTGATCATGGACAAGTCATTCGCAGTTTATTCATCTGCAAAATGAGAAGATTGGACTCAATGACCCATAAGATCTCTTCTATCCCTCAGTCTATGATCCCATTAATTTTCCTTCAAAGAATGATAATAATTAAAGTCACAGACCTTCCTCATCTTACCAACCCTCTTTCGTCCCCCAGACTTCATCACAGATGTTATCTTCTTTGAATCTCTTTTCTACTGCTTTGATTTGAAAATGACTTATTGAAAGGATGTGACTGTATATTCAGAAGCCCAGGCAACTTTTGCATTCAATCAGCAGGAAAAAGGATTTATGAAGTATATGTATTTTCACAAAAGTGTCTCATACAGTGATTCTGAACACACCCATGCTCTCAGTGGAAGAACCTGGCTTTGTTAGATTTTCCCTCGGTATGTAATGGTCTAGAAAAAAAAATTACAAACTTGAAAGGATGACAGCTACTTCTTCATGGCCTGCCTGTTGGATCTGTAATTGTTCTTCTGGGATCCAGATTGGCTGTGAGTAAAGCAACTTTTAAAATATTAACTCTTCCTTAGAGGCATGACCCTTGTCTCTACTTACAACCTGAAAAGTGGGCAAGTTTGCCATTCACATCTATGAGCAATCACTCATCCTAACAAGGAAGATGTTTGCTTCTTTTCCCTGGTATGCATTCACAGTTAGAATCCCCCCAAATATGAAGAAACAAAAAAACTCACATTCTATAACTTAGGCTTACAAGGTACTTCCCTCATCCTGACCATGTGACAGAGCGAGGTCGAGGATGAGCATCCCCATTTTACAGAAGAAACAAGCCAAAAGAAGGAAGGGAACTTGTCCACAGTCACGCCTTTAGTACACATAAGGACCAGGACTCAGACTCATGTCACCTGAGTGAGGTTTAATCTTTTGCTTCCTCTAATGGGAAAATCACCACCTCTGGTGATCTGATGCTATTTCCTAGGCATTCCACCAAGACTACTATGACTGTCTTTTCTTTTGCCTCTAGAAAGCTCAGGATCAGTACAAAGTTCTGTATTCATCAATCAACCAGAAGATATTTATTATGGGATCTTGTAAAGGGGATTGATTCCTTCAATGCCTTCTTTCTCATCTCCTCCATAGCCACCAATTAAGGAATGGAGACACAGGAATGAGAGGTGATATGTCAGCTTCACAGGTCAAGATCACACCAAAAAGAACATCAATGCTGGACCAGGAAAAGCCTAAACCACTGGTGAATCACAGCAAAGAAGGAGGGCATCTGTCTAGCAGGCAGGCAAGAAATAAGCATTTATGAAGTACCTGCTGTGTATGAGGCACTATGCTACATATTGGTGATACAAAACAAGTCAAAAGATAGTCCCAGTCCTCAGGCAGCTCATAGTCTAAGGCAGGGAGACAACAAAAAAATACATATATACAAATTATCTACAAACAGGATAAATAAGATAATTAATAGTGAAAAGGCATTCAAATGAAGAGGGATTGGGAAAGGGTTCCTGTAGAAAGTGGAATTTTAGATGGCACTTAAAGGAAGCTAAGGGAGAAAGAAGGCAGAGATAAGGAGGGAAAGCAGTCCAGGCATGGGGGATTGCCAAAGGAAATGTCCAGAGTCAAAAGATGGAGTGCTGTTTGTAGAACAGCAAGGAGGCCAGTGTCATTAGGGGATCCAGATCTCAGCTATTGCTACAAGATGGAAGGAGTGGAAGAGGAAAAGAAACTAGGATGAGGGGAAATTAGTTGCCTATGGAACAAGCGTTCCAGAGGACACAGTGGAAAGTGTGGGTGATGTTTGCTTGAGTGGGGGAACAAGGAATTAGGTGGTGGGAGCCAGGACATTAGGTTTGAATGATGACCTTCAGGACTTCATAGTCACTGGAATGTGAAGGATATTAGCAGGTGTATATCTGTGTGTTCATGTTCATCCTTCATTGCCAAAGAAGACCATGCCATCAGAGAAATGATGACATGATTTGCACTTGCCTTTGTTTTGAGTGAGGAAGGGTTGTACAGGTCACCAGCCTCACTTCTCCTCCAGAGCCATCTGAATCCAGTGACTAGATATTCATCCGGATGACTGGAGATGACCCAGGGTACCTATCCTTGAAAGGAAGGTACCATCCCTTTTCCCAGAGAGGACTAGAGATCAGACTGGAGAAAAGCACAGCATGAAATGGAAAGCACAGTCAGATGGGAAACCTTGTTTCACTTCTTCTCTCTGAAGGCTAGAAATTTGTCAGGATTAGACAATGAACCAGGAGATCGAGCATGAACCTGCACAGAAGATAGATGTCCCTGCTCCCCACTGATTCTCCTTTCTCCTCCTTCAAGGGGCAGAAGATGAAAGGTTTGGCGTTAGAGAAAAGGTCATTCATCTTCTTTGAACCAGGACTCTCCATATCATAAGAGTCAAGAGATCAGGGGGACTGACATAATTAATGGCTGATTGTGCTGATTCCTGATTCCTTAACAGCCTTCCTTTCAGAGACATACAAGCAGGAAATGGAAGTAGAGTGGTCAGAGGAGGATCTCATTGCTCTTCACATCCAGAGCTGGAGATCAAGTAGGGACAGCAGGAAGTGAAAGTCAGGAGAACGTTGTATTGATGAAGACAGAAGTCCTACCAGTTCAACCCTGAGGAAACTCCTCCTGGTTTCCAGGTAGTCAATGTCCCAAGGTTGGGGGAAGTGAGGCCAAGAGACGCATACATGACACAGAACTCTTGACATCATCCAATACATGGCCTGGCCAGGCAGAAATATCATGAGATGGTTAGATCTGCTTCAGTTTGAGGCCTGACTTTGCCACTCACTAGCTGAGCCACTTTCAGTAAGGAGCTTAAACTCTGAGCCACAGTTTTATCGTATCTAAAAGAAGGAACATAATATCTCATAGGATTATTGTGATGAAAAGGCCTGGAAAACTGGAAAGCGCCACAGATGTGGTTACCCCTACTGTTATCACCACAACTACCACCACCACCGTCAGTTAGACACTAGTTTTTAGAAAAGAACAAGTTCTTCAGATGCATCCACCCTTCTTCAGAAATGAGGGAGGGGATTTGGGGATGTGCTGGACCTGGATACAAGGGCTGACCAATGAGAGAATTATAACTAAAGTAAAACTTAGAGTAAGGGTCTTGTTAGAAAGAATGAGTTAAAATAGGAAGCTACCAGAGGGCCTGCTTTCTCTCCTTAGGGGTTGTAACACAGATGAACTCCCCTTTACCTTCCCGCTCTCCATCCATAGCCCTGACAGTTCTCTAGGTTCAAAAGTTGACTTGGAAATGTGTTTCAAGACATTTATCCTTGATGTATATTGGGTAACTTGACATACAGATAATCCTGGAATTCAGCTTGGGAGGGTAGGAAGTGACAGGATCAAAAGGCAAAACACACATCAAATGAATTGCATTTTATCAGCTACTATAAGAAGTATCTTGCCATTTGCCCTGCTGCTTCCCTTCCCTCTATTTCATAAACAGTTGTCATCCATATCAGGGTCTCCAGAGACTCTGTCATCCCACCCCAAGGAAACCAAGCTGCCCAGCTTTGATATTCACTTTAGCTGCCCATGTTGGAAGGCAAGCTGGTCCTCACCTCAGCAAGTCCCAGATATTGATTTCCCCATTCAACCCCAAACACTCCATTCAGCCATCTACCAGGACATTAAAACCTCGTTAAGCTTTGGCAGCTCATCAGATGCCCTGACCTTCCTCCTTTCCAGTCGCTTTTATGTGTGTTCTCCCCCCTCCCACCTACAACAATAAGCTCCTTAAGGGCAAAGACAAATTTTTTTTTGCTTGCATTTCTATTCCTCTCTCTCTCTCTCTCTCTCTCTCTCTCTCTCTCTCTCTCTCTCTCTCTCTCTCTCTCTCTCTCTCTCTCTCTCTCTCTTTCTCTTTCTATCTATCTTTCTCATTTTATGCATAAAACCATGAAATTTCAGTAGAAGGGATCTTAGACATCATCAAAATATCAGTTTTGCAATGTCATAATTTTGTAAACTCATCTACTCCAAATCCCTCTTGTTAAAGATGAGGAAACTAAGGCCCGGAGGAAGAAGGAGAATAGATATTGCTGTGTAAGAAGGACTAAACGGAATGGACCAGTGCATGATTTTGGGAGGACCTAGTCATACAAGGTTAGGTAAGAGGAAAATGGGATGATTATCTTGGCGAAGAGAAGACTTGGTGGGGGTAGGGGACAAGATCATGATCTTCAGTTATCCGATGATCTATCACGTGAAAGAGGGATAAATTTGCCCTGTTAACCCCACCTCCCTCGCCCCAAAAGACTGAATTAGGAAGAATGAAGAGAAAGCAAAAAGAACCAGAATTAACTTTGATGTAAGAAAAAAATTTCTGAAAGAGCTATCCATAGATGGAATGATCTCCCTTGGGAGCAAATGAGTTCCCAGGTCAGATAGCAACTTGTAAAAGGACGTTAGTGAAAAGCTTTCTGCTCAGAGACTAGTTGAATAGAATGAATCTTGGGATACTCTCCAGGTCCTGTGATGCTGTGACTTTCCCAAGTTCATACCAGAAGTCTGCAGCAGCAGAGAGAATACTAGAACCCATGACTCCTGCCTCTAGAACCCACACTCAGCCACCATCTTTCCAGCTTCATCTTACCCCTCAGTGACTGAGTACGTAGTGTCCTGTTGCTCCAGAACACTGCTTTGTCTGTCCATCTCTCTCTCTCCATCTCCCTTCTCTGTTTATCCATCTCCCTTTGCATGAGAGACCTGAAATATTTAGAACTATCGACTCCATGTTCCCTCAACATTATTAACAAGGAAAAAAATGTTTTTGGCAGCTGCCAAGAGGACTCCAGGGAGATGTCAGTGCATCTCTGGGCAGACACATGCTGGATAATAGATTGCAAATCCATTTTGCAAGATTCAGCTAAACATCCTGTTAAATAATTGAATGCATATAATAGCAAACAACTTTGAATGTTTGTTCCTTGGCTAACTGGGCAGAAATGATGACCAGTATCAATGGCTGATGCTTTCCTCAGTTAAAGACCCTGGGCTAAATGGAATTCAATTCTCCCATGAATCCTCAAGGTCATGTCTGCACTGGCCCTCAAGGTAGGGGTAAAGTTGGCAGAGTAGGGAGAGAAGTGTCAAAGAAATGGGCAAGAAATGATAGACAGGAGGTGGGTACACCACTTCAAAGTACATGATCTAGCTAACTGCTAACAAAGTGGGAAGAATCAAGATTCAAAAAGTGCTATATTCTCCCAATCTCCAACCCTCTCAGACCTCACTCCAATCCCACTATCCAAGCTCCAGAATTCAGAGGAACAATGGCTATCAAATCCAGGCCTTTTGTCTTACAGATTAGGAAACTGAGGCACAGGTAGGTTAAGTGACTGGCTCAAAGCCAATAAACTTCATAGGCTGCATTTGAGCCCAGGGCTCTAGAGGTATCATGTCCAGAATGAGACAAAAGATGGTCCTACTCATCTGTCCTCTTAAAAGACAATGTAGAGTATTATGGTCAGTTTTTGGTTCAATTTTTAAAGGACATTAATAAATGACACTGTGTGCAGGGGAGAGCAAGAAGAATAGTGAAATCCTTGAGTCTCTCTAACATAAAGATTAGTTGAAAGAACTTGGGATACCTCCAGCCTAAAGCAGAAAAGACTTATGAATCGCTGGTGAGCATTAGAGCCCTGACAAGGAACGGGGATTAAGGTGATGCTTCTTAGCCCCAGGGCAAAACTTGGAGCAACAGAGGTAGATGTAGAGAGGCTGATTTTGACTCAAACTAAGGAAACAACTTGAAAAAAGTTGCCTCAAATTAGAATTAAATCCATGTCAGAGTGAGCTGCCATTACTGAAAGCCTTCAAGTGGAGCGTGGAAGACTTTTTGGATAGAAAATTGTTGAGGAAATCCCTGTGTCTGGCAATGTTGGACTCAGTGGCCTCTGATTGATTTCTGACTGCCACATAAGGAGACATACAGACAGATGCAGTATCAGTTTCACAATGTCCTAGATGTACAAAAGCATCACTTACTCCATGAATAGTTCTTTTGTGGGGAAGGACTTAGAAATGTGGAAAACAAGAGATCATGGAAAAGTAGAACAGAGGGAAGTATGAACATCTAATGTTCCCTCTCATGTCTCCAACCCTTTCTGGTTTCCTCTCCCCCAGCTCTCTTTGTCTTCTCTCTCATTTGATTTTCCCCACAAAAGTATTTTAAGACTCAAATCCCATATAGAATCCTCAGTTTTGTATATAGAGGTTCCCTGGAGATGTTCTTTGTCACCTCAGGGCTTGGATCCAGCCAGACCATGTCTATGAAGCTCCTTATTCTAAAACCATGGGCATGATAGAGATGATCATGGGCACCCTTATGTGCAGTCCAGAATTTGAGATAATAGCTCTATGTTGGACCTCAAGCTTTGTGAAGTCTTCCCTCAGGACGACCATAATTACTGCTTTTAACAGACGAAGAAGCTAAGGTTCTCAGGGAGGAAATTTCATGATCAGCATCATAGTATTAGTAAGCAGTCAAGCTGAGATAGGAGCTCCCAAATCGTTGTATTAGGAGGACTCCTGTTATTTTGGAAATATCACCCAGTCCTGACAATTTGGGGTCCAAGTCTGTAAAAAAACTTTTCTGTGTTCATAGTTACAAGGCACATCAAAAAGAAGTATCAATTAGTTCACATAGAGACATGCGCATGGGAGCTTCTGAACATAAGTCATTTCCCACAGACTCCAGAGCATACAGCAAATATAAAGCCCTGACTATAAAGCCTCTTTACTTCTCTGGGCCTCAGTCTCCTCATCTGGAAAATGAGGGAATTTGAAGAGCTGACCTCTGAGGTCCTTTCCAAATCTAGAGTTATATGTATATGTGATATATGCATATGTTATATAGAGTATAGGTGAATTTGGGCAAGCCTCTTTACTTCTCTGGGATTCAGTTTCCTAATCTGTAAAATGAAGGACTTGGATTAAAACTGAGGTTTTTTCCAGCTGTAAACCTAGGATCCTACCATAGGCTGCTATGGTCTACTCATCCTATATCAGGAAAGAAAGAAAGAAAGAAAGAAAGAAAGAAAGAAAGAAAGAAAGAAAGAAGAAAGAAAGAAAGAAAGAAAGAAAGAAAGAAAGAAAGAAAGAAAGAAAGAAAGAAAGAAAGAAAGAAAGAAAGAAAGAAAGAAAGAAAGAAAGAAAGAAAGAAAGAAAGAAAGAAAGAAAGAAAGAAAGAAGACAATAGAAAGAGGGAGGAAGGGAGGGAGGGAGTGAGGGAAGGAAGGAATACACAGGCACAATTTTAAGTTTGTTCTGCATTTTTAACATTTTCTCCATCACTTTCTTAGGACTAGAAATCAAGAAAACAATAAATCAAGGCCTGATTTAAAACATTTGTTGATGTCTGAGAAGTAAATGCTCACCAAAAAAGTTAACAATTAGATCTCATGAGCCAACTGGAGCTATGTCCCGTACATCTCACACACACACACACACACACACACACACACACACACCATGATAATGGGAGTCTACAAGGACGAGTCTGTGATCAATGCTTCCAGGAAGCTGACAATCAATAAGGTGAAGATGCCCTTGCAGAAATTAACCCCTTCAGAAAAACGATAATTGAGAATGTTAACTTCTGTTGCAGCTTGTTTGGCAAGGCAGAAACAGATTTAATTGAACTTGGAGATGCATCCATAAAATGTTTATTGAACTAATTCATGAATGAATCATGTTGGACTCTCATTTGCACACTTGGAAAGTCACAAGGTTATCATGGCTTCAAACTATGACTTTAAATGTCAATGATCCCTTTCATCTGATAAGGCTTGGCATGGAAGCAACATTGGCCTTTGGTTCTGAGAAATGGGCACCAACTCCTAGCTCTAACAATTCCTACTATGGTGACTCTCGGCAAGCTACGCCCCTCCCCCCCTCCTCTTCCACCCTACCCCCCACCCCCTGCCAAACTTCTGTTTCCTCCTCTGTAAAATAGAGATGAGATTTTTTATTTTGTCTACTTCCTCAAAAGGCTAGGATGATTGGTCATCTTAAAAGTTGCCTGAAGACTTCAGATCTTCCTGTTCAAAGCACCTCCTACTGGTCTGACCTATGAACTCTGAAGAGAGCATTCTCATTCAGTTCATTTTCAGGGAATCATAGGATCCTAGATTTTGGGCTGAAAGGGATCTCAGATGCCATCTTCTTCAATCCCGTCATTTCACAAGAGTCAAAACTGAGGCTAGGATTCCAGAGCTAGTAATTGTCCAGATAGAAGTCAACTAGATAAGATCATTTTTGAGGGTCCATTGTCCCCCCAAAATCAAATATGCTGTTGTTTATCCTAAATGATGGAGGGGACAGTCATATTATCTTCTACCATGGTTATTTCTGGTTCTTGACTCCCCATTCAGGCAGGACATTGACAAAATGGAGAGTAGCAAAAGGGAAGGCAACAACCAAGCCTTTGGACTTTCCATTTATTGCTACTAAATTCTATTTTTTCTATTTGGCCCATCATTATACTCTGTTCAATCTGTTTTGGACCCAATATCCTACTTGGCCTCATCTAGTAGAACTAGGAGTAAGGGGAAGAAGCCACAGAGATGCTAGGAGAATAAGGGAAGACAGTGCCACACCTCGAATGTTTTCCCTACTACAACTTGACTTCCTTCCAGACTGCTACTTTCCCAATCCCCAGCACAGTAGTCCCCTATTCTCAGTTACATCAGTCACAGGACTCCTGTGGCCTGGTCTCAGGAGCTTTCACTTGCTGGTCACAGTCTCTTGAGAAACTCCATTTTATTAATTGTTGAAGCTGTATACATGCTTGTGATTTTATCAGTGTGAATAACTCCTAATGAACCAACTCCCTTCAATGATGGAGATCAGAAGTCTCAACAACTTTCACTGTTGCTTGGGGACCCTGAGAGGTTAAAGGATCTGCCTGAGGTCTTATAGCCAGGATGAGTCAAGGCAGGACTGATTCCAAAACCAGTCCTCTCTTCCCAAGTCACATCCTTGCTCCTTAATGAAAGCTAAGACTGAAGACTTTATTGGACATGGGGCTTAGCTACAGCAGAGAACAACAAAGGGTTAGCATCTCTATCATTTTTCCACTGACTCAGGGCTCCAAAGAGCTTGCAGAATGGCCGCATTTCAGGGGTTCCAATCAGCCTGTCTCTAGTTCCAAAGGCCTGCCTGGAGTCAGGACTTGGCCTAAAGCCTGGGACTAGACAGCCTTTCCAATGGTTATCAATTGTGTCCATCTACCTTAGTATGTCAGTATGGGGAGCCTTGAAGAGTGGTACAGGAGATAGTTCTTGTAACACAAAGTACAGGCAAGTCTCTTCGTTTACTCCAGCCAAAGGTCACCCCAGCAATGTTGTTTTGTTTTGTTTTTTTCTCAGAAACAATCAACTTTTCCTAGATGGATGAGGGTCATTTGTAAATACTGCCCAGATATGGAAGGGACGATGGGTGGAGAGGAGTCAAGAGGGAGGCCTAATTGGCATTCCCCCATCCCAAGAAACAATCCGTTCTTTCCCTCATGAATCAAGCCTGGACTCCACAGGTTAGCACTTTATGTGGCTAAGTCAGCAGTCTCCTGCTTAAATTTTTGATGAATCAAACAGTAAAATATTCACAGCCTGTAAATCTATAATATGCTTTATATTTTTACCATTTCTCCTATTTGGCACGATGAATGTGACAATGAAGATTAAACAGGGGGAGGCCGGCAGAAAAGTCCAAAACGTAGACTCCAAGCTCGTCCAGAGCAGATTAAATGTTCCTGCAAATACCGAGTGATTCTAAAAAGCACAGTGTTTATTAATTTGAAAACTGGGTCCCGCTCCATGAAAGCCGGAGACCAAAGTCCCCGTAGTTCTCCTTCTCACCCCCACCCCCATTACCGACCCTGGCACCCCCACTCAACTCAGCTGCCCACTCCCCTTCGCCTCTGAGCCAGGAGCTTCCCAAATGAACTTCCAGAGCTAAAGGAAGTCGCAAACAGGCCTCATAATTCACACTACCAAGAGGCTGAGAAACGGCCGTTTTAATGGCAAGAAGCAGAAATAGATGATTACTTTCATGATGGATGGGCTACAATGCACTACCCAGCTACAAAGGGGGAGGAACCAGGATCCACTGGGATTGTCTCACTCCCGGATAATTCAATTACAAACACCTCAATTAAGGCAACTCTAACTGCCCCATGGCTGACCTGATCACTCAAGCATCTGCTTGGGGAGGTAGGGAGGCCAAACTTTGTTGAACAACTTTCCTGGCCTAAGAGGGCAGAGCTGAGAAGGATGTGGGGATGGAGATCTGAGAGGGGCCTGAGAACAGAGAGTGTCAAAGCTGGGAAGGAGCATAGAACAATGGAAGTTAGAGGTGGGAGGGAGCTTAGAACAAGGGGTGTCAGAACTGGAGGGGAGCTTAGAACAGGATATGTCAGAGCTGAGAGGGAACTTAGAACAGGGAGTGTCAGGGCTGGGAGGGAGTTTAAAACAGAAAGTTGATTGATTGCTAACTGATATAAGAAACACAAGCAAAAAATACTGATGCAAATAAAAACAACCTCAAAATGAGTAAACAAAAAAATGATATTTTTGAAAAAACAAGTGATATTTGTGGGGGGAAATGATGAGGCAATATATCAAGTTTTCCAGGTTTCTGCTAATGTGGTTCTCAAAAAAGTCTATCATCTGAAAAGATCTATTAAATGACTATGCAATTAAAATGCATACTCACAAAGAAGAAATCTTGAAAATTAGAGGAAACATTAAATGGGGAACAAAAAGAATATGGAAAAGCTCAACAAAAGCTTAAGTCTATTTTTTAAAGGGCTAACAAAATTGATGTCTTTAGCTATTCTGATTTTTCAAATGACAGGAAAATAAATTACCCATCTTAAAATGAATGAGAAAAAATTATGTGAGAATATATAAAACAGCTATCAATATCTACTATGTACCAATGTATGCTACCAAATTGAAATTTTAAATGAATCACATTACCTAAAACTATAATATATCAAAATTAACATATATGCAAAAGAAATCATAGGCAATCCAGTTTCAAAAAATGAAATTGATCAAGTTGTAAAAGATGTTTTTGAAGAATGGACCAGAAATTTCCTTGGCATAGGGAGCAACTTAAGATTCAGAATAGCAACTTAAAATTTTGGAGATTCATTAATATAAAGGTATATGTCTTTTAAAATACATTATTTTAATTAAAAATTATTCTGCTAAATGTTTGGAATGGAAAAGATTTCATGCTTAAAGGATCAATTCTTCATTTGTCTATAGAACTCCGTCATTCAGAATAGATCTTTGGGAAAGAGGAAGAAGGTCACTGGGCACTGATTTAGTTGGTTGGATAAAATTCAGAATCTTAACTCCCTGGAAGACCAGACTAAAAAGAAAGAAAATGAGGAGTAAGAAATCAAGAGAAGGAGAGCGAAAATGAAGGGAGGGTGGAGAATTAGAAAAATGAATAGATAATGAGTATGAAGGATGAAGGAAGAGAGAAGAAAAGGAAGAGGGAGGAGAAGTAAGGAGAAAGAAGGAAAGGAAGAGGGAGGAGAAGTAAGGAGAAAGAAGGAAAGGGTTTAGGGAGAGGTAGAGGGGAAGGGTGAAAGGAAAAAGGAAGGGGAAAGATAGGGGAAGAGAATGAGGGGGAAGGAAGAGGGGGAGTGGGCAGGGAGAAAGGGAGAAGAGGGAGACGAGGAGGGAGAAACAGGAAAGGCGCTCACGTCCAGATTCAGCAGAAAGGTCCTTCATGGACCTGAACGTCTAGGCGAGCTCTGCAGAGGGCAGATCTGCCCCTCCCCATCCAGGGGCTTGGTAATTGCTGTCTGAGCATCAAAGACTAAAAATCGGTTTTCCTCTCATGCATGAAGAATTTCTATCTGATTGATGACGGCCCGGACCCTTCTCTTAGCCACGTAGCCGCACTAATTTGCGAGCTAAAACAATATTAGCAAATCGTTAATGATCCATGAAACTGCTTCAGCAGCAACCATCTCAGCTCCAGCATGTGCAAGAAGCTATTGTGAGCTTCCTCCCTCCAGACAGGGGCTGCTCGCTGTGGGGTCCGCCATGGGCACCCTCCTCAAGAAGCCAGCAGTGCATCTGCCTGGCTTGGGCTCACACCCAGTCTGCCTAGTTGGGATGAGTATGGCATCCGGGAGAACCTCCAGTGAAGCCAGGGGAGCCATTCTGATTGAGTTTTCACATAGCCCCAAGCAGGACCAGTGCTGTGCTCCCAGCTAATGATTACAGTTACCCTTTAGGTCTCCAGTTCTATGTCCTAGGTAGACAGTGAACGCCCCAAATTTCAGAAGGCGGATAAGCCATCCTGTGTATGAGCAGGCTCCTCCTCTGTACCACGCCTCATGAGACATCAGAGCCCTTGCTTGGTGACTGCCCACAATGGAGATCTTGCTGCCTCTTTGGGTAGCTCATTCCACTTGGGGACAGCTCTGATGGTCATAAACTACTTCAGCCCTGTTCTGCTCTGTAACTTTGGCAGTCTAACACTCCTTGCTGGAGCCATGGTTTTGCCAGTTTTTACTTGATAATTAAATGTTTGCACCCAAAGACAAAATTTTACATTTGTTGTTCTTGTTGAGTTGTTGTCATGTCTGACTTTTGTTGATCTGATGGACCAACGGTGCAGAAAATTTTCTTGGAAAAAGTACTGGAGTGGTTTGCCATTTCCTTCTCCACTGTTAAGCAGGGGTTAAATTTTACATTAGCCTCTATTAAATTTCATCTTAAACTTGGCCTGATTTTCCAGCCTAAAATGAAGGGAGAGAGTTCTAATATCATCCTGACATGTCTTACTATTTAATGAGGGGGAGGGGCAAGGAAAGGGAGAACCAAGGATTCTAGTCTACCACTGACATAGCAGTCTGACTTTTTATATCCATAATTTCCTTGTATATTCCCAATAGCCATGTAAGATCAAAAGAGCACAGATTATCATCCATTTTTTTTAAAAATGATGGTTTTAAACATGAACAAGGAGACGTGTTTGCTCTCAGTCTCCCAGTTGGTAAGTGTCTAAGCTGGACTTTCATCCTTCAGGCCTCTTGACTCCTGACCGTTTCTCTCTGAGGCTGAGCAAACCGTCCATTTTGTTTCTAACAACCCAAAACTACTTATGATCATGTCTGAGAGCTTCAGGGTTCATCTGGAAGACCACAGGATATCTGGAGAGAGAGACAGAGACAGAGACAGAGACAGAGACAGAGAGACCGAGAGAGAGAGAGAGAGAGAGAGAGAGAGAGAGAGAGAGAGAGAGAGAGAGACTCTCTAGATATAGACAGTTTAGTTGAGTCAAGCAGGAAGTTCCTTTACTTAAAGAGTTATGACCCTGGGGTCCAGGGAACTGTGGACAAATTTCAGGGTACCCACTGAGTTGTATAGGAGAGAGGAATTACATCTTCAACTTCACCGATCTCTAACTACATACTGTGTTCTTCTTCACAATCTCCTGAATATCTTGCAAAATATTCATTCTAAACAAACTAGTTAGGAGGTCACTCGTCAAGCGGAATGTTGAAGAGATCCCTAGTTGGAGTGGACTAGTAATGAAGCTACTTGTGAGGTCCCTTGTAGCTTGGAGATTTGGTATTACTTCCCTAGAAACTGTAATGAATGGGGTTTAATTCTTTGCCAGCCCACATTGCAGCCTGTTTCACCAGCCAAGTAGTTGGAATTCCATTTGTTTGCGATAAAAAAAAAAATGGTGGAACATGGCAATGCCTTAATGTAAGTACTTAAAAAAAAAACACAGGGGACAAAAATGAGTAAGAGAGCCTTAGCTTCAGTGAATGCTGAATGTGATGCTTGAGGAAAATCAAGTTTAATTAGGGGGAGATGGGACTAGAGACTTGGTGTGCAGATTTTGAAAGAGTTGCATTGCATTTTCAAGGTCTTTAAAGGTTGATCACAAAGGTGGGTTTTGTTTTGTTTTTTTGGTTTTTGTCATGTCCACTTGAACTCCCTCTTTCATAGCTTCTTTTTTTTTCCTTAATGCAGAAAAGGCATCTCATTCAGCCATGATGAGGGTAATTTTTTATTTTAATTCGTAAATGAAAGGGAGAGAGAGAGAGACGGGGGGGGGGAGAGAGAGAGAGGGAGGGAGAGAGAGAGAGAGAGAGAGAGAGAGAGAGAGAGGGAGAGAGATCCCTCATCTCTATCTGGATATCCCATTGGCAAATCAAACTCATTGTATTCCCAAGTAATCATCTTACCCTAACCTGGATACCTTTTCACAGTGCCCTGATTTGGGTTACTCTACTAAGTCTTTCCCTTCTGCCTTTATGAATTCTCTAGCATCCATCTCTCCTTTTCCACCCTCATGGTTCCACATTCCCATAACCTCTTGCCTAAGCAATAATTGGAGCTTTCTATCTGGTCTGCCTATCTCCATTCTCTCCTATTTTCAACCCAGTCTCACATAGCTGCCTTTTGGCAGCTTCTTCCTACTTCCTACTACTTCCTACTTCCTACTTCTACCTATCTTCCTGCTGGTAAGATCATGTCCCGTCCATGTTCAGAAAGTGTCCATAGACTCTGATGACTTACTTCTAGGACAAAATACAGAATCATCGCCCTGGTATTTAAAGTCCTCCAAATTTTGGCTCCCACTTCCTTTTCCAGGTTTCTTCCAGGTTTCTCCTTTTCACATGATTCACCTAAACTGAATCCCATTCATATCCCTGTGTTTCCCCCTCTGTCCTCTGTCTATGGCTAGAATCCTCTCCTTCCATTAATCCACCTGCTGCCACCTTAGCTCAGGAATCCCTCTCAGTTAACTTTGTTCTTTCCTTGCTCAAATTTCCCTAGAGCACTTTGCTACAAACCTCCTTCCATCCCTTTACCCTACACTTTGTGCCACTTTCTTTTGCAATCTGACTCCCCTCGCCTTTGGTGACAGGCCCTGGAGGCACAAAATGGGCCACTTTATAGCTCTGTATCTCCCCCAGTGCCTAGCACTGTGTTTATACTGAGCCTGAGTCAAAAGGATACATGCATCAGATGTTAGATCGGAAGACTATGCAAAGATAGTCCAAGCATCAAAAGAGAAAATCTACCACTTGCACACCAGAAACAGAACAGTCAAGCAAAAGTAGCCTGAAATAACATGTTTGGGAATAATTCTGGCTTCTACAGGGAACTGGGAAGCACATTCCCCATTTCCATGCATCGGTGCTTGTCTCAAGGAGGCACAACTATCAAAGTCATGTGGCTACTTCACAAATGAACCAGAACTTATGCGTGTTAATGATTTTTATTGCCATCAAATATATCCCTTCTGGAGTCTACACGTAGCCCTATGAGGGCACTAATGCTGAAAATACCCCTGGATCCCCATTTGGGGATTTGCCTTCAAAGACTGAGCTTACGATCAAAGCGGTTCTACAATGATGACTGTGAAAAAAAAAGAATAGGGAAGAGAGAGGCAGCAACTGTGGACAATAAGCCTGGGGGACAGCAGCCTCTTGCCCACTTAAGGAGAGAGTTGGAGGATTTGGTGTTTTATCCTCTGTGTCCTCAGCACAAGCACGATATTGTTGTGACATAGTTCATGTATTTGAATTGTGCATAGGACAGTCCCACGTTAAGCTTTCTCCACATGCTCGTGTTTTTCTTCTGTGTTCTGTGTGTCCCTGGGGCCATTTTGAGCGTTGGACCGTGTTATGAGCTACCCAGAGTCTTAGGTGCTAAGTAACATGGTGTTTTGCTGTTCAGTCATTTTCCAGTTGTGTCTGAAACTTCATGATGCCATTTGAAGTTTTCTTGCAAAGAGACTGGGGTGGTTCACTATTTCCTTCTCCAGCTCATTTTGGATTTAAGTGACCACAAGTAACAGGGTGACTTATGTAATATTAATTCATTCTTAAGATATCAGCAACAGCTGAGTCCTTTGAGAACATAACGAGCCCCCTTTCCTGTCAACCCCAGGTGGCTAAAACATCATGAAGTGTTTGCTAGCAGTCAGAGATCAATGGGATCGTGACATTGGCCAATTGGTATTGGTCAATTTTCATTTGTGAAGGTGTTGAGAATTGAAGAAATAATCAAAAGACATTGAGATTCATTTTAGGACATCAATGTGGGAGATTAACCAATGATACTATCTATCATCAGCATGGAAAATTTTCTAGGATTATTAAAGGGATCATACATCAAGAATCAGAGGGACCACAGAGGCCACTGAGCCTTGCCTCTTCATTTTACAAATAAGGAAAGTGAAGTGTTCCTAGAAAGTGATGGGGCTTCTCTTCTTCCATGGCCTCCAAGCTAGATCTGAATTTAGAATACTATGAGGAATGGTCAGGTCATGTCGAGCAAGCATCCTATGTTTTCTTCCAAAGGGGCTGATGGTTGCTTAGATTATAAGAGGCAGGATGACAGGGAAAGAAGTGCATTTGAGTTGAGGGTCTAGGCAAGCTCTGCTACTTGGGCAACTGCAGAGAGGTTTCCCCTACCCCTTTCTTTGGACCTTGGTCCACTCCTTTGTGAAATGGAGTAACCTAGATAAACTTCTAAGTTCTTTCCTGACTAGTGAATGACAGATTCTTGGTAAAACATTGTCTTCTTTCTATTCTTTCTTTTTTTCTTTCTTCCTTCCTTCCTTTCTTTTCTTTCCTTCTTTCTTTCTTGGACTAGTGCTGTGATTTTCATGACATGGTGAATTCGTGATGAATAAACTTCCTCTTCTATCTCCCAATGTAGAGCCACACCTCTTCTGGAGATGTTAAGTGACTTGCCCAAGATCACATTACCAGTAAGTATCAGATATGGTATACCAGTAAGTATCAGATATGGTACAGGGAGGGAAGTTTTCCTGACTCCCAGCCCTCCTCTCTCTTCCATGTACCAGGCAGCCTCTCATCTTATGGCTTACACCTTTGGGTTTTTGTATGGTGAGGAAATGGCACCAAAGCCACGCAATGGAACGTGAGCAAATGAAACCAGATTCTCTAATTTTTGTCTTTGACTCTGCAAGTGACTTTCGTGGCCAAGGACTGAAAGTAACTTCCCAAAGACCACAGAAGAGGGGCAGCTAAGCCCAGATCCAGGACAAACAGGCTCTTATCATAAACATGTTTGTCAAAAATAAGATTTCCCCATTATACTCATTTTAAAGTAATGCCTGGGAAGATTTCCTCTCACCTTGTAATCTCCTCATCTGCATCAGGGCCAGAAGTGAGACTCAAAGTATTATGTTCAATGAATTTTCTTGTCACTTAGAACAGGACTGAGAGTGAGAACCAGAATCCTGTAGAAAGAAAATTTACGCATATCATAGAATCATAACCGTATGCTATAAAAGCAGCAACACGTGCCTTTTTCTGCCTTCTCTTTACAAATGGTGGGGATGGGGGCAGGTGAATATATCCTGATGCTCTCCTCTAGCACAGTGGATTACCAGAACTAGTCTCAAAATTAATGAGCCTAGAAATCTCTATGTACATTTAAAGTATAGATCTATTAAAGCATGCTCTACTCATTAGGTATATGTGGTATGTCTCAAAATGCCTGGGCTAGTTTGGCTTTTCTTGCTTTTTTTTTTTTTTTTTTTTTTTTTTTTTTTTTTACAAAGTGGAGAACAAAAATGCATTTGGGGAAACTTAATATATTCAATGGTTAATTTTCTGAACACCCTTATGTATTTTGGGCCTGTGTTTTTTTTTTCTTGCAGACAATGGAAATATATGCTATAAATTATTCTTATCTGTTCATTATGGCAGGTCCCTTAAAACTTGTATTGAAAAATACTATTGGTCTATTTTAATTTATGTGGGCAAAAACATAGACCTTTGAAGATACTCTTAAAATGAGGTGTTTCTTTTTACTTTTACTGACTAGTATTCCCAGTAATTAGCACAATTGTATATGTGTTTTTAAGTTCAACCCCTTCATTTTAGAGATAGGGAAACTGAGGCCAGGAGAGGTTAAGACACTTGTCCAAATGGATACATGTTGTAATTATCCAAGTAGTGGCTGGACTGATTGGCCTCTGAAGTTCCTCACACCTCTCAGTCAAAAAGCCTTGAAATGTCTGTGTTCCAGAGTATCATGGAGGTAAGAAATCAAAGGACAACATGAATTAAGGCACTTTTGTTTCTTGCATTCCTCAGCTTAAGCCGATCTTTTAGTAGTGAGCATAAAGATATATGCTATGCCTTAATCATGATGCCAGAGGGGAATTCTCCAGTATTCTCCACATTAAGAGAGAGGAAGAAGGGGAGAGGGAGAATGGGAGAGAGAAGAAGGAAGGGGAGAGAGAGACAGAGAGAGAGAGACAGAGACAGAGAGAGAGACAGAGAGAGAAAGAGAGACAGAGAGAGACAGAGACAGAGAGACAGAGACAGACAGAGACAGAGAGAGACAGAGACAGAGAGAGAGACAGAGAGAGATAGAGACAGAGAGAGACAGAGACAGAGAGAGACAGAGACAGAGAGAGACAGAGACAGAGAGACAGAGACAGACAGAGACAGAGAGAGACAGAGACAGAGAGAGAGACAGAGAGAGAGATAGAGACAGAGAGAGATAGAGACAGAGAGAGAGACAGACAGAGACAGAGACAGAGAGAGACAGAAAGAGACAGAGTCAGAGAGAGACAGAGAGAAGAGGGAGAGATTAAGCAGAGTCACTTTCCTCTCTAAGATTTAGGTTATTCCGTTGTAAAATAAATTGTTCAGAATAACTGAGCTCTAAGATTCCACTCAGCTCTGCTGATTCCAAGAGGCAGCAATTGTTAGATGTGATATTCTCCCAGTGTTTTCAAAACTGGATTTGATCTGTTTAATTTCCACTTTCTCTGCCCCCCCCCCAAAAAATGTAGGCTATACAGGTTGCTAAAGTCTTAATTTAAAAGAAAGAGATAATTCAACTGGTAGAAACACCTTAAGAAAATAGGGAACAACTAAAAGTGTGTGTAAAGAAAATTATGTTGAAAAAATTACAGTGGTGGACCCTCAAGTATCTTGAACTTTTACAGACCGTTTCTACAATATGCCAATTAAACAGAGACATATCCTCAGTAATGTACCTTTGCCACAAGGAAGGTATCATGGGAGTGGTTAGAAAGGTCTTGTAAATGAGAGGAAAGATTTTCACCATCTCCTAATACATGGGGCAACAACACAAGAGAATGTGTAGTGTTCAGAACTGGAAGGAGGCTTAGAGATTATGTAGTCCTGGGGTTCATAACTTGGGGGCTGTGTGTGTCTATACGTACACATACACACATATGTGTACAGATATATGTGCCATATACACGATGTTTATACACACCTATATGTATACATATACAAACACATGTAAAAATACATATATATTCATATGTACGTGTGTACATTTAGAAGAATAGTTAGATAACTATTTCAATAAAATCAGTTTCCTTTGTAATCCTATGTATTCAATTTTATATCTTTTACAACATTATTCTGAGGGGTGCATAGACTTGGCTAGACTGCCAAAGGGCTCCATAACATAACCTTTATTCTAACTTTTTTTTTACAGTTGAAGAAACTGAGACCCAGAGAGAGGAAGGGACTTATAGTAACATAAGCTAATGAAGTCCTAGGACTTAGTCAACAAATCAATTCAATAAATGTTTATTAAGCTCTCCTTGTGTTTTAGATGCTATGCTGATAGTTACAAGTACAAGTTGAAGCAGAAAGACAGTCCGTGAACTCAAGGAGCTAACGGGAAAAGGCAACCTATGAAGCAGTGGCAAAAAGCGCTAAGGTCAAAGAAGACACCGCCAGAACATGGTGAAGTAAGAGACCTGGAGAAATCAGGAGGGGCTGCCACGGAAGGAAGGGCTGGAAGAAAAGGTACCTTTTAAATGAGTTTCTGGGGGAACTAGCTTTGTAAACGGTTTCTGACCAACTGGTCCAACCCTTTTTTTATATAGTCAAGTAAATTGAGGACCAGAAAAGGGAGGTGTGTTCATTATTCAGAAGTCCTTCCCCAATCAATCTGGGGAGTGACCACCTGGCTCGTTGCCTCTTGGTCTTTCAGATGAAACAATTTCCTAGCTCAGAGTGAGAGCCTGCCTCTTTTCTCCCATATCTCTTTGTGGAAAGTATAAATCCAGCCCAAACATCTTTTTTTTCTCTCTTTACCCAGTTCTGGGAAAACATTTTGAAAGGGAAAAAAAATCTCAAACTCATTTTCTCTCTGGTGTTCTCTTCGGATGTATAAAACTCTTCAAGCATGAACAGTCTAGGGAAGCCAGCATAAGCAAATGTCTCTGCAAACCAAGAAGTGCTTTTCCAGTAAGCAGCCACCTGCTCTTCTCATTTGAAGATATCTGTCTTCTCTGTCTTGTGAGCATTCATTTTTCTCCCTATCCGTTAAACTGCGGCATAGTTATGTACCAAGGGAATTGGTACAGTGTGGGCTGTGCCAAGAGACCTTGGATTGGAGTCAAGAATACTTGGTCAGTCCTTGGTTACGGAATTTCATTATCTGACCACAGGCAAGTCATTTCCCTTTGCTGAACTCAGTTTCCTTCTCTGTCAAATGGGCATCATCATTCTTGCCCATTCTGCCTCAGTCATAGGGATGTGGTGAGGAAAGTACTTCCCATAGACACATGAGTTACTAGACTGTAATAGACTCAGGTCTTCACAGACAAAAACAAACTGTAGTCTCTTCACAGCTTCTCATTCCATATAACTCTTGGCCTTGTCATTCAATTCACCCTCCATAGAATATCCAGCCAACCAAGAGGAGGCCTCCCTCTGGTTGAGTCAATCAGTCAGTTGGTACTTATTAAGCTCCTACTATGTGTCAGGAAATTTGATAAGTGCCTGGGAGAGAAAACAAGGCAAAAAAAGTCCCTGTCATCAAGGAACTGGCAGTCAAAAGGGGAAGACAAAATGCAATCAACTTTATACAAATAAGATATGTACAGAATGTGAGGCAATCCAAAGATTAAAGAGGACAGGGAAAAGCATCTTTGCAGAAGGTGAGACACTAGCCAAGACTTGAAGAAAAGCTGGAAGTGGAGATGAAGGAGAGCATTCCAGGTAGGGGATACAGCCTATGCAAAGACTAGGAGTGGGGAGATAGGATGTTATTTTGGGGAAAAACAAGAAGGCCTTGGACCAGATCACAAAGTAGGGGAAGGGAGTAGAGAATAAAAAGTACATTGTAAGAATACTGGAAAGGTGAGAGGCCAGGTTGTAAAGACTTTTTTGCCAAACTCAGGCTTTCTATTTGATCCTCAAGGTGATGAGGAGTCACTGGAGTTTATGGAATGGGGTGAGGGTGACAAGGTCAGAGTTGTGTTTTAGGAAGATCACTTTGACACCTAAAGGGAGAATGGACTGCAGTGGGAGAAACCTGAGGTAGAGAGACCAACTGGAGGCCAATGAAACAGCAAGGGATCCTTCCTTAACTCCACATGCACTGATGCAGCACCCAAGCTGTCACCCCTAAGCCATCCTTTTCCTTCATTCTACACCCTGGCCACTTCCTTCTCTAATTTCTTGCAAGTGAATGGCTGTTGACAAAATTCAGTGGCCTGCTGAATCCATGTGAAATAGAAGCTTCCCATTGCCTTTTGAGTCACCTGGACATGGGAAGGCAGTGCAGGGCGTGGGAAAGACTGCTGAAGTTTACCGAAATTTAGGTGCCAGTCAGCGTTCTGACTTTTTCTGTCTCTGGATAAATGGTGTGCCAGCCAGTGCAGAGCATGGCTGTCAAAGAGAGGTCATCAGCACCAGGACCTTCCAGGCAGATTGAGAGAGGAAGAAAAGGACAGTGGACATGGGCAGAGACCATTCATCCCCCCTGCCTCCCTCTTTCTGTGCTTTGACTTTGAAGGAAATCTAATCTCAGCATCTTCCCCTTTGAGAAAGTCCAACATTTTCTAGGACACCAGGGATGGAAATGTAGACAGATACAAACTAAGGAAGCTTAAACTGCTAACCAGGACCTCATGTCATTCAGCCTTTGCTCAAGTCATCACAGAGTCCTTTGGAGGGTTCCAAAGTTCTGGACTGCATTCTAGGCTGTTGACCATTTGAACTGTGTATATGTAGAGGGTGGGGTGGTAAGTGGAGAGGAGGGTACTGTAGTACTTTCTTCCTGATGGGAGTATCTAAAGACTGAGCTTTTTAAACACCTCTTATCCCTGGGGAAGGAGTCAAAGGATAAAAAGCTGGATATTATCCCTGAAAGGATTTTTGCCTTTGAGACAGCCTGGATCTGAGAACAAAATGGAAAATGTCATCTATATTTATGTTATGTGCTAGTAATGTTTCCATTTTTATTCATTATTATTGACTCTGATTAAATGTTTATACATTAATGGCCTAAGAGAGCTGAATCAATGAAGCAAATAGTGGGGGCAGAATGAAGGGCAAGACCCTGTTATGATGGGAGCAGAATCATTGACCCAATTAGTGGAATCAGCTATCATAGGCCTAGGTCAATGGTCCAGTGATATCACTCACAAATAGGGAGGGGGAAGGGATGACATGGGGAGCATCAGCCAGCTGCCATAATGGCCAGAGAGAGGCAAAGGGAACTGAGGGGTACCCCCAAGCTCCCTCTGGTCAAGTCTGGGCAGAGTGCATAACTGAAGGACATGAGAACTTGATATAAAGCTATTTCTGATCACCATAGCAACAGGCTTGGGTCACAGCATCTCCTAGAGTGTCCAACTTTTGTGACCCTGGGTAAACTGCTTTCCCTATACAGAGCCTAACATATCTCCTCTGTGACATCAGACTTGCCCAATCTCTCCCCTTGACTACTGTAAAGAAAGAGCTTTGTATTATAAGTATTTTATTATAGAGCATTATAGAGAATGGGAAACTGCTATATCCTAAATTTGAAGCCTGAGAGGTTGGACCGAGTTGAATGATTCCCTACAGAGATCATTTCACAGACCAAGAAAATCTCAGAAATAACAGTCCGATCAAGGACATGGGTTTGTACTAGAGTGGATGGTGACATTCTGCTTTCCAGGATATCAATGTCATGAATGGTAACCCTAGAAAGGGATCTGGGACTTCTCATAGGTCTATTTCTGAAGGTACCCTTCTATTCCCCTGGACAAAAAGACCAGCCCCACCCATTGAAACTCAGTAATGAGTTCTGTAAAAACATAGTGCCAGGTGAAAGTTGGCTTTGAAATTTGAAACATTTATTAATGGTATAGCATGCTTTTCTGGCCCATTAAAAATCTTCTCAGGATCTGGACAGCCAATTTGTTTCTAAATCTCCCAAACTGTCCTATCATAGGGTTCACATTTCCCCCTTTTACCCCTGAGAATGGCACAGAAGACATTGTAAAGAGCTTTGCTGAAATCTAAGAAGGCCCCAACTGTGGCATCCCAGGCCTACCAACCCTGTGACCTTATCACAAAAGGGAAATAAGGCTTGTCTGGCATGAACTCTTCCAAATGGAGTTATCTTGACTTTTTGTGTCATCATTGTTTCCATTTCTAAATGCTCCCAAGCCATTCCCTTAATAATGTGTCCCAGAGTGTTGCCAACCAAATGAAGCTTACTTATCTCAAATTTATGAATTTCATTCTTTTCCATGTTTTGAAAATTGGAACACCACTTTTCCTGCTCCTCTCCTCTGCTACCTCTCCAATTCTCTATGGTTTTTGGACAACGAAGTCTGTGGCTCGTCCTTTTGCCAGCTCTCTCATTATCCCAGGATGGAGCACCAGCTAGGTAAGGGTAAACATATTCAAAGTAACTAAATGCCACCTGGCTGTATAGATCACTTAATCATCAACAGACATTTATGAAGTGTCTGCTAGGTGCCTGTGTGCCTGGTACTGTGATCGGTGCTACAGATTCAAAGACAAAAATGAAAGTCTGTCCTCAGGAAATTTGTATTCTATTGAAGGGAACAACTGTACATATATAAATATAGATATAGATAGATAGATAGATAGATAGATAGATACACATACATATGTATATATGTGTATATATGTGTGTGCATACACACATATATATATACATATACCTACATACATGTAGGCATACATGTATATGTGTGTGTATTTTTTTCAGTGTGACAACACCTGTGAGTAAACTGGTAATGATAATTATAGCTAACATTGATACAATGCATATATGTCAGGCACTGTACTAAGTGCTTTAAAATTATCACCTCATCTGATCCTCATAACATCCCTGGAAAACACGTATTATTGTTATTGTCCCAGTTTTACAGATGAGAAAACTGAAACAAATAAGGTTCAGTGACATGCCAAAGGTCACACAGCTAGAAATTATCAGAGGCTGGATTTGAACTCACATCTTTCTTAGTAGAGGTCCAGTGCTCTATCCATTATGCCACCTAGGTGCCCTAGTTGCATCATGGTAGTTAAGGAGATCAAAGAACAAGAAAGTTAGATTGTTTGAGGGAGCCTCACCACATATTTTTGAAGTATCCTAATATGAGGACAAGGGCAGAATGAAGAGGAAGTCTACGTATCAGATGATGCCTGAAGGATGAAGGAGAGCTTCTCCCAGATCCAAAGTTGGGGATAGATTTGCCTAGAAAGGAAGGGAGCTGCCGAATCCCAGTAACAGAACGAGGTCCTGGAAATGGCCGTAAGGAACAAGGAGTTTGTCAACTCCCCCTCCATTGCAAGAATATCAGTTCACATGGAAGAAGAGTCTAGAGAATACAAGGAGGGATGCAAGGGCTTCTGGGCTTGGGGGTGAGGGGAGCAGCACAAATGAGGGGCTGGATCCCTCTGAGTACCATGAAGTGAAGACAGCTCAGTAGTGAAGTGTAGGATTAAGGGACAATTGCAAACAATAAAAAGGGGAACAATAAAAGGGTGATCCCAGAGGGCATAATGGGAGGGACAGGCAGAGAAGGATTGAGAGATGGGTGGTATAGGGCTGGAACCAATGGACATGAGAAATTGCGAAGTGTTCCCATGGGCTTTCACTACGTTCACAGCATTTTTTCTCTCTTCCTCAAAAGAACAAAGAGAAGAGGAATAAGACTTCAGGAGTTCAGTCTTCTGAACATTGTCCATTTATATCATTTCATCTGCATCAAATAGCAGTCTCATCAGCTCTAGGCTTCTGCACTGAGTTTTTAAATATGACTTTTTCTGAACTCACAAAGCCCTCCTGAGGAATCTTAATGGCCCATGCTATCCTTTTGTCTTTGTCCTCAGTTACTTGCCTTTTCTTCTATTTTCTGGAGAATTTTTCAAAGCAGCTTGTCAATCATTTCCCTGTGCATTAGACAGTTCTCATTTATGTGGTTGCTGTTTTGAGTGGGATGTCAGCTTGCCATGCACTGAAACTCCTCCAGTTCTAGCTAACTTGATGCGTCTAACCAGGACCCAAAAGGCAAAATGAAATACCTGGACAAATCACAATAGATTTGCTTGCACGAATTATTTCACTTCATCCAATGACTTTCAAAACTTTTTTTTCCCACTAGGACTAAAACTGGCATGTTTCTAGCTTTTATTTTTTCCATTTAATACTATTTTTTCCAATTTTAGGTAAAGATAGTTTTCAACAATCACTTTTTTATAAGATTTGGAGTTCCACTTTTTTCCTTCTTCCCCTCCATGTTTCCCAAGACAGAAAGCATTCTGATGTAGGCTATGCATCATATTAAGAGTATTTCCACATTAGTCATATTGTGAAAGAAGAATCAGAACAAAAAGGGAAAACCATGAGAAAGAAAAAAAACAGAACAGAGAAAATAGCTTCCATCTGCCTCCAAACTCCATAGTTCTTTCTCTGGATTTAGCATTTTCCATCATGAGTATTGTCTTAGATCATTGTAGTGCTGAGAAGAGCTGTCTAGCCAAGTTGTTCGTTGAACGATGTTGCTATTACTGTGTTCAATGTTTTCCTGGTTCTGCTCACTTCACTCAGCATCAGTTCAAGTAAGTCTTTGCAGGTAAAACCTACCATTGAAATTGACTGGTTGAGCATCTCGTCATTTATTTTAAGTGGGATGGATTTGTTTGATTTCTCTACTCAATCACCTCACTCTGATGACAAGTTTTTTTCCTGTTTGTCATGGCAGCCTGTTGATTTATATTGCAGACCCCTAAAATTCTTCTATTTTGTTTTTTTTTTCCTTCCCACAGGATCTGTTTTCTATCCTTACAATTCCCAGGCTATATTTGAGAAATTAAATGGTGAAACCAAAATATAAGATTTTATATGTGTTCCTATACAAGTCAATCTTATTTTATTCAGTCCATTATTCTAGCCTGTCAAGATATAGTATATATATCTCTAATATATCAACATAAGACTGGATTGGTAGGGTTCTTTGGATAGCCTATAAGAATTAACAGGAAAGGGAAAGACAATAATTATTAAGTACCTACTTTTTGCCAGGCACTATGCTGAACATTTGGCAAATACTATCTTATTTGTTCCTTACAATAACCCTAAAAAGTAGACACTATTATTACCCCTATTTTAAAATTGAGGAAACTGAGGCAAACAGAAGTTAAAGGATTTGTTCAGAATCACAGAGCTAGAAAGTATCTAAGGCTAGATCTGAACTCAGGTCTTCAGGACTCCAGGCACAATAATGTATCCACTGCACCATCTCACTGCTGAATTTGAAAGTCAATATGTTAAGCTCTCTGGAGCAATTGACAATGTATGGAAGCCCTTGAAATTTGGAATTTAAGAAATATGGTGCAGGAGAGAATTCTCCTAGGTAGAGAGCTAGAAGGGAAAGATAAACAAATCTGGGATATTAGAAGCATGGTGGTACCCTTAAAAAAAATAGAAACCTTTGGAGGAGAGGCACATTTATTGGGAAAGATTATTATTAAATTTATCTATTTTTTTCCTCAAGACACTGCTTTTTTCCTCAAGAAAACCACTGTCCATTGGGCAAATGAGACAGTACATTGTCAAGTGTGATTTTTTTAATAAAAAAGAGAATTGAAATATTCAATCTCTCAGATCCCTGATAATTATGGTTCCTATCCTATACCCTTCTTTTGTAGACAGAGGAAACAAGAAAAATTACATGTGCAAAGACACATGATTCCTTGGTCAGAGAACCAGGATTAAAATGGAGAAGAATTCCTTATGCCAGACATCCAGTTTGCTATTTGTCTGCCCTGTGATTGATCAGTTAGGTTCCTAAACCACATGTTTGGGGCATCTGAGTATAAGCAAATTTGGAAGATAAGAAATTAATCTAAAACCTGTAGCCATGAAAAACAATCAGGCTCAGAAGGCAGACTACTGATAACCTCCAGGTAGTTAAGTATCTCTGGAGGGCCTCCTTGGTGGCTTCTGCCAAGAACCAACAGAGTCAACTACTACACATCAGAATGAGACTTTCCTCAGTCAATCTAGGACAGTATGAATTGGTATCATGAGAGGATGGCTAAACTGCAAGCTAAGAGACCTGAGATTGAAGCCAGATTTGGTTCTTAGTATTTAACTCCTTTGGGACTCAGTTTCTTCACTGTGATATGAGAAGGTTGGACTAAATGATTCCAAAGGTTCATTCTACCTCTGAATATACAATCCTATGACTGCCATCTCTAGGCCTATAGTTGGTACTATGAGGAGACAGAAAAAGCATACAAAGATAGCCCCTGTCTTCAAGTGGCTTACCCTCTTTTTGATGACACAAGACAAACCAGATGGAATAATACTGTTAGTATACACTTGGAATCCTAGAGGCGGAAGGCTGCAAAGAGCCTCAGGAGATCTTTGTCCCAGTTTCCTACCATTGGGAAGGTAAAGTATTTATGGAAGATGAAATTGAGACCCTGAGGATCTAAGGAACTCAAGAATTCAGCCAAAGTCACATTGAGTGGTGGAAGGGGTGGGAGGAGACATCCTTCTGGCTCCCAGGACATTGCTCTTACCTCTGAAGTGATAATTACATGGTATAAGCCTAAATACTGTGGAATGTGCACCCCAGGCTCATTCAGAGGAGGAGGATAAATATTTACCTATTTCCACAGGAAGTTGGGGCTTCCTGGCTCAATGGGGATGCACAGCATGGGAGAGAAGGAGAGACAGAGATGATGAATCAGAGTCTGGGAGTTGATAAATGGGTTCCTTCAAGAAGTGGTGAGCTCTCCTTCTCCCTCTGATGTGGATTTTACCACTTGTACAAAGAACTTTAAAATTTTACAAAATACTTTTCATGTATTATCTGCTTGAAGTTTTACAATACACCATGGAAGGTAGGTGTTTGGAGGTATGGTTATCCTTATTTAACAGATGGGGAAACTGAGGTTCTGGGAAGTTAAGTGACTTGATCATAGTTATATGCAACTAGGAAGGTTCAAGGCTAGAATCTCAAGCAAGGTCCAGATCCAGCACTCTGGTGTCCATGTCAGAAAGCTTCTCACTAACCCTCTCTGTGACCATCTTTCTCAGCATCTTTCCACTAGATGAACAGATTTGAGGGTCAGAAAGATTTGCATTCATATCATTCCTCTGAAACTGAGAAGCTATCTGGCCTGGGGCAAGACACTGAAACCCCAATGTACCTCTGTTTCCTCATGCAAAGAAGTGATTCAACTAGATGATCACTAAGGTGCCTTACAGCTCTAAGTCCAGTCTAAATCCTATGCATTCTAAGATCTCTCTCAGCCCTAAGCTTCCATGATTCTAACCCTAAATGTGCTCCAATTCTATCACAACATTGCCAGAACACTGGATAACTCCCATGGCCAGCAATGATTCCCCAATCTCCTATTCTATACCAACACGGAAGATTCTCTCCGCACCTTCACAAGACAGACAGAAGGAAAGACTCCAAAAGAGCACATTTTAAATGGGGGCATTTATCAAAGGGGGAAAAGGGAAACTAATTATACTCCATGAAAGATGTTCTCTTAACTGATTCCTAGACAGAGTGTTTGCTCTGAGCAGCTGCTAAGTAAAAACTTTCATCTTGTTTATTGTAGGTGACAACGAGATATATGGGGATAATTTGTACATAAAAACCAAAGTGACAACTTGCTGTTTTTGCCACTTTTGCAACCTGAAAGAAATATATATTTTTTTCAAAAAACATATTTTCTTTAAACAGTTGGTTATAGAGACAAAGAAAAATGCATTAACTTGCAAAGGCAAATGTGGCAGTTGTATGTGCTGAAGAAATCATAATGCAGACATGAGATGGGTGTCTGTCAGCAGCAGACATTGGTGGAGTGAGGCCATGACAGGCAAGCGTTTAGACTCTGCTAGGGAGAGGGCACCAGTGGGGCCACACCAACAGGGTCTATGGAAAGAAAAAGATAAAGTGACATTTCTGGAACTTTCAGGTTGATCTTCCAATGCAAAGGGAATAAATGAAGAAATGAGAAGCACGCTCAACACAGTGGTGGCCAGGGACTAGAATCTTTTCATTTCTTGGCATCGCAGTTTAGGTAGGATATTGACAATCTAGGGAGTATTTGGGAGATAGAAACCTGGATGGTTAGGGAAGTTAATTTCTTTGATTAATTAATCCTTTGATTAAAGTTGAAGGAACCGGGGAGGCTTTGCATTAAGATGAGATATTGGAAGGGAGATATGATCACTATTTTTAAATTTTGGAAGGTTGGTTATATGGCTGCTTATTATATATGCTATTGGGAGACTCTTTCATGGATAGATTGGAAAAATGGCTACTGAAGTTCCTTCTACCTCTCACATACTGTGAATATGCACATCTTTGTCAACTGATTGATAGATAGAGCATAAATCTGAAGGCATGCCAAATTAATCAATTTTTCCAAATCAGTCTTTCAATCAACAAATGCTTATTAAGCAACTACAACGTTATCAGTCACTGTGCTAGGCATTGAACCCAAATACGTCTTTCCTGGAAAGTTTGACTCCAAATAGTATAATTCTACATAAACCAGGTGGGTTAATTTCCACTGGGTGTTTAAACCAACTCCCTCCTAACACACAGCCTACCACAGCTGTACTACCTCTTGGTGGGGGGGGAGGGGGTGCAAATTCTTCTGAGATGTTCTGCTTTCTTGGTTAAATGTATATTCCCACTTTAAAAGAGGTATCATTTATTTACAGGATAAAGGGAAGTGGCTCATTGGTAGCCACTCCTGATGAGCAGGTAATTGCACATTAGAATAAATGCTACACATTAAAAAATACTTAGGAAAATTCACAGAGAAAAAATTACTCTGATGGGACATAAGTTAAGTGTTATGGATTTGTAGTTGATTTTTGGATTCTGACTTCTTTTTGTTAGAGGATGAGAAATGGAAAAGTGACTCCATTCCCTGTCTGGGGCTTCTGCTCCAAAGGCCAGTTTGAATTGGATTGGATGTTTCTAGCTAGGTAACCTACTTACACCACTTCTTACTGTCTTTAAGAATGAGATTTGTCAAATCCAGCATTGGGTCCAGTGATTATATACATCTCTGCCTTTTCAGGAGAGATCTCTGGTTTCTGACTTTGCTTACTGGCTCTTCGACAGGGATGTAAGCCTGGTTATTCCTTCCTGCTGAGATTCATCATAGCTGTTCAGTCATTTTTCATTTGTTTCTGGCTCTTTGTGACCCCATTTGGGGTTTTCTTGGCAAAGATCTTGGAGTGGTTTGCTCTTTCTTTCCCAACTCATGTTATACATGATGAAACCAAGGCAAATAGGGTTAAGTGACTTACCCAAGGTGACACAGCTAGTATGTATCTGAAGTCCAATTAGAACTCAGGTCTTCCTGACTCCAGGTCCAGTGCTCTATCCACTGCCCCACTTAGCTGCCAGCTGAGATGTTACCAAACTTCAAGACCAAGCTCAAAGATCACTTCCTGTGAAAATCCCTCTAGTCATCTCCATTAGAAGAAAAGTTTCTTGAAGGAATAAATTGTTTTGCTGGCAATGTTGCTCTTTTTCTCCCTGATGCCTGGAACAGGGCTTGGCATTGTGTAGTAATTCTTAATAAACATTTCTTGATTAGCTGTACTAGGTGGAACAGTGGACCTCCCTTAGGATCTCACACCTTTATAGTATATTGTTTTGTTTTCTGTTTATTTGTAGTTTCTATAAACCTGACAGAACTGTGAACACCAGAAAGGCAGGGAACCTGTGGGTCCTTGGGCAACGTAACAGAGGAACAGTCGATATGGTATTTGCTGCCCGACAACTCCAGGAGAAATGCCAGGACCAGAACAAAGATCTGTACACAATGTTTGTAGATCTGACCAAGGCCTTTGACACTGTTAGTCATGAGGGCTTATGGAAAATTATGTCAAAATTTGGTTGCCCAGGAAAATTCATCTGTATTGTATGTCAATTTCATGATGGCATGTTTGCCTGGGTTCTGGATAGTGGACAATGCTCTCATGCCTTCTCAGTCATCAATAGAGTGAGACAGGGCTGTGTGCTTGCTCCCATGCTTTTTAACATGATGTTTTCAGCCATGTTATCAAATACTTTCAATGAGGATGAACATGGCATCAAGATCAACAGCCATACTCATGGTAAGCTCTTCAATTTGAAAAGGCTACAAGCCAAGACCGAAGTAGATGGAGTGTTGGTTCATGATTTTCTGGTTTTAGATGATTGTGCACTCAGTGTAGCCTCTGATGCTGAGATACAACAAAATATGAATCAGTTCTCTGCTGCCTGTGTTAATTTTGGCCTAATAATTAGCTCCAAGAAAACACAGGTGCTCCATCAGCCACCACCACACCATCCATATGTGGAACCTTACAACAAATAGAGAAGTTTTGAATGCTGTGGATAATAAGTTCACTTACCTTGGTAGCATACTTTCCAAGGATGTTCACTTTGACAATGAGGTTGATGCACACATTGCCAGAGCTAGCTCAGTGTTTGGGAGGCTCCAAAGAAAAGTTTGGGAGAAAAGAGGTATTAGACTGACTACCAAACTGAAGGTCTACAGAGTCATTGAGCTGACCTCACTGTTGTATGCCTGTGAAACATGGACAGTCTACCAGTGCCTTGCCAGGAAACTGAATCACTTCCATTTGAACTGTCTTAGGAAGATTCTGAGGATCACCTGGAAGGATAAGGTTCCAGACACTGAAGTCCGTGCTTGAGCTGAATTGTCAAACATTCAGAGAGTGTAACTCTGATAGGCTGCCCACATTGTTCGAATGCAAAATGTTTGCTTGCCAAAAAGACTATTTCATGGAGAACTCACATGGCGCAGGTGATCACATGGTGGTCAGAAGAAGCGATACAAGTACACTCTCAAGGTCTCTCTTAAGAACTTGGGATTTGACTGTGCAACATGGGAGACACTGGCACAGGACCACTCAGCACAGAGTGCCCACATTAGAAAGGGTGCTGTGCTCTATGAGCAAAACAAAACTGAGACAGCACAAGGTAAATGTAGGATATGCAAGTTTAGAGTATCTACCCCAAATACTCACACAGACTAACTGTGCCCAATCTGCAGTAGAGCATTCCAAGCTCATATTGATCCGATCAGTCACAGTTGTACGCACCAAAATTTCACTTTATCATGGTGATGTCATTTCAGTCCTCTTTAAAAATGAAAGACAGCAACCAACCAACCAACCAACCAGCAGTGGATAAAACTGAAGTCACAGGGCCTGTGTTTGACTCCTGGCTTTGCCATTTATCTGTAAAAACTGGACCAATTACTGTTGCTAAGGGAGAGGTTGAGAGGAAGCCCAAGGCAAGGGAGGCTTAGGCAAAGCAGGAGAGCCTGGAGCAAACAGTCTGCCCATGTTCATTGAAGAGATTAGTGTCCAGTATGCTCTTCAAACAAGAACAAGTTCATGATAGTGCCATCTTGTCAGTCTCCTGGGGGATGAATCAAAGGGAGAACTGATCCCTGGATGTTCTAGTCAAAGTGTGGAATGGAAAAATGAGAAGCTAGAGTTACAGTCGAAACTGGAAGGCCATCAGTTGGGTGTGGTTTCCATGGACTTCAGTCAAACTAGGGCCGTCCCTGTGGACAATTTGCTTGATGCTCACAATCGTCTGTGGAATTTAGAAAATGACAAATAGATGAAGTCAATAGACAGTGGCCCCGTGGATGCCTGGTCATTGACTTTTTCACTCATTTACAAGTTTTTGGTTACAGAAAGGCATATAGGCAAAGTATTCTTGATGTCGAGACTGGGGAAAAAGGAATACTTGTATACAAGAGAGAAATTCATCCTCAGCATTGCCTTAAGTGCTGATAGGAAATATCTGTCCAGTGGAACCATAAATGGAATCAATATTTTTGATATTGCAGTTGGAAAACTTCTCTATATATTTGAAGGCCATGAAATGCTCATCCGTTCTTTGGACTTCTCCCCAGATTCTCAGCTACTTGTTATGGCTTCAGATGGTAGCTACATTAAGATTTATGATGTACAGTATGCAAATTTGGCTGGTACACTGAGTGGCCATGCATCCTTGCTGTTGAATGTTGCGTTTTGTCCGGATGATATTCACTTTTTATCCAGTTCATCAGACAAAAGCATCAAAGTTCAGGATGCCAGAACAAGAACTTATGTCCACACTTTCTTTGACCACCAGAACCATGTCTGGAGAGTGAAATATAATGCAAATGGCTCTATGACTGTCCAACTTAATCACATGCAAAATCGTCATGGTCTAGTCAAAGATGGATGGCTTGAAAATCAGAAGACGTAGATTCAAGTCCACATGATGGGACTTGATAAACTATGTAGCCTCTCTCAGTATCAGTTTTCTTTAGTTAAACCATCAGCATTAGAAGATGGTTGTATGGAAAATGCTTTGTACACAATTAAGTGCCGTATGTTAATGTGATCATGTTATCTTTATAAATTGACTTGTTTTAAGGGTGCCTAACTTTCTTCTTAATGCAAATTTTCTTAAAAGAACAGTTTACAGTTTAAATGTAAGTCATCATGATATTGGATTAAAGCAGTTTTGTTTTTTTTTTTTTAGCAGTTAGTATCTGTATCTTAGAAGCCATGGTCTAATACATTCATGCCCTTAATTAGGATGGGCATGAATTCTATGCTCACCTGAAATAATATGTAATTTTTCTTCAAATGTGTCAGTTACACAGTCAGGAAAAGTGATGCCACCAAGTCTAGTGTCTCTAACATCTTTTGCAATGACTCTGTGGGGTCTTTTCACTAGGCAGGCAAGCCTCAAGCTTTGAAACTGGCAATGAGTTTCCTGGTTTGGAATATTCAGGCTTATAATAAAAGTCACTTATCTTTCAAAAAAAGAAAAAGAAAAATGGACTAATCTTTAAACTTCTGTATTCTCCATTTGTTCATCTATGCAATAAGAGAGATGAGGGTGATGATCTTGGTGAGCTTTAAGCTATGAGTCCATGAATGTAACCTCTCTGGGCCTCAGTTTCCCCATCTACCATAGGGAAACTCTAGAGGACATCTGAAGTTCCTCATAGCTCTAAATCCATGACCTCTGCTTCCTGGGGAATCCCATGGTGCTTTACGACAGTATATTTATTTACAGTGTCTTTCATTTCCTACACTGAGTCTAGCCTGCCTTGCTGTAAAATATAGTCCATCTAAAGTTTCAAAGGTTTGCATTGTGATCATCCTGGAAAGTGATAATACAATCATGACACTTTAGAGATGGGGCAATGACACCCAATAGGTCAGTGGTTAGACCAGAGTCCCCAGCTGGCCTAATCCAGCACTTTTCACACCATTCCAGATTGGGTCTGAGCAACTGACTTGAATTCTTTCAGGAGCATAAACCAGGGACTTCAGAAGAATGTGAAAAGCAACCCAAAATATGGCTCAAACATGGGGTGTAACTATACAGGAGATGCAGATGTTTCCTTCATTCTATGTCCTAAATCATATCTTTAATGAGCCCTGTTTTGCTAATTCATGCAAATTATGAATATTAGTACTGGGAACAAATGAGCCAGCAGCCATCCTTCCCATCCATCCTTGTTTCTGCATGTTCATCCCAGACCTCTGGCTGCCACAGGCAGCTTTACTGGTGAGCTCCAGGTGGTCCCACAATACTGAATTCCCCCACTCACCCCCCCATTCCACATGCCAAATGGACCTGACACTGTCTCCCTGACCTGCTGTGAGGAACTGAGCAGATGCTTTCAGAGAAGCAGACCATCAACCAGCTATCAGGAAGGTGGCTAGGTGCCTGGGAGAGAGCCCCTGCCATAAAGATAGGAGAACTTGGTCCAGGCACGAGTTCAGACCTAGATGGGTGACTTTGGCCAAGGAATTTCACCCCCAGAACTTTGATGTATGGTTGGTCCAATGGGAATTTACACTGTTTACTGTTTACACTACTTGCCTCACAGGGTTAATGGAAGGAGAGTACTTTCTATACCATAAAGTACTCCTTGGAGCTGTGGGCTACGGTGCTGTTGGGAGAGGGAATGCGAAGGAAACAATGATTGATTGCTTTATTAAGGTCCTACTATGTGTCAGATACTGTTTGAAGCACTTTACAAATATTAGCTCATTTGATCCTTTTCTCTGATGAGCCATCAAACTGTGGTTGTGAAAGACAAGGGAGCAGAAAAGGGAGAAAGAGAAAAGGATGACCACTAGGAGGCTAGGTGGTGCCATGACCGTAGGACTCAGAGAAATCTGAGTTCAAATTATACCGCAGGTGCTTTCCAGCTGTGTGACCCTCGGCAAATCACTGAACCTCTCTGAGACTCAGTTTCCTCATTTGTAAAACAGAAACAATAATAGCACCTATCTCACAAGGTCACTCTGAAACTTCAATGAGATAATAGATGTAAAGTACTTTTCAAACCTTAACTAACTTTATAAATGATAGCTATTATCATTGTGATTACGTGTCCCACTTTATAGATGAGGAAACTAAGACCCAGTGACATTGTGACCTGCTTCAACAGAGGCTGTTTCAGAGCTTGGACTAGTACCAGGTTATGGTCTTTCATTGTGCTCCTCATGCCAGCATAGGGTTTTTTGATCTTGTTGTATCCCTAGTTTCTAGCACAGTGCCTGGCACATAATAGGCACCTTTAAAATGTTGATAACTTGAAAGTGAGCTTGTTCTGGAGGAAAGGGTAGGGTAGAGGACTGGGCAATGGGACCCCTCAGGTCCTGCTCAAATTCAACTCTTCTTGCCATCATCTGGTCCCATATCCCAGGCCCAGACACCACTCTCCAGTCAGTGAGCCACACCATAGAAATATGTGTGTTCTGTCACTCAGGATCTGTCTTCTTCCTGAATGTTCATCCATCACCCCCAATGTTTGCCACCTGGTGACCAATGCTGCCTTAGGCATTTCTCACTGGAAACATATACATCTTTCTAACCAAAGATTTAGGGATTCCAAGTGAAGCTGATAATGGAAGTCACATTGAGGGACAGTGAGGTAGAAAGAGCCTTGGCCTATGCATCAGGAAACCAAGGTTGGTCTTGGCTTTACTGATAACCAACTAGACCACCTTCAGCAAGTTACTTCCTCTTTGTGGACCCCAGCTTATCCATCTCTAAAGTGAGGAAGTTGGGCCTTTCTAACTGAAAGCTTCCCAGTGTCAGTGATATGCTTGTAAAAGTGGTGCATCCTGGGGTCTTCATCTCAGCAAAGCCACATGCATCATTCCAGAGTTCTTCTGGAGACAGTATCTAAAATTTTGTTATCTAAGCCAGGGGTGACAAATTCAAATGAAACAGAGCCACTCATCTGCACATAAGCATGCTTGCCAGCTCCATATTGACTTGGTTTTTAACCAAGGTAATATTACTTGTGTTGTATTATATTTTTTTCTTTAAATGTTATTAAGTTGTTGAATTTATTGATTATATATTATTAAATTATTTGTTGAATAATTTATTGTTAAATATTTCCCAGTTACGTTTTCATCTGGTTTGGGCTAGCTACTATTACTATTACATTTCCCTCTTTATAGATGAGGAAACTGAGATCCAGTGACATTGTGACCTGTTTAAACAGAGATTGTGTGGGCCATGTGTTTGAACCTATGATCTAAAGCATTCATGTGTCAGGGTAGGAAAATATGTGGTGGGAGGGTCAGTAAGGAAGGAGAGGAAGAGATGCTTTTGAACAGGGAATTTTTTTCTATCTCTGCCTCTAGAAAAGGACCTAGGTATATAAGAACACAGATATATAGAGGGAAACTTGTTTTGGACTGGTTCAAAAAACCATGGAACCATATTGCAAGGCAGCTATACTCACCACTAGAACCACCAATGCATCAACTGGGGAAAGGCTGAACAAATTGTGGTTGTGCTATAAAAAATAAAGAGCTCAGTGATCTGAGAAAAACATGGAAAGATTTGCATGAAATGGCAAGGAGAAAAATGAGGAGAACCAAGAGAATATTTTATATGGTAACAATAATATCGTTTTAAGAACAGCTTTGAACAAATAAGTCACTTCGACCATTATAAATACCCAAAATAGCTACAAAAGATACATAAAGAAAGATACTATCTACATCCAAAGAAACAATTGATAAATAGAAGCATGTATAGGATTTTAAACACACACACTCATACACACACACACACACATACATATATATTTGTGTCTAATGGTAGCCATCTGGGAATGGTGGGAAGGAAGAAAAGGAAAAGAAAAGAAAGAAATGTATCATATATAAATTATATATATAAATGGATTCACAAATTATACATGATAGATTTTCAGTTTCATGTACAATCATTTTGCATTATAGAAATATTTGTTTATCCCATAAATTAAAAATAAAATTTAAAAAAATAACTATGTTGGAAGAGATTTCAGAGCCTATCTGTTGCAAACCCTTCATTTTACAGATGTGGACAATGAAGCCCAGAGAGAATAAGCAAATGAGGGAATAAGTGTCCAGGTGTTAGGTTCAGATCACCTAAGTGGTATGAAAGGTGACATAAAAGCAACAGCAAAGTCCTTACCAGGTGAAGCCTCCTAGTAGCTCCCTCTAGATGGAACAACGAATCAATCAGAAACAATGAAATACAAATCAATCATAAGCAATCAGTCAGTCAATGGTGATTTGGGGTGGGAGGAGGCATCAATGGCCCCATCAGGGCCTATGAGACCCCAAATTCCCATGTGGAGGACATCAAAGAGGGACCATCCCATGTGAGGTCTGGGGATGAGAGGGTCAAGGAAGGCTTCCTGGAGAAGAGGAGTTCAACTTCCCAGGCTGAGGTGAGATTCAGGAGGTGCAGAAAGGGAGGGACCCCACTCCTGGGCAGAGATCCCTGGAGAAGCATCCTCTGCAAACCAAAACAAGGTCTCTAAGCTGAACACAACAGACTAGAGATGCTTCCATTACATCATCCCCTGGCTCACCCCAATCTCCCAGGTCATCCACTGTCCTCCAAGCAAATGAGATAGGTGTGATGTCATTTAGACTTGGTGATTTATTATTATGCATCAGAAAAGCATATTTTATAAACAGACTATAAATGCAAATTGAATTATAAAAGGAGGGACAAGTGGGTGCTCCTTTCTCCAAAGCCAGACACCTGCCCTGCCCTCTTCTCTGGGTACCTCCAGAGCCTATCTCCGAGGCTGGTTATGAGTTCTATGGATGTCCCCAAAGATGGATGGCTCTTCCTTCCACAGTAGACTAATGGCATCGCCTTATCGGTCAACAAAAAGGCATTTGTGCCTTTTGGCAACAATTACACCGGCTGTTTGATCTGCACTTCACTTTAATTACTAATAGATTAATCCAGGCCTGGAGACCACGTAATTAGCATTCTGGTGATTGATTTGTTACAAAGAAATGACCCTGATTATGTTCTTAGTAATCAGTTTATTGCTAATTGGCTTTCTTTCATTAAAACAGAAAGATCTCAAGGTAGAGAAGGGGCCCAGGTATGGAGCTATTGTAAATCTGGACAAAGGCAGGCCTTTTGTCAGCCCTGTCCAGTTGGAGTTGGATGGAAATCTCATTAATGGGTGGAATGGAGGGATGTGACCTCTGGCCCAATGTCTTTGCCAGCTGTACAGCTGGGGATTGATGGTCCAAGAAGGGAGGCCAAGGTTACTAGAATGCTGAGCCTCAGAAAGCATTGTTTGTAGGGCAAAGCATGGAGGTTGATTTATTTTTGACAAGGCTGAGCTGGGAGACTGTAATTAAAGATGTTCCCCCAACCCCAAAAAGGCAAAATACTCAGAACTTGCAATTAAATCCTTGGCAAAGAAAATGTCTAATTAGTTATAATTGTTCCTGAACCAGATTTTAAAAAAACACCCAAAACAAAACAGGAAAACAATTCCTAGAGAAGCAGAAACCAAAGGAAAAGTCCCCATTGGGCTCAAATGTTAGTCATTAGTCAGAAAAGTCACCTATTTTCCCCATCTGTTTGGCCACTGTGAAAGGCCCAAGTTGAACACCAGCCCGGTAATTATCACATATAGACTCCAAACTCCTCTTGTGTGTCATGCCAAAGTCAGTGCTAGGCTGGGGATGGCAGGACCACAGGTGTGCTTCTCAGGAGATGTTCAAGGCCCAGCCTGATCTGCCTACATGATAGGAGGCACCTGTTGTGGCAAGGGGTGCAAGGAATACACATGAGAAAGGGAGTGGGGCTTGACTTCTGATGTCAGGGCTAGATGAGAGGTAGACATTTCCTAATCTCCCCATACACTACCTTGCATTCCTTCCCCAGGCATTTAATATCAGAGTTTATTACCTAATCCCTGGCTGAGTTATTGGTTCTCAGGAAACTTGTTTCTCTTTTAAAACATGAAGCCACCCTCAAGGAAGGTCAACTGATAGAGAACCACCTTATTGGTCCTCTCAGATCCCCTGAGGCAAAAACATCCCCTATGATACATGGTGATTATGTTCATACCAACTCTGCTGGATCTATGCCCTTGGTGGGATGTGAAGGACTCCAGGCCTCCCTCACCCCCTAAAGAACTTCCTCAAATGTTGTCAATGATGCTTTGAATTGCATCAGGAAACAGTCATTATTCCATTAATGCTAGAAGGTAATATATCTTATTAGTCCTTTATGTTCATCAGTTTCAATGAGATTTCTGGGTTACAGCCAATGAGCTGGACCCAGAATTGAGAGAAGAGAGGAAGCAGGATCCTCCTGGCTCTTGTATCCATGGGCAAAAGAGCTTGCAGTGACTCCCAAGTAGTTCCACATGGCATGTGCCATCGTTTCTTTGATATCAATATTCTGGTTAGGTTTCATGACTTGGAGTCAAGGAAACCCAAGATCCCTGAAGACTCCCAATGGCAGTTATTTATAAAGAAGTGGGGAGATTCAAATAGGCTGAAGCAGTGAAGGATTCCTTTCCTATTTGTTCTGTATATGCACGCCTATGTCCTTGTTGCCTGCCTGTTAGAATATAAACTCTTTCTGGGTAGGGGCTGCTTCATTCTTTGGTCTTATATCCATCTGACACAGTGCTTAGTGCATGGAAAACATTTAATAAATGCCTGATGATTTATTGATAAATTGGTTAAAGGATGTCATTAAGAAAATGTATCATCAGAAAAAAAGAGATGGTCTTCCTTCAGGTCATATATAGAGAGTGAAAAGGAACAGATGGTGATGAAGTCCTCATTTCTCACATAGAAAGAGAACTGAGTCAAATTGATAAGAATACAAGTCATTCTCCAATTAATAAGTGGTCAAAGGATATGAACAAGCAGTTTTCAGAACAAATCAAAAGCATTCATAGTCATATGACTGATGTTACTGTGTTTGTCCTTCATTATCAAAGAGGATCATGACATTAAGATGATGTGACTTGCACTTGACTTTGGTTTGAGCGAGGGAGAGTTGTACAAAGTCACAAGCCTCACTTTCTTCTCCAGAGCCATCTGGGTCCAGTGACCTGATATTCATCAGGATGCCCAGGATGCAATGTGGGACCTTGGCCATTTTAGGCTAAGACCTTATCGGACTCTCATTTTGGGTGACATACACCCATTCAATGAATAGGTTTTTTAAATCTAAATCACTATTTATTAGAGAAATGTAAATTAAAACAACTCTTAGATATCTCATTTTACCTATTAGATTGGCTAATGTGAGAGAGAAGGAAAATAAATGTGGAGGGGAGGTGGGGACATTAATGTGAACTGATCCAACCATTCTGGAGAGTAATTTGAAACTCTGCCTAAAACTGTGCATAACCTTTTGACTCAGGTTGGAAAAGAGGGGCAAATTCTGGGACCTCCCAAGTACAGGGCATGACCGTTGGGAAAGAATTCACAGACTCAAGTATTCTTGAAGTCAAGGCGTAAAGATTTATTGTTATGCTTTTCAGTTGGCAAGAGTTCTTAGGGAACCTGCAACCTTAGAGGGGTACAGGTAAAGTTTATATAGGGCATTACACAGTAAAACATGCGCCAAATATGCAAACTAGGTGATTCATTGTGGGATTAGGGAGTGGTTAAGGAATAGCTAGTTCTTAAAGGAACATGAACTTTTAGTATCTATTGTGCAGGTATTTTACTCAGAGTTCACTGGGAAATAGCCCAAGATGGAGCTAGGACTGAAGCATTACTAAGTCAATAATGGTCAGGGCTGAGTGAGAAACACCAAGGCTGCTCCCTTCAAGGTATTGTTAGACAAGACCAACGTAAGGGAGTATACATATGTCTAAATCCAGGATACATATGATTGTCAGTGAGTAGTAAATATCTTTATGACCCAGTATGCAGCCTGATCAGCCAGGATACATAGGTGCAGCTAGCTACTGTATCAGGAAGAGAGATAAAGGTTTTGCTAGGGTAGACTGTCCTTGGGCTGGGGAGAAACTGCCAGGGATAGTGTTTTAAGACTAGGGAGAAATGTGATTTTGAAAGAAAAATTTGATTTTAGAATTGAAGTCCAAGCACAGGTACCCAAGCACCCCCTCACTCTGATCTAGCAATAACTGCTAGATTCAAAAATCACTTCAGGAAAACCAATAACGGCTTACCTGAACTGATGCAAAGTGAAGTAAGCAGAACCAGGAGAATATTGTACTCAGTTACAGCACTGTTGTATGCTGATCAGCCATGAAAGATTTGGCTCTTCTGATCAATACAATACTTGCATCCAAGGATCCATAGCAATACATGATTTTAAAAAAATGCTATCCACATCCAGAGAAAGAACTGATAAAGTCTGAATGCAAAACAAAGCATACTATTTTTCATTTTTTGTGGATTTGTGGTGGTTGGTTTTTTTTGGCCTGTGTCTTTTTTCACAAAATAACTAATATGGAAATATGTTTTGCATAACTGGATATATATGACCTATGTCAAATTGATTACTCTTTCAGGATAGAGAAAGAATTTAACTCAAAAGTTTTAAAAATGAATTTTTAAAAAATGTTTTTACATGTAATTAGGAAAATATATATACATATACATACATACTTACATATATATGTGTGTCTAGGTACAGATAGATAAATAGATAGATAGATAGATAGATAGATAGATAGATAGATAGATAGATAGACAGATAGATAGATGATAGATAGATAAAGCAGCACATGGACTAACTGATGGGCACCTGCTAGATTGGTACCCAGAGAATATTGTTATACATAAAAAGTCATCAGGTGCATTAGTTGGAGCATCAGATGAACCAGTAAGCATTTCATCTGTACAAGGCATTGGGGATGCAAAGTCAAAGCGGAAATGGCCCCTGTCCCCAAGGGGATTATGTCCTGCTGGAGGGATACAAGATGTTAACAGAGGAGTTCAGAAAGGGATGTATTCAAAGGAACATGGAAGAGGATTTTTCCAATTCTGGGACTCATGAATGACTTCTGGGAAATGGTGCCATGAACTGAGTCTTAGAGGGATCTAAGCATTCCAAGAGACAGAGCTGTGCATGAGAGCCTGCCAGGCATGAGGGCCCACCAGCACAGGGGATGGAATAGTAAGCAGAAGGAACAGGGAGCAGGCTGAGTTATCAGAGGTACATGGAACTTGAGGAAAAGGAACACGTATGGAGATATTATGGAAAGACATGGACTGAGACGGTTCAGAGGGGTGGCCTGAATTGTTGAGACCACAAGTCAGCCATTCAGTAAGCATCTATTAAGTGCCTCCTGTGTGCCAGGCACTGGAAACATAGAGACAAAAACAAAAGGGTCCTTGCTTTCAATGAATTTATTCAAATGTGGAAGTTGAGGATGATCTTCTCAGGTCATTCGGAGCTAAGGGAGGGTGGACAATAGAACTTGTCCCAAGGTTCAAATTAGATACTGCACTCCTTCCAACCCTCCAACCCTTGTCTCTCTTACATCAATAGTTCTAAGGACTCTGTTTATATCTCAGAGACTCTCCTTCCTTCCCCTTCTGCAGTGCCCCCCTCCACTATAGCTTCATGAATCATCATGAATTGCTGAGGTCAAGTATAACATGACCCTCGAACAATCCTGGAGACAGGCCTCTCCATAGCTAAATACATCTTAGGCAACTGCCTTATAGCACCCCAAAGTCTATCCCACGCTTGAAGCCTTCCCAGGCTGGGATGATCCAGTCAGCATAACCTCTGGAGCCCAGGATCAATTCTCCACTTTAGTGAAGGCTGAGAAGAAAATTTCAGCTGAGAGAATCCAGTACAATCAAGAAAGGCCTCAGAAGGGTCCAGTGAAGTCATGCCCACTGAGCTGAGGGGTAACCAAGATGCCTACATGAGATCTGGGTGCAGCAGGGTGACTGCACTCATTACATGTGGACCTTAGAGAAGCATAGCTGACCCTAAGTGAAACCCTTGGTAACTTCAGCCTCACCTAGGCAGCTAGGTGGTACAGCTAAGAACAGTGAACTTGCAGTTAGGAAGACCTGAGTTCAAATCTCAGATGTCAGCAGTGTGACCCTAGGTAAGTCATTTGACCTCTGTCAGCCTCAGTTTCCTTATATATCAAATGGGAGTAATAATAGTAGCTGGTTCACAGAGTTGTGAGAATCAAATGACTACAGAAATGATGACATTACTATCCTGTAAGCTAGGAACTCAGGCCTTTGAGGTGGCAGCAGTTCATCCTTCAGATGGCTTGCCTCCGCCAATCCACCCCACTCCACATACATCATTTCACCTAGAGTCACCTAAAAGTGGAATCTCTTGATGTCGTGGCATTTTGCTACAGTGTAAGGTCCATGAGGGCAGGACTAGGTCTTTACTAAAGAGTGTATCTCTCCCAGCATCCAATACTGTGCTCCACTCTAAGTAGGTATTTATTAAGCACTTGGAGAATAAATGGGAAAAGCAAATGAGAGATCTTTGTCTCATTACTCCCAGCTAAAGCAAGCATCCTAGATAAATGAGATGATTTGCTATTTGTTGACTCCAACGTGGTGACCGGAGCCTTGGTGCATTCATGGAAGCCATCTCCAGCGCTTGGAAGCTGTTTTCTCTCCAGTCCTCTTTTCCTCAAGGCTCCAATCAAGCACCATGTCCTTTTTGAAATATTCTCCAATGCCTGCCCAAGCAATCAATCTGGGATTTATTAAGATCTTACAGTGTGCCAGGCACAGGAAATACACAGACCGTGAGACATTCTCTGTCCTCAAGAAGCTAGTATTCCAATGTGGGAGAGAACCTGAGTATGTGTGTAGATGTAAACACATATGTGTATATGCATATATATGTATGTAGATGCAAATAGACACCAAATAATCATCCGGATATTTGATACTACAAATACATCTGAGAGGCACCTGTAGCCTAGCTGGCTTCAAAGGGCTTCTGCCCAGCCTTTGACACCTTCAGGCTGTATGACCCTGGGCTGGTCATTTAGTCTCCTTGTGGTCTAGCCAATATTTTCAGACTACAAATGCCCAGAGCATGCTGCCTTACATCCACAGAGGGATTTGCCACATACAGAAATTCCCTTTATCAATGAAATCCCTCACTTTCCCAGTGCACGCATATACTTAACTACCCCCAGCTGAAGGAAGGGTAGAAAGGACAATGCATTTGGAATCCAAGGATCTGGTTCCAATGCCAGGCCTGGCCCTTGGACCCTAGGCTTTTCAGATGTTTTCTTGATCTGATAATTTTAAACCCATTCCTCAATTTCTCTTCTGTAGGCACTACAATCTACTCTGTAATCTAAGTAGTGTATTCCATTGGGAAACATGGGATATCTCTGCAAAGAAGGAATGACCTTTGAGAGTGAGGGTACTCCCTGCATGCAGCCCAGGGCTCTATACAGAGAGTAATGGATCCACTGAATAACGTTTGAGGTCATCTAGTTCACTTCTCTCATTTTGCAGATGAGAAACTGAGGTACATGTTAAATGGCTTGTGGAGGATCATCCAGATAGTAAGGCCCAGGGTTGGGGTTTGAACCAATGCTATAGTCAGCATTCATTCCACTTATTCTCTCTCAGTGCACCAGGTGAGGTAGGTGGAAGCAGGACTATTATCCCCATTTTACAAAAGGGAAACTGAGGTTCAGGCAAGGAGTGACCTGCCTAAGGTCAAACAGAAGCAGCAGAATTGCAATTTAAGCCAGGGCTTGGGATTCCAATTTCAATTGACTTCCTATTCAATCATATTGTGTCCTGAAGTAGATACTTAATAACATTTGCTGAATGAATTCAAAACCTCTCAGTCCTACTTCCTCCAGTCCAAGAGTATTTATATACTGAGGCCCTACTGTTCCTCCACCTCCTACAAGTTACAACTAAGCCACTGAGTAGCCGCTGCCTCTCAGAAGAGTCTGGGAACTCGGAAAGATTCATGTGCTTAGGAGCGGGATCAGAAGATTTCTCTCTGGGCAGAGTTAGCCAACAGTGGTCTGGTCTCATCCTAATAAGCACCATCAGTCTTTCCCTTTCCTGAGAACTGCATCCCCCCATGGTACCTGCTCAGTGAGTTCCATAAATCTAATCAGATAGGAACTAAGCAGTATTTTACAGCTATAATCAGCATGCACTCCAGCTGTAGCAGAGGGCTAGGGAGAGAGGCCCATTTTAGGAATGGAAATGAACTTGTAAGACGGGAGGGAAGCTTTCAGGAGCCTTAGGGGCTGCTCTCTGACTGTAGCTCCATATCCAGGGCTAGAGATACCAGCGTTCAATGTCAGTGCTTGACCTTGCCAGCATCTAATGCCCACCTAGGTCATTTACTCCAAGTACCAACTATGCCCAACACTGTTCTGGTTATGAGATAGGAGAGAATCATATCCCTACCTAATGGACACCTCCTTCTCTGTCAAAATTCACTCCCTTTATGTACCAGGCTTTGTGACAAATACTGGGGACGCAAGATGGAGGAGCCAGCCATATTCCTTATGGGTGAGATAAGGTAAGAACTCATCTAACTGAGCTTGGGGTACAGGGGTAGAGTTTAATATTGGGGTGAGGGAAGGGAGGGGATTTATGACTGGATTGAGAATAGTATGGTTTGGAGATGGATGAACTTGATGTGGCTAGAGGCCTCATATGTGCAAGATGAGACAAAAGCCCACCAAGAAGAGTCTAGGATCTCAGCAAAGGAGGCCAAGATTTGCACTGGTTGGTTTGAGTATGAGGGGTGCAGTCATTAGGATGGTGGCTGGAGTGCTGGGAGATGTAAATATTATAAACATGTGTCTACAAGGAACACAGAGATGGAAGATAACCTCAGAGGGGAAGGTTGTAGCAGATGGGATGGAATGAATGAAGAGGGGGAGATGGTCAACACCCACATTTTCGGAGCATGAGCCCTAAAAGTCAGAGAAGGCAACTTACCTAAGGTGACATTGTTATTAACTAACATAATTAGGTGTGGAAATCAAGTCATTTCAGGCTCCTTCCAAATTGCCATCCTTCAACAAAAAATTATTTTTGCCTTTTCTTGAGATTCTATGACTGTTCTAATGTTCATGGCTATTACCAGTTAAATAGGCTTTCTCTTCAGCACCAGTCTCTCCGCACCCATTTCTATGTTCAAAGTGACGCTGATCTCAGTGGGGAGCTGGAAATGTTGGGAATTAGAACCAAGGCCAAAGGCTTAAACTATGAGTCTGCAAACAATGTCCCTAACAAAGCATTATCCAGCTCCTACTGAAGCACTCTTAGATGGGACACTCACTACTTTGCCAGCCAACCCATCCTATCTGGGGAGATTTCTAACTATTAGAAATTTTCCTGAACTCAAGCCTTCCTTGACCCTTTTGTCACCCCCTTTTTCCTCTCCCCGCGACCCCACTACTTCCAGTAATGACCTCTGTGGTCAAGAAGTATATGAATCAAACCCCTGGCTTCTCAATGATCTTCAGATATTTAAAGTCAGCAATCATTTTCCCCTAGCCTCTGGTCCTGTTCGAAAAACACCAGCAAACTACCTAGCAATGTGCAGAGAATACAAACGCCTGAGGAGAAAATTGGGGAAAACAGACTGTGCCTGCGTTTATGGCACAGAAAATTGTTTTAGTAACGCTGCATTTATATGCAGATAATATGGAACCCAAAGAGCTGAGATACTAAAGACTCAGTATTAACTCCACCACAGTCTCCTTTTGTCAGATCGAGGATATATGACCCTGTAGTCTGAGACAGATAACACAGATAGTGATTGTCTTTGAAATATTTATATTTTAACTTTGCAGCCAAAGTCCTTTTTAATGAAATCTTTTTTAGTTATTACCATCTGTCAAAGGTTCTGAAGCACACTCTGTTCCCACTGGTAAATGGAGAGAAGATGCTGGTGTGCTTAACTTGGGGATTATGTGGCAGGGAAGGAAGTTTTGTCCTCCCACAAAGCTTTCCACCTTTCTCTACACTAGGGAATATTTCTCTGTATTCAGATGATCAGTCCAAGCTGATGGAATGAATTAAGTCGTAGCCCCACCCCCCTGCCCCCCGTCAGAATACATCTATAGGATGATGTTCACTTCTGGGTGTAACTGTTTAAGTTGGTAAACTGGAGAGAGTCCAGAAAAACATGAGAAGCAGGATGAAGAGACCAGACACCATGGTATACAAGGAGGAACTGATTTATTTAGCATAGAGATCGTTGTTGTCCGTCCATTCTAGAAGAGGATGATGCCTTCAGAAAGGGCATATCATGACTTGCAAGGGAATTGGATTTAAGTGAGGCAGGGCTGGGCAGAGTCACTAGCCTCACTTTATCCTCCAGAACCATCTTAGTCCAGTGACCAGATATAGATCAGGATGACTAGTGATGGCTCCCTTAGCCTGGAGAAGACTTAAGGGGATCATCACAGCTGTCATCAAGTCTTCTAAATGACTGGCACAATATGGAAAATGGATGCTTTAGTATGTTTAACCCCAGAGGGGAAAATAAGAGAACTGTATTATGGGGCTGAGGGTCTCAGGCTGGTATCAGGATTAACTTCCAAAAATTAGAGCTGTCCTAAAACAGACTGCTCTAGGAGGTGGTTACAGTTGACAGACTTACTGACCACTTGTTGGCATAGTTTTAGAGGGGATTGGAATTTGGGTTTGGTATCATTCAAGGTCTGCTCTCTCTAACATTCTATAGAAAGTAAAGTCCATCCCACATCAACATAGGCTTGGTTACTATGCTCTCTGGTTGACTGACCTTATGCTCTGGACTCTTATCACTGTAGTGGAAAGGGTCAGTCAATCAAAAAGTTCCTATTTATTTCACACGTGTTCAGCTACTGTGTGTGAGGCTGAAAAGGAGATAATAGCCCCTCCCTCAAAGACCTTGTAAACCTCTACTTTCTTCAATTCATACAATGTAATGATACCGGTTGGATGAGGTCCCTCATCACTACCTTTCTTCAAGGCACAGTTCAAATGGCATTTCCTCCCAGAGGCCATTCCAGATCTACCCAGTTGTTTGCATACTCTCTGTGAAATTTCTTGTATTACAGGTATTTTGTAAATACTTTGGATTTACTTGCTGGTGGACAAGTTGTCTCTCCCAATAGAATGCAAAGTCCTTGAAGGCAGGGAGAATTTCATGTCTGTCTGTTAATCCCCAGGACTTTGCATATAGAAGGCACTGGGTTAATGTTGACCTCAAGAAGTTTACATTCTACTAGAAGATTCACTTGGGGCACTTGTACAATCACCTGTGCATGATTGAGACCCAGACATGAAATTTCCTCAAGATGATATATCTAGCAAGCAGATGAAAATTAGAGTCAAGTATTGGTCTTGAGTTCTCACCCAGGATCCTTTCCTCTCTGAACTTTATGGCCTACCTGTGGAAGAGCAGCAGGTGTGATCTTTGCCTTCAGGAAGCTTAGTTTAGTTGGGATATGGAATAGTGATAGTGATAAGTGTGGAAAAGTATACAAAGTCCAGTGTGCTCACATGCCTTTGGAAGATGTTAAATTCAAGAGCCCTGGGTAAAGGATGTGGGTGAGATCACAACAAATTAGAAAGTTCAGCAAAAACCACTTAGTCTGGAGGGTCTTAACCTGAGATATGAAATGATGGGGTCTTTTAATTTTGATTGTCATCCTTTACTACAATTGGTTTGTTTTATAATCCCTTTTTATTTTAAGCGTTTAAAAATACAGTTCTGATTGGGGTACTAGCACATTTTGGTGAGTTTGAACTAGTCCAACAATTCTGGGGAACAATTTAGAATTATGCCCAAAGGACTTTGGAACTGGGCATACCCGCTGACCCAACTACAGCACTACTAGGTCTGTATCCCAAAGGGATACGATAAAAGCAGGAAAACCACCCAGACATTCAAAACTAGTTATAGTAGCTCTTGGTGGCAGAGAATTGGACACTGAGGTTCATCAGTTGGAGAATGGCTGAATAAGTTGCAGTATATGATTGCAATGGAGTGCAATTGTGCTATGAGAAATGATGGGCCGAATGATTTCAGAAAAACCAGGGAAGAGTTTTATAAACTGATGCAAAGTGAAGTGAGTGAAACCAGGAGAACATTATACATAGTAACATCAATACTGTGAAAGACTTAGCTACTCTTACCATGACACAAGATAATTCCCAATGATCCATGGTGCTATTTACCTCCAGAAATAGAACTGATTAACTCAGAGTGCGAATTGAATACACTTTTTTTTAAACTTTATTTTTCTTGTTTGTGTGTGTGTGTGTTTTCTTTTCAACATGGCTAATAGAAGCATGTTCTGTGTGACTTTCCATATATAATCAATACATTGCTTGCCTTTTCAAGGGATGGGGGAGGGATGGGAGAGAAGGAGAGGGGAAGAGAATTTGAGACTCAGAATTTTAAAAAGTGAATATTTAAAAAACTTTGTAAGTGTAATTGGGAAATATTTCATGAAATAAATAAAAATATATTAAAAATAAAAATATAATTTTTAGAAATGTTTCATAGACTTCATCAGGCTGCATAAGTATCAGGACAACAAAAATGTTAAGAACTCCTGATCTAGTCAAATCAAGAAGAGTTTGGCTTCCATTTTTTCATTCATTGTGTACCTGAAAGCACTACAAAATAATTCACTATTGTTGTTTTCATTATCACTACAACTACTACTACTGCTGCTGCTACTACTACTACTACTACTACTGCTACTACTACCACCTAACCAAAACTGGAATGACCTGTTTTGAGGCAAATGGGAATTTGTTCTCCTCCTCCTCCTCCTCATGATCCTTAATGATTAGTAATAAAAATTGCTAACATTTGTATAGCACCTTATGTGTCACAGAGCAACTTGCAAATAATATCTCATTTTATCCTCGTAACAACCCTAGGAAGTAGATGCTATTATTACTCCCCATATTATAAATGAGAAAACTAAGGCAGATAGCTATTAAGTGACATGCCCAGAGTCACACAATTAGTATTTGAGGCCGGACTGAACTGAGGTCTTCCTGCTTCTATTCCTGCCTCTCTATTCATGGCACCACCTGAGTGTTGCCCATGTAAGGAATACAACAGAGCCCATATGCACAATAGATAAGAGGTCAGAATACATGATCTCTGTGTTCTCTCATTTTAGTGAGTCCAGTTTTGCTTAGGGAAGGATACAGGACTGAGCCTAGGAGATCCACATCTACAGGATCTCCTCAAGTTCTGGCACTTGCAGTCCTCATGAAGACGGAAAATGTCCTGACTGTACAAGGGTGCCATCTTTTGAAATCAAGTGTTGCCAATGGCCAGGCAGGTTTACAAGCTTCTCCTAATTAAAATTACTTTTGGAATGAAGGTCCTACTTTTACATCTTGGATAACTCTATTTCTCTTTCTGAATGAGGTGAAAGACAAATCAAAGCCATAGCTCTACTACTTTACCTTGATATAGGCAAATGGAGGACAAAGGTCTGTTATCCAGATAGGAGGAATATTTCATTTCTCTTGGAGAGGTCTTAGAGAAATTGGGGGTGATGGAAAGTATTCTTATCTGGGACAGATCTTTTTCTTTGATGAAGAGTTTGCATACTTAGGGTGCTTCCTGCTTGCCTAATGGTAATACCCCCAGATATGGCACCTCACTTTTAGAGGACTTATAAAATAATTCTTCATCTAGCATAAACAGGAGATTATCCCATGTGCCAACTTGGGGAGTTGGTTACTTCTTCCTAGGAGAGGGGTATGCCTACCCTCTATACACTGCTCTCAATATCAGTTTTCTGCCTTGTCATTTCTCTAGCCCTAGGTTGTTGCCTCCTCCCCCTCAAGTCCTGATCTGCAGAAGGGCAAGCAGACTGCATGCCTCCCTGTCTGGAAGCCACTTGGCTTGGAGAGCCACAGGGTCAGTGTGGGTTCAGCTAAAGGAATCATTTTGGAAGCAGATTTCTACTGACCACTATTGTGCCATCCCCTACAGAAAGTATGTGTGTGTGTGTGTGTGTGCATGTGTGTGTGATGGACCCATTTGGCAACGTAGTAAAACTATAGATCCCCATGGATCCAGGATTAAAAACTGCTGTAAGCAAGATTAAAAACTCCCTCTCCCTTTCTTTTTCCTTTTCCCTCTCCCTTTCTCTTTTCCTCTCCCTTCCCTTCCCCTCTTGTAAGGTAGTAGAAATACTATTGAACTTCAGCGTCAAAGGACCTGACTGTCTTGGCTCTCCAACTCACTCTTTGTGACCTTCTGTGTTACTTCATCTCATCAGTGCTGTTTCCTCCTCTACATACACTGATGCAGTTGGACTGAATGCCCTTTGCTCTGTCATCCCAAGAGTTCCCTCTCTTCCACTATCTGTTGGTCAGAGCAGCCTGATTGCTCCTGGAACCCACCATACAAATGCTCCTGGAAGTCTTGGTATATCTATCCATTGGGTCATTTCCTCTTTCTTTGATCTCTTTTGGTTGTAGGCAGGGCAGTGGTGTATCTGGGTCAATGGAAACAAATTGCTACCCAGAACATCTGTACCTATTCACAGATCCAATAACAGGGCATCAATGTGCCTTTTCCCCAGCTCATCCAGCATTTATCATTTACTGTGTTTATCATCTTTGCCACTCTGATGTATATAAGATAGAATCTCAGAATTGCTTTCATTTGCATTTCTCTAATTAATAATGACTTTGAACATTTTGTTTTTCATAGAGTTAATGATAGCCTGGGTTTCCTCCTTTTAGAACTATCTGCTCATATCCTTAGACTATTTATCAATTGGGGAATGACTTTTTTTTATAAATACAAATCAGTCCCTTGTATATTTTGGAAATGAGACCATTATAAGAGAAATTTGGTTCAAAGATTTTTCCCCCAGAGAAAGGTTTCCCTTTTAATCTTCACTTTGCTAGATGTGCTTGTGCAAAACTTTAAAAAAGTTTTATGTAAGTTAAAATTATAGACTAGACCTTCTGGAAGCCTAATTCTTTGCCTCATCCAGAAGGTGGGGCTCAGCTCAGGATGCCACATTTTAGGAAGGCCATTTACAAACTAGAAAGCATGAAAAACTTGAGGACCACAATTCTGAGACTCCTGAAGACATGTGAAGATAATGTGAAGACATTGTAGATGTTTACCCTGAAGGAGAGAAGGTCTGACAAAAACATGCTGCCTCTCTTCAAGTGCTGCCATGGGAAAGAAGAGTTCATCTTCATCTTTTGGCCCAGAAGTTACAGAGATTTTTTTGTGGTTGATGGGTTGTTTTGGTTGTTCATTGCCACCACCAAGTGATGGAAGGTACAAGGAACTAGATTTGGGCCAGGAGCAAAGATAAATTTCCTAACAATATCTGTCTAAAAATAGGATGGACTGATATAGGAGGTAATGAGTTTTCCATCACTGGAATTCTTCAAGCAGAGGCAAGATGAGTATTCATGATCTACACAAGTACTTGGCAGAGCATATGAAATTCAAGGTCCCCTCCATCTCTGAGATATTCTATTTTTTTATTCTATGGCTTGTCTGATTGAGAAGCTAAAGGAAATCTCTGGTTTCTCATGAGAACTTTCTAGCCCATTTTGCTTCCAGGGATGCTAAAAGAACTGTGGGACAGAGGAGACTGACTTCCTTTATACACACCCCATGGCCCTCAATCACATCTAGCCCTGCCTTTTGTCAAACGAGAAGAAGGACATTGGACAGAGGTAAGTGGCAACAAAACAGTTTGAAGCTTGCTCTGACTGTACTGGATTCTTTGTTGCTAAGGCAACCATGGGCTTCCTTCTGCTTCTTTAGAACAGCCCTGTGCCAGCTGAGGGCTGACTAGCTTGCCCAGAGAGGTTAACTAGCTCCCACTGCAGAGCTCGCACCACCCAAGGAGGTTAGCTCACCCTGCAAGTTCCAAACAAAAGAGGTCTTGTAACATAGGGAGAAGGACCCTGAGTGCTAAAAAGATACACATTCAATATTTTCCCAACAGGTCTTTGTCCCACTTGTTCCCTTCCTCCACCTCCAGAAAACAAAGTAATTAGACATCTTGAAAAGGAAAGGTCTGCAAGTAAAGCCCTTTTGCCAATCTCAGACAGGATTCGCACCAATGGTAGGTATAAAATATGTGAGAAGAGAACGAGTCCTCTGTGTACAATGTATCATCGTCTTCCCTTGAGATGATCCTGGATTTCTCATTCTCCATCACTCGCTACAGTTAAACAATTAGCTACCAATTCTTATCCTTGCCATCTCTCACTTTGTAGGCTTTTCTCTCTACTCATGTGTACAGGATCCCTCAGATCTAGTGTGGGATGTCACTAGGTTTTGCCCTAACTATTACAATAGCCTACTGATTGATTTCCCTAAATCTAGTCTCTCTCCCTTTCGATCTCTCCTCTGCCAAACTGCTAAAAGAATGTCCCTAAAAACCAGCTACAATAGTGTCATTCTTCTGCTAAATAATTGTCAGTTTCTTCCTCTTGCCCCTGGGATATAAGAATGCGCTCCTCAGCTTGGCATTTGAAATTTTTCATAATCTGACTCTAGATTTATTTCACATCATTCACCTTCATATACTGCATGTTCTGAGTTAACTAGACCAAGTGGCTGCCACTGCTCAAATTCAGATTTCCATCTCCCACCTCCATACCTTTGTATATAATCTCCTGCCTATTCTTGCACTGACTCCCTCCCTCCTCACCTGAGCCTATTAGAATCTTCAGTTCTTGTCAGGATTGAATCAGCAATTCCCTCCCTTTAAGAAATCTCTTTCAATCTCCTTGCTTGTAATGCTTAGCACAGTACCTTGTACATAGTAAGCTCTTAATAAATGTTATCTATTGGCCTATCTAAATATCAGTGTATTGGTCTATCTATCCATCTATTTATCTATCTATCTATCTGTCTGTCTATCTTCTATCTATCTATCTCTCTCTCTATCTATCTATCTATCTTCTACCTACTTACCTATCTACTGTGGAAGAGGGAGGCTCTTGGCATTTGGGTAACAGAAAGAGCAACCCCAACAGCTTGGCACCTGTTTGGAGATGGGTGAGGCTGCTACCCAGAGGAGCAGGGTAGTCTTCTTCCCCCTCTGGGGCTGTACAAATATTTCTCATGCTGGGAAAAGCACTAATGGAGTTGATGGGGCCATTAGCTGTCTCCCCATGGACACCCCTCTAAAACGACTCTTGCTTTTCGACTGGAGGCTGAACATAACCTAGAAAGTCACTGAGATGTCTTTGGCTTTTCTAAATTAGAGGCTTAGAAATAGGTTTCAGAGCTGGGAAGGATGAGTGGGGATTTGGGATAATTTGACTTTAGAAAGGCATCAGTCCTTGTGGCCCAGATACCGTGAGGGGATGATGCAGATGATCTTTCCCATCTTAAAACCACAAAACTGCAAAGTCACATGTGACTTTGCCTGTTCCTCAGTTGCAATTCACTCTGCAAAAAACCATGTTTTTTGGGGTGACCTCAACCAGGGGTTAGCCAGCCCTACCCTGCTACTCCCTGGATTGCTTCCAGGAACAGGAGTCCATTATTTCCCAGGTTGAATTCTACTTTTGTACCCTCTCCCCACACCTCCCACATTAGTATAGAATTTACCTCTCTGTAAATTCCACCCATTGGTCCTAATTTAGCCTCCTGCCAGCAAAAAACACAAACTTAATCACTGCTCCAGGACAGCCCTTTGGGTACTTAGCAGTAGTCATTTTGCCCTGTCTTCTCCCAAAAAAGTCATCCCACATTTCTTCAGTCTTAACACATAAATTCCTTCCAATGACCTATGGCATGGTTTCTGACAGTCCTGATCACTGTCCTCATCACAGTAAAGTCTCTCTAAATCCTTTATATGTGATAGCTGGACCAGCACCCAGACCTCAAATTGAATCTGAGCAGGCCATGGTAGAATGGATCTCTGACCTCCCTATTTTTTAGATTTCATGCTTTTGGCGAGGTAGCAAAATACTGTGTGGTTTTGTTGAATTGACACCATCACTGTTCTGAAAGGAAGATGCCCTGAACAGGTTTTCTCTTGGTAGACAGTGAGGAATTATTATTCGCATTTTATAGATGAAGAAACAGGTTAGAGAACTGAGCACTTGTAGAGCAAAACATTCTTACCCATTCTGGGCTGTATCTAGGACTCCTGACATCTGATCTAATATTTTTTTTCATTACAAAAAACCAAGCTCTTTTTAGTCAGACAGTTCGGGGTAGCACCACTATGACTGAGTATGGGCAGAAATCTACTTTGCCGCCTAGTCTAAACATGGTAGAGACATCAGAGGCCCTCTGGTCCAACCTCACTACTTTACAGATGAGGAAATTGAAGTCCACAAGAGGTAACAGGATTGGTTCAAGGTCATTCAGCCTGCATGGATCAAAGGTGGAATCTGAACCCAGGTCCCAGAAACCCAAGAGTTTCACCTTGCTTTTTCCACTTTCATTTGGGACAGATGTGCAGTGGAATGGATGGAGGTTCAGGTGGTGAGGAGAAAGGGATCAGGGGTCAAGAGAATACAGGAGGACTGGTCTTCCCCAATGAGATTGGCACATTTCTCTTTGATATCATTAGCTTCTTTTTTTATCCTCTCTCCTCCAACTTTCTTCTCCCCTATTAAGTATCCAACACACTAGTTTTCCCCAACAAATCAAAGTCTCTGTCACCTTCAAAAAGTGGGTGCCAGAGGGGATGCCCCTTCTCCCATACTGTCTAAGGGAATAGACATGACTTTCTGCTTGAGCTACATTTATTCTGACAGAAATAACATCCTTTTCCTTCTATGAATGAAATTAGGGGTGCCAATTAGCAGATAGCATATAACATGCAGTTGGGAAAGGAGGTAACCTTCTTCAGAATCATAGGCTTTGACACTGGATTCAGATCATGCAGATCAGCTATCTCACTCTAAAGATAAAGAAGCCCAGAGAGGTACCTGCAGGAACCCAGGAAAGGTTTGTCTGAGTGGAGATCTCTGGACAAATTTCCTGACTCCAAATTCAAAGTTTTCTGCTATACTGTACTTCCTGGCCATTGTAAAAGCTCATATTCTGTCCTCTCATGTCTACTGTCTCTTTACATGTATGACTATATGGATATGATCTTTTGTAGCCCCAGTCTGAAGATCTCTTTCTTTCTTTTCTTTCCTCTTTTTCTTCAGGACACATATGGCAGTAATGAGTGCTCCTTCCTGTTCAGTGGCTGCTGACCACCAGTCAAGTCACGTAGACATAGTGCCCCCTCCAACCTCACTTCTTAAACTTGCCCTGGTCCTGGTACATTGAGTTCCTAAAGACAAAACTGCTATTGAGTGTTCTATGAGGGTGGCTGTGCACAACACAGTAGTATACAGGTCCCCACTGGTATGATTCCCATTAAAGATAAGTTTGTAGACTCAATCAGCTTTTAGAAAAGACATTTACTTAAATGGCAGAGCAAGTGTAACAGTTTTAAAAAAAAGACTTGGGGCATACACTCCCACAAAGATCAACAGAATCATCAGACTTAGTGTACATAATTAAAATAGTAGTGACCCATTTAGGAAGGGAATGGTGGCAGGCAACTCATTACTCTAGACTCTTGGTGACTCAATTATTTTTCTCTCTTTAGAGAGTACTCACGAAGTTCACTGTGGAATAAGGTAGTAGTGATAAATGAATCACTGCTGCTCTACTCATGCTGCTTGGGTTGGATGGATAGTTCAGCTGGACCTCCTGCTCAAAGAACAAAGGACCTCCACTAGCTGGGTTGATCCACTGGTCATATTGGGTTAGGTAGATTCCTCATTAGTTAAGAATGCTGCTGGGCTGGAAAAAGTTGCTCAGTCAGTGGAGTTGCTCCTCAAATGGGATAGCATCTTCATTGGATGAGTTGATCTGATGGACTCCCTGAATTTGGCTTCTGATGGGCAATTGAAATCTCTGCCTCTTCAAGCCTTAGACTTGGCAGGGCGTTGTTATGCTCTTTCAGCTGGACTGTTACAGTGTTCCTTTCCAGCTAGAGTGCTACTGTGGTCTTTTAGGAAGGGTAGAGAATATTAACCTAAGATTGATTGAAGCTTATCCATTTCTTCTATCTCAAGACTCTGAGGTTTGTTACATCCCAGGAAAGACTAGGAAAATGTATAGGCTTTTCTGTTTAATAATTTTTCCTGTTTCATATCTGAGTTGCCTCAGTGAGACCAACCAGTTACCTTTCCCAGTTTCTATTTTGGACTTATCCAAATGAATGACTGTAGAAAAGGATAAAAAGTCAGTACATACCCCATGCAGTTGAATTAATCAAAGCCCGAATTGCCCTACAAAGAAGGGAATACTTTACAACTGAAAAGACTTCACCTTATATTTCATTATATTGATATTTGTCACTTTATAAAGAAGGCTATAGCCTTCATCTTTGAAGATGAGGACACACACACACACACACACACACACACACACACACACACACACCCCTTTACATCCAAAAACTACTGTAGGTACCTTATAAAGAAGAACCTCCATCCAAATCAATAAAATAAAGGTGTGGGTCTGTGATCAACCTGACCAGTCTGAGGGCGCCACCTGATGGAAGGTGAGGGGAACCCATTGGTCTTATATGCCTCCCCCAGTTCACCATTCATTCACTTCTCCATCAATTCGACCTAAGGCAGTAAATTTAGATATAAATCCTTTTTCCTTTACCTTTTTCCTCCTTCCTTCCCCCTCTCTGAGACTTTTGAGGTTACTTAAGGAAATATGTCTCCTCTCCCCTCCCTTTCATTCTTCTCTCTGGCATGTCCCAGTCCCACTTGGCTTCCTTCCTTCTCTCATTTTCTCACTTTCTCCAATTACTTTCCTTTCTCTCTCTGACACTCTGTTCTCTTTATTTCAGTTGTGTCTCAATCTCTCTCTCTCTCTCTCTCTCTCTCTCTCTCTCTCTCTCTCTCCTCCCCCCTTTCCCTCTTGTGATCAACTTTTAAAGACCTTGAAAATGCAATGCAACCTGTTCAAAACCTGCACAAAAGTCTCTCGTTACATCTTCCCCTAATTAAGCATCACATTCGGCATTCACTGCAAAGGCTCTCTCTATTATTCATTTTTGTCCCCTGTGTTCTTTTTTTAAGCACTTACATTAAGGCACTGCCATGTTCTACCATTTTTTTCCTTGCAAACAAATGGAATTCCAGCTATATGGTTGGTGAAACAGGCTGCAATGTGGGCTGGCAAGGAATGAAATCCCATTCATTACAGTTTCTAGGGGAGTAATACCAAATCTCCAGACTGATAGCAATCTTACAAGTCACCAATCCAGGGGTGGGGACCTGCAGCATCAAGGCCACGTGTGATCCTCTAGGTCCTCAAGTGCAATCCTTTGGCTGAATCCAAATTTCACAGGACAAATCCCCTTAATAAAAGGATTTGTTCTGTAAAACTTGGACTCACCCCAGGCCATACCCAAGGACCTAGAGGACCACATGCGGCATTGAGGCTACCGGTTCCCCACCCCTGAATTATTGCTGATCAGGGTTCCCTTCAACATTCCACTTGATAAATGGACATCTAACTTCTGAATGAATACAACAAGTCGGGGGATTCACTGCCTCCTAAGACAGCCCATGCCACTTTCAGGAAGTTTTCATTTATAGGAAAGTTACCCTTTACTCCAGCCTAAATTAAATTTTTTACACCTTCTACCCATGACTCTTGGTCCTGCCTGTGGGGACCAATTAAATAAAATATTGTTTTTTCCTATGACAATCCTTCAAATGTTGTAATACAGTGATCATACACACACACACACACACACTCCATGATCCTCTTTTCCTCTCATTTTACATGAGAAGAAACTCAAGCTCAGAGAAGTAGGTCACAAAGGTAGTAAAGAATTCTGAGAAGCCTCTTTCTCCGGTTGCAAACTGACCTTTTTGGTAGACTATTTCCTCAGTTCAGGTATGAGCTGTACCAGATGACCACACAGGTCCCTTCCAATTCTGGAATTCTATCATTTGCTTTCTCTTTCATAAAATCACAGTTCAAAGTTGAAAAGGACCTCCATTGTGCTTTACAGTTACAGTGTGTGTGTGTGTGTGTTTGTGTGTGTGTGAGAGACAGAGAGAGACTAGGAAAGTGAGACTTCCCTGGGGAAGTGAATTGTTCCACTTGTCTTCTCTAGTAATTAGCAGGCATTAACATCAGATTAGGGTCTTATGATCTGATATCTATAATACTTTACACTATGGTCTGTTTGGAAATGGAAGGGTTTTCATGTAATTTCTTTTTGTTTCTTAAAGGTTTGGGACATAAACATGCCCCTTAGTCATGTAACAAGCAGTTTTCCTTCAGAGAGGCCAGCCATACATAAATGCCACATCATGACCTACCTCCTCCCAAACCTACCTCTTCTATTTGTTTTCCAGAGATGCCTCACTACTCTTCCAACTTCTTCGATGAGTGTTCCACAAGAGGCACTCCTCAGCTCTCTATGTTCTCATTAATGTCTTTTCCACTGCCATATTTTCATTCCCCCACCATGCAGGTGACTTTCGGGTCTACATCTTTTAGCCTTTACTTCCCTGACGAACTCAGGACCCATACTTTCAAGTGTCTACTAGCCATCCCTTGGATGTCCCACCAGGACATTAAATTCAACCTAAATGGAGTTTGCTCTCTTTTCCCCAAACCTTCTCCTCATTCTGATTTTACTATTTCTATCTAGGATACCACTCGCACTTATATACGTATTTATGCCCTCACTTCTCATATGTAATCAGTTACCAAGTCCTGTTTATTTCATCTCTATGACATCCTTTCCATCTGTCTGTCCCATCATCCATCCTCCTGTGGCCTCCACTAGAATATAGCCCCTGCTTACTGCAGGCATGGACTATGGCAATGGCTTCTTAACAGCTCTTCCTCCCTCTCACCCCTCAATGTATCCCCCATAAGACTGCTAGCATAGTCTTGCTCATACATTTTTCGTATGCATTGCTCTGCCTAAAATTGCCAACAGTACTTCAGACCCATTTGTCAGCCTTTTAAGGTTCTCCATAATTTCCAGATCTATCCCCCATGACTCCTCTATCCAGATCAGTTGGACACTTCCTGACCCTGTTCTCTCCCTTTTCCTTGCTTTGAGCTGCCTCATTTCTCCCTCTTTGTTGAATTTCTACCTGTGTTTTCAAAAGAGCAATTCAAAGGACACCTTGCCGAGGAATCTTCCCTTAATCCCTCTAGTTAACACTTAGTTTGAACTCCCACCCCAATACATTTGTATGTGATGCCATAAATATCACTGTCTGTTAGATTGCCTCCATTAGATCTTAGCTGCAATCAGCATGATGGAGAGACCTAGGTATGTCCTAAAGTGCCCTCCTAAGGGTTTTATATATGCCTGGCTCTTCATAATATTGTTTTCCTTCCTTTTTCCTTATTTTGTTTTTTCTCAATTACATACAAAAAATTGACATTCCTTTTCTTTTTACAATTTTGAATTACAAATTCTCTCCCTCTCTCCACTCTCTCCTTTCTCCTTGAGAAAGTAAGTGATTTACTATATGTGCAGTCATAGAAAACATTTCTATATTAGCCATGTTGTAAAAGAAAACATACACAAAAATAAAACAGAAAAAATAAAGAAAATAAAAAGTAGATTTCTATCTTTATTCAGACACTAGTTCTTTCTCTGCAAGTGAATAACATTTTTCATCCTGTCCTTCGGAATTGTCTCAAATCCTTGTACTGCTGAAGACAACTAAGTCATTCATGGTTGATTCTTGCACAATATTTCTGTTACTGTGTACAATATTAGGTTCTTAAATAAAAAGACTGAATCACCTTCATTAGGAGGGTCTTGTAGGTCTCCTCATTGGCACAGAACTCCTACCCTAACATTCGTCAGTGTGGATTCTTGGATGCTGTGCAGGCTGAATGGAAACTCCTGTGAATGGAAACTCCACAGGGTCATCAAGACAGAATCCAGGCAGGGATGGTGGGTTTCATGTCCAAGGAACATTTTAGATAAATTCAGAAAGGCAAACTAGAAGGTTTTCTGAACAGTGATTCCATCCTTCACTGTGGCCACTTTTAAAAGTCATTAACTAAATTACTGAGAAGTTTCAAGCTGCAGTGGTAATAGGCCTACCTTAAAAATTAAATGAGAGACCCTGGAGCTGTGTCAGTGTTACACCTAGGGTCTGTTTATCTTTGTTTCTCTTCCCTACAAGTGAGATGAGAAGTGCTTCTGTGATAATAGCACATTCTACTTTGGGATACTCTCCCCTAACAATTGGGCAACTCTTCACCTGAGTTGGTGAAGTACTAGTACTTCAAGTACTAGCCAAAGAACCCCAGCAGGATCTTTGCTTCATAAAATATTTCTGAATTGAAATCAGTGAATGTTGGAGGTTAGGGAAATTGAAGGTTTCTTTGGATTCTCCTTGATCTGAGTTCCCCTTTTTTGAATTTGTCTCCATCTCTCTCTTAGTGTCTCTCTCCTCTTTGTGTGTGTGTGTCTGTCTGTCTTTATCTCTGTCTCTCTGTCCTCCTGTCTCCCTGTATCTCTCTGTCTCTGACTCTTTCTCTCTGCCTCTCTCTGTCTCTGTCTCTGTCTGTTTCTCTGTCTGTCTCTGTCTGTCCCTCCCTCTCTCTCCATCTCTCTGTCTCTCTCTCTCTGTCTCTCTCTCTGTCTCTCTCTCTCTCTCTCTCCCCCCCCCATTACGCATCCTGCCACTCATAGGGGAAAACAGAGCATCTGCCAAATTTGCTTCTTTCTGTTTCCATTACTCCATCTAATTACTGAGGCAATGGACTGCTAAATGAGGCCTGGTGAATTGGAGGAAGGTATGGCCAGGGAGAAGGCTGAGGGACGCCTGGGTGTGACAAGAACTTGGAAGAGGGACTAAGGATCAAGGAGAGCTCCCTCCATTCTTGCTGCCAGATTTCTGAGGATATTTTAGCAAACTTGTCTATGACTTGTTCCCTCCAAATAACCTCCACTTTCCCAAAAAGGAATGCACCTAGGCTTGCCAGATGAAATCAATTATCTAATTGCTACAGTCAGTTAAAAGAGAAATTAAATGGATTGTGAACATTAATAACAGGCTGTAATAAGACAAACTACCTCTTAATGATGCATAGAACCCTGATGAAAATAAATTTCCTTTTGTGCTGTGTGTGTATGTGCATGAGAGAGAGAGAAAGAGAAAAGTGTGTGTGTGTGTGTGTGCATGTGTGTGTGTGTGTGTGCCAAACAGAGGGGGAGATGGGAACCCAGAAGGGAATTTTTATCTAGTGAATTAAAATGAATATTGATTGCATGGCTGATAATTAATGATAGCAATTTTTGATTAAAAATGAGTTCATTTAGCAAACAAGTGGAGTGTGGTAACATATTAAGGCTATAAATAGGACTAGAAAGAATGGGTCCTGGTTGTAAATACAGTAGCAGCAGGGAACATTTTTGCAAGGAAAGGCACCTCCTCCTTCAAACTAAAAATGAATCACACTCTATGGTCTGTAGGACCCCTCCATGGTGATAGTGATCCCTGGGGTGACGCATATCCCTGGTCACCAACTGACAGAACAAAGATGAGGGAGGTCCTAAGATAAACCGTTCATGTTCTTCAAGGCTGAATGAGGAAGTCACATAGAGATGGAGAAGCTGGGATGCTTCTGTCTGGCCCCAGAGGGAAGAACTAAGGAATGGATGAAAATTGCAATAGGATAGATTTAGGCGAGGTTCGATGCAAGGAGACAAAAAGAGAATTTTTAAAATAGCCTCCTAATAATACAAAATGTCCAAAAGTGGAAAGGGATGCTTCAAGAGAAAGTGTGTTCCCTTGTTACTGGTGTGCTTTAAGAAATCCCTACAAGAACACTCATCCTATAGGTTATTATTGGAGATCTTGTGCTAATATGGATTCAACTAGACATCTTCTGAAATTCTGTTATCTATGGACAGACAAAAATGTGAAGTGGGATATTCTTAGTGTTTACATTATCTATTGAACAGATCTGGGCATGGGGGACAGTGGGGACATGAACTAGTTCACCAGGTTTCAGAACTAAGAAGTTATCTGGGAACTTGAGAGAGGTGAGTTTAGGATTTTTAAGGGAGCAAGACAAATTACTTTATGGTGCTTATAAAGTATTAAAGGCTGAAAGGAGCCTGAAGAAAGAGCTTTGATATAAACTTTAATACAAAATTGGGAATCAGGGCATACCCCTAACCTGTGAGACTGACATCACCAATTTTCTGGCTGAAAAATCACTATATGACAAGGTCAAGTACTGGGGTGTCTGGGATGTGGTGTCAATCCCTCAGTAATGGGTTAGGGGGTGTCCACTGACAGGAATAAGGACCTCGGAATCTAGGGTTGACTCAAGCTCTTTGTGTAAGTAAGGAAGGTGTGACAGATTCTGAGAAGGTATGACAGGTCCTGATGAATTATCTGACTTGGATTGGGAATTGAGCTTCCTCAAAATTTTATTGCTCAGCCTTAAATACAGTCTGTGTTGCAGGGGGAACTTCCCCATTCTATCTATACACTTCTGGCAAGGGAGAGAGTTTTCCTAATCAATGTGGAGTAGGTACAATTGTAATGGTCTTGTAAGTGTGTTTTCTGGATTTAGCTAGCCCTACTTACCACCCCCTTCTCCCTCCCTCTGAATAAGGCATTGCTGGAGTCCTTGGTTCTTAGTGCCCTTGTGTCCTTAGTTTACTTCTGAGGAGCTTCATCTCATATTTTGTTTGGATTTGAAGTGTTCCTGAACTAAGAATTCCTAGCCGCCTTGGTTCAAGGGTAATCTACTCCCTGAGGGCTTCCCAGGTGTCCCATTGCTAGAGATCCTCACTCCAAATTCACACTGGATATGTTTTCCCTTGACAAAACCTAAGTTTTTTTTTTTTTTTTCAGATAAAGACTATTTTGTTTCTATCTTTGTAATCCAGGCACCTTGGATAGCACCTGGTACATAGTCATACTTATTAGATTTGTTGATTAATTGATTTACTCAGAGATCAATGACCCTTAGTCATTATAAATGAAGCTCACAGACTTCAGGTGACTTGGTCAGGGTGATACAGGGAGTCAACAAGTCAAATCAAGTCAATAAGCATTTACAAAGTGTCTATCCTATGCCAGACACTGTGCTAAGTGTTCGGGATAAACAGAAAGGCAAAGAACTGTCCCCACTCTCGAGGACCTTACAGTCTAATGGAGGGGACAAGATACAAGGAACTACGTCCATGTACAGTAGATGTAAGTGTAGATATAGATATAAATGTTGAATTGGACATAATCTTAGAGGGAAAATTCTAGTATTGATGCGGATCAGGAAAGGCTTCTTGCAGGAGAGATACAGGTGTTGAAGGAAACCCTGAATTCCAGGAGGCAGAGAGAATTCCACATATGGGACAGGGAGGAGGTTTCTGGGAAGAGGAACAGTAAAGAGGCCAGTGTCACTAGATCAGAGAATATATGGAGAAGAATAAGGTGAAATTAGACTAGAAAGGTAGGCAAGAGTCAAGTTGTGAAGGACTTTCAAAACCAAGACAAAACTGAGATTTCAATTCCAGCTTTCTGCCTCTAAATCCAGTGTTTATCCTACACCTGATCACATTTATGGAATACTTTCCTAAAAACAACTTTGTGACATAGGATTCACAGTCAGTGTTATCCCCATTGAACAGACAGGAAACGGAGCATCACACTCTACAAAGAATCAAAGTTGTTAATGAGCCAAAGGCAGTGGAGGAAGACCCTGGTACAAAATCACAAGTGCCAACTCCTGACAAGGGGATGGATTCAATATGCAGAATAAGGTATACATCTCTGGACAAGGATAATATGGGAACTTGTTTTGCTTAATTAAGTTTATTCATTATAAAGATTTAATTTTCTTCTTTTTCCCCAATGGTGGTAGAGTAGGACAGAAAATAAATACTTGTTGACTTTTAAAAGTAATTAAAGAAAATTACCTTAAAAAAGAAAATCATGAAACCATGTTGCTCAAAATCTACTAAAAAAATGGCTATATAATATCAGTTGGACCCTCACTCCAGTCAGACATGCTATTGTACAACCAGAATTAGTCAGTACCCTTCCAATTATTACAATCCCCCCTCAGGTTTTCTATGGCACTACTCCCCTATTGTATCAGCTGAAGACGTCACCTTATTCTTCACCCAAAAAGGGCAGCCATTTGCTGAGGACTTCCTCTTGCCTTCTCTTCCTCACCTCATACCATTCAGACATTCGCCCCATTCACTGCTACTTCACCAGTCTCATATGAAGAAGTAGGCTTTCTCCTCGGTAAGGCAAATCTCCATCCTTCCTTGAGCCTTTCCATCCAGTTTGCTTTAGCAAGTTGCTCTCTTTCTCATCCCTTATATTTCTCTCTAATCTTTAGTCTTTTCCTACACCCTGATCTCTTCCCAGCTGCCTACAAACCCATCCATGTTTCCCGTTAAGCAAATGCAAAATATTTCACTTGATGTTACCTGATACCTGTCATCCTCTATCTCCTCTCCTTGGCTAAATTCCTTGATAAAGGTGCCTCCATTTCTCCTATTGTTTATTTCTAAATGCTCTGGAGTCTGATTTCTGAGCTCATCATGCAGCTGAAACTTCTGTCTCCAAGTTTACCAATATACTCTTCATTGCCTAACTTGTCTTTCCTCACTCTTATTCCTTCTTGACCCCTTTGCACTATGTATCAGTTACACTCTTCCAGATCCCCTCTCTTGTCTTTGTGATGATAATCTTTCCTGATTCTCCTCTCACTTTTCTAGCCATTTCTTCTCAAAGTCCTTTGTGGGTTCTTCAGTCATGTCACATCCACTAAGTATGGATGTCCCCAAGGCCCTTTCCTTGTCTCTTTGCTATTCTCTCTATATACTTTCTTACTTGGGGAATCTCAGTGGCTTCTATGAGTTCAACATTCATTCAAATTCAGAAGATTCCCAGGTCCATACAGTTCTCATCTGTCTCCCAAACTCCAATATCGTAAGTAACACATGTTCTTTTGGACATCAAAATTGGATATCCAATAGGCATCTGAAACTAATGTGCCCCAAATAAAGCTCAATGTCTCCTCCTTCTACCTTCCCCTTTCCAACCTTTCCTTATTACTGTCAGGAACACAACAATTTACCCAGTCACTCAATCCCACAACTATCTCTGTCATCCTAGATTTCTTACTTCCATCCACCCTACACTTCCAATCTGTCATTAGGGCTTGTCATTTCTAACTTCACATCATCTGTCACATGTGTCCATCTCTCTCCATCTACACTAGAACCACCCTAGTCTAGGCCCTCACCACCTCATGCCTGGGTTACTACAATAGCTTTCTGACTGGTCTTCTTTTCTTGTGTTTTCCCATTCTATCCATCTTGTATAAAGCCATCAAAGTGACATTACTAAAGTGTAAATCTGACCATGTCATGTGCATGCGCACATACATACACATACACACACATATACATACACATACTCCAAAAACTTCAGTGTCTTCTTATTACCTGCAGGTAATAAGGAGATCTCCAGGATTAAATCTCCAGGATTAAATAGGAGATCTTTTGGGGCATTTATAACCCTTAGCAAACTGCCCTCTTCTTACTTTTCCCTTCCTCTTATTTTTACTATCTTCTCCCTACTTCACAAGTGAACTGCACCGACCATCTTTCTATAAGCTCCTGCATGATGTTCTGTCTCCTGTCTCTGAGCCTTGGTTATTCTTGGAATGCTCTGCCTCAACTCCTCCTCCTTGTTACACAGACTTTCTTCAAGACTCAGCTCCAATTCACTTTTTGCACAAGGTCTTTCTTTCCTCTCTACCACTGCTTGGGCTTTCCCTCTGATATTACCATCCAAAGACATTGAACATAGTTTGTCCTTCCTTCCTTCCTTCTCTCTTTCCTTCCTTCCTTCTTTCTCCTCTTCCTTCTCCCTCTGTCCACATGAGGAGTCATACCTTCACATGTGGGTGCTCTGTCCAAAGGAATATAAATTTTGATCGCTTACACTTTGCAAGTTATCTTGGGATTTGGGGGCTAGTTTTTTCTTCTCTATTTATTTATTCTGTCATTCCCCCCCAAAAAAGAAGAAAAAGCTTGGACAATTAACTTTTTTGTCTTCTGTCATTTTCCATTTATGATTTCTTGAAATATAGTTCTGAAAACTAGGCTTTAATAAGAGTCATTGGGATTCATATGGAGCTACTTGACTTGTCTTTAAACCCAAATCACTCTGACTTTGACTGATTGGCCAATAACAGGTCACAGCCCAAGCCTCACTTACACATCGTTTAGCTTTGGATGGTTCTGAGTGAATGTAAATAGCAATTGTTCCTGTTCTGGCCAGAAAACCCAAGGGGTTTCTCCTCTCTGATTGATTCTTTTGAGAAGGCAAACTAGATCAGCATTTGCCTCAATTCTTATTTAGCCTTAAATCAATGCTTCCTTAGAATTAAATCACTGAATGGGTGTTGCCTCACATAAACTGAGACCTAGGAAAGAACCAAGTTTAAAATGGCCATGGCCTTCCACTGCATCCGGGCCATCACCAGTCATCTTGATTTATGTCTTGCCTAACTAGATTCCAATGACCCTGGAGAAAAGAATGAGGCTGATGACTTTGCACAGCCCTGCCTCACTTAAATCTAATTCAATTGCAAGTCAAGTCATGATTCTCCTGATATCATTCATCATTTTCAAGAATGAAGGACCAAAAACAAAACAACAAACTATCTGTATTTACCTAATGAAGTACTTGTTCTTTCCCTCAGTAGAATATAAGCTCTCTGAGGTCAGGGACAAGGTATGTTTGTTACCTTTCTTGATAGCTTCAGTACTTAGCACAAGGGCTAGAACATAGCACTTACTTAATAAATGTTTCTTGGCAGACTAATCCCAGGAAAGTAGTCATTAAAAGATTTAACTCTTTATACACAGTGCTATGCAAACTCCAGTCTTCTGCAAGTGGAATATTAGATTTGATGTACAAAATTCAGACAAGAAGATGAGGATGTGCAAAAGTTTAAAAAAAAGTTTATTTCCCATCATCTCTGAGTATATTGTAATGATGCATGTACTATCTGTGACATGTAATTATCTCACATTTCCACAGTATGTTCTAATCGTAAAGCTCTTCCTACCACGATTGAATTTTATCCTCTCAACAGCCCTAAGAGGATGAATTTTAATTTCTATTTTATGGAGAAAGGTTTAGAGGCTCAGAGAATCTGTCCAGGACTAGAACCCAAGTCTCATGATAGTAAATCAGTTGTTTTACTGTAACTGGATTCCTGGCATGAGTGTGAATCACCTCCTTAACTAGATTAAATTCCTTGGGCATATGACCTTTACTTTCAACTTCTTTGTATCTTCAGTGGTGTAAGGTAGACTCATAGGTCTCTGCTTTCAATTCAATGATTCCTGGTGGGCTGCCATTAAGAAAAAGCAATTATGTTGATGGCATACTTTAAGATTTGCAAAGCGTTTTATGCATATTATATCATTTGATCCTCATAACAACTTGGAAGTGAAGTGCTGTCCTTATTCCTTTTTCATATATCAGAAAACAGGTTGATAAGGGTCAAAGGAATTGTCTAGGGTCATGTAGCAATCAAGTAACCGTCTAAGGCAGGATTTGAACTCAAGCCGTCCTAACTCCCAGTCCACAACTTGATCCACTGTAACACCTGGCTGCCTCAAGGCAGAAATACTAAACAATGCTAGGACCCTCCTGACCAAGAGGAGATGGGCTTGGTGCAGATTAAAGCATATATTTAAGGGATACATATATATGTATATGTGTGCATGTCTTTTTTTTTGCACAGAGGCAGTGTGGAAACTTGTTTTACTTGAATGTCCAGTTACCACAAGAGTTCTGTTCTGTCTTTATCAGTTAGGAGTGAGAGAAAGAGAAGGTGGATTTTTGTTAACTGGATAATAAAACCAAAACTTAATTTAAAAATAAATTATGAAAGAGAGATGACCTAGTCATGTAGTGAAATAGGATCAGCCAAAGTGATCTTCTGGTGTCTTTATGATGTCAGGATAGAGGGATAAAGACCTCAGAACACTGGATTGATTCTGTAGAGGGAGCTTATGGGACTATAACAAGAATCTGGCAGAATGAATAAATCCAGCTTCTTATTATAGGTGAGCTATGAACAGCATCTTTAGAGGGAACTTGTGAATCATAAGATTAAGATCCTAAGATCTTAGATCCATCCTTGAATTTGAGTGTTGAGAGCTTGTGGGTGGACAGCTGAAAGCCCTGGATTTGCCAATAAATAGAGATCTGTTCTTTTTAAATTTGGGGTCAGGACCCTCAGCACTGTTCAGCAAGGACAGTTCCCATTTCCAGGTTCTTCTCAGAACCCCAGTAAGATAGGTAGTCAGTCAATAAGCATTTTTAAGTACCTACTATGTGCCAGGTACTATGCAAAGTGCTGGGGATATAAAAAGAGGTAAAAAACAGTCCCTACTCTCTAGGAGCTAACAATCTAATGGAAGCAATAAGCAAACAAATATGTAGAAACAAGCTATTATGTATGCAGGACAGATAGGAAATCATTGGAAGAGAAAAGGTACTGAATTAAGAAGGAATGAAAAAGCCTGTAGAAAGGGGATTTCAGATGGTACTTGAAGTAAGTCTGACAAGTCAAGTGGAAATGAGTAGAGCATTCCTGGCTTGGAGGAGAGCCAGAAAGGAGGCCAGAGATGGAGGATCTTGTCTGAGGAACAGTAAGGAGGTCAGTGTCACTGAACTAAAGAGCATGTTCTGGGGAAAGGGTGGCAAGAAGCCTAGAAAGGTGGGCAAGGGCTAGCTTATGAAAGTCTTAGAATGACAAACAGGGGATTTTGTATTGATCCTAGAGGTGATAGGGAGCTATTAGAGTTTATTGAGTAGGGAAGTGACATGGCCAGACCTTGGTAACTGGGTGGAGGATGGAGTGGTGTGCAGAGACCCACCAGCAGGCTGTTGCAAAAAAAGAACACTAACAGATGTTTATATTTTAACAAACAGAGAAGGTAATGCAAGGACTTCTACTGTCCTTATTTTACAGATGAAGAAATCAGAAAGGGGTGGACAGGGGCTCAGTTCATTTCTCAAAACAAATGTGAGCTCGCTTCTGCTCCTTCACATCTGAGTGATCATTCCTAGCACTGCCTCTCCAGCATTCCCTAATATTTGTGTGCTGGAGTCTTTAAGATGCATCTTGACAATAGTGAGCAGTTGTAACCTTCTGGGGCAAAGGATAGCACAAATAGCTTGCCAGGCAGATCCAGAGCCCCATTAAACCAAGGCCCTTGGAGTGGGGAAGGAGAATTCTGAGATCAGGCTTCACTAGTCACTCAGTAGATTTCTTTTTCGGAGGCAGGGAAGCACTTACGGTTTAGTGAAGCCCATGTGCTTTCTGGCATTTGTGCCACAAAGCTGATATTAAATCTAGATCCAGACCTCATCTGCCAGGACTGGAAATAAAGATCCAGAGTGTTTCTGGTGAGCAGACTTCATGAATAGCATTTCCCAAACTCACTCAGTCACAGGACATTTGGAGTTTTGAAATACATGAACACAGTAAGTGGTTGGCACATAGGTAGAAAGTAAGAAAATCCCCAAGAAAAAGAGGGTTTTGGCAGGGAAATTCTGTGTCAAAATAAGATGACTCATTTATTTTAATACCCACCCTTGTGTGTGTGTGTGTGTGTGTGTGTGTGTATTATGGGAGGGAAAGTTGTCATCAACATCTAAATTTCTTCATGGTACTATGAAACATGAGGGTTGCTACTTAGAAGGAGTGAACATGGTCTGTTTGATCCCAGAGGACAGAACTCAGAGAATAAAGCAGAAGTTGCAAAGAGGTACATTTTTCCTTGATATAAAAAAGTGCTTCCTAAAAACTGGAATTACCCCAAAGTGAAGTGGACAGCTTCATCGGAAAGCACCCCTTCTCCTACTTAAAATTTACCAGCAAATACCATATGATGGTTTATCAGTCATAAATGCCCATATTCTAGAGGGGAAACTTGTTTATTCATGGAGTGGGATAAATTCTTCAAATGTTCCACCTGCACCTTGAGACTTTATTATTTTTGTCTCCCACTGCCACACTGTTTTTCCTGGCTCTCTCTTCTGAAGACAAATGAAAACATATTTTTTGTCCTACAGGAGTATCGTACAGTAGTAGAGAATTCTTTCTCATAATCATCAAATGGGGGTTGGGAGATCCCTCTTGGGAAATGCTGCAATATTAATTGACAAGATCATGATTTGGAAAGAGGTTAGCCAAGAAAATGTCTAAGTCCTTTGTATGGTTGGAATTCTGTGGCTAGAAATCGTTTGTTTTACCACCCCTCACAAAAATGGTGCCAAGTATATATAGGTTGTTCAACTGAGCCAGACTGTTGAATACTCTGGCCCCTTCCAGCTTCCTAAGAACTTGAGATCATATATAGGGAAATGCTTTGGAGACCAAATTGATGGCATACTCTGCTCTTGGAGGAGGAGCCTTTTATCAGAGAGTCTCAAGGCAGAAGGTCAATGACTGAATCAACATTATTAAATATTGGAGGTGAAATAGTCCTGTTCAAGAAGAGAATATGCTTTGCTTAACTAGCTGTATTTGGTTCTAAGGTTTGTTTTTAAGGAAAGGGAAAAGTGGGAGGAAAATGGATTTTTTGTTAATTGAAAGCCATTATTAATTTTAAAAAGAGAATAAAGGAAAGAAAAATTAGAGGACAGCAAAGGAACTCTCTTAAAAAGAATATCTGAAGGACTAGCAAGGATAAGGGGACTAGTAAGGGTAAGTTGGAATTCTGTCAGGAATCACCATCAAGTTTACCAATGGAAAGAAGGAAAATTCTGCTTTCTTCACTGGTTTTCAAAATCAGGGTATTTAACCATCTCTAGTCATGTGGCATCTTTCCTGCTCTCCATCTTTTTATACCTCTTTTGTATAGATATATAGGTATATAGTTGTATATACAGGTATATATTTAATATAGATATGTAAGTATATATTTGATTTTATATGACAGAGATCTTTCCCCTCTTCCCTTCCTAGCAAATCTTTCATTATATCAATGATTTTAAAAAGGAAAAAAAAAGAGATAAGCAGATTAATCAATCAAATGGCCTCATCTGACATATACACCCCATTCATCATTCCCAACCTCTGCAATGGTGCAGTTCTTCATGTTGCTTTCAGGGCCAGACATGATCCCTATAATTAACCAGGAGCAGTTTCTTTTTACTGTTCTTTCTGTTTTCAATATTGCTTACTTCTCACTGTACTAGTCCCTAAACATCTTCCCATCCTCCTCTGAATTTTTCATATTGTTTCTATTTTAAACAATGAAATAATAGCCCATGCTTTGTTCATGCTTTGTGATCTTAGCTTAGCTTAGCTGTTCCTCTATTTGCACATCTGTTAGCTCTGTCTAGAATCCTGAAACATCATGGGTCCTGATCTGGTGTCTATATGTCATTGAAAACAACTCAGAGCTTACCCACCCCATCTTTACCCTTATTAACCATTTTTATTGCCCATTCCAAAGTTTTTTCTCTTTGCTAGGTAAAAAAGAAGTAAAAAGAGATGGTAAAGAACTTTGCCAGAGTATCATTTATTCCCTTCCTATTTCCCCCTTTTTCTGGCATAGCTCTAACAAGAAATAAGGACCAGATGTGTGCTTTCATTGGCAGAGTATGGAGGTGAGGACACTCCTGCTATCAGTGCAGGTTGGCACCTTCTCTACAGCTCATAGAACAGCTGTCTAGACTGCTGAGAAGTTAAGTGACTAACCTAGGATCACATTGCCTGTATGTCGCAGAAGTAGGCTTAGAACAAAGATCTTTTTGGTTTCAAGGCCAGCGGTCTGTCACTCTATCACTCATGTTTTCCCTCATCCCTTGAAAGCTGTCCTTTGAATTGTGGTTGAACATTTATATTTCAACATCAGCTCACATTGGACTTAACTCTCTTTTAATGCTATTTTTATAAATCTGTGGCACCCATTCCATAGTAACATTCCCTCCATTCCATTCTTTCAGTATTTTTTAAGGCTGAGTCTATCGCTGAACCCCAATCCTCTAATGGAGCTCTATCTTCCTACTCCCACTTCCACATGACAATGCTCCTGCTCCCCTCCAATTCCAACCTCCTGCTTTTTGTCCTGCCTCCTGGGGCCAAATAGAACAAGTCCAATCTCTTTTCCACACAATATCCCTTAAAATGGGACGGTCATTGACTGGCCCCTGGGTCTTCCCTTCTCCAGGCTAAACATCAATTCCTTTACCCAATTCTCATGCGACCTTGACTCTTTTCCCATCAACATCCTGGTGTCCTCTGGATACTCTCCATCTTGGTGAGGTTCTTCCTATAATGCAGTGAGTTAATTGCTCTAGATGGAGTCTGATGGGGATGATGTTCAGCAGGATTTATACCTTCCCTTCTTTAGAATCATGTTTATCATTAGTAGCCTCAGTTTTGAGGAGCTGTCATGTTCCATTGATGACATACTGATCTACAGACCAGTAGCTCCTCCCCCTCGATCTACCAGCTTTCTAGTCATGCTTGGCCCTGATCCCATCTACAACTGTAGCATTGTGGGGCTGTGAAGAAAGGTCTGCCATCAGGAGCAAAGGGAGGAGCTGATATCCTGAAAGAGGCAATACACAATTGGCACGTTCAGCTTTTTATGGTTCAAGTGGGATTCTGATGAGGCTGGTCTATAATCCAGAAGATTTAGAGGTGAAAAGTATTTTATAGACCATGTAAACCAACCCATCTGGGTGCTAGGTGAGGGCTCAATCACTCACAGGTTGTCTGGGTGGACTCTGAGTCCAGGTTTTCTGACATACTTCATAAAATGACTCTGAACGCCAGCTGAACAAGTCAGACTCAGAATCCTTCTATTTTTTTTCTTTTTCGGCTTTATTTAAACTACCTCAGTGCTTCCTTTCCACTGGGTACCACTTAACCCCAAGATACGAATAAAGCTTGCCCTAAGCTGGGAATGTGTGTGTGTATGTCTGTGTGTGTATGTGTGAGTTTCTTACATTTTGCTTGTCTATTGTTCCCTAAGCAATGCAATTACCCTCACTGGGGAGGAAAGAAAAGATCTCCAAAGGCCTGTCATTAGTAATGCATAAAGGAAAGGATAATGAGTATTGAGAAGGGAAACACGCAGAAGTCCCAAGGTTCTCCGTACATGAGGATCTAGGGAAGGGGTTGTTCCTGGGCTGGCAGTTTGGTTTTTTTTTTTTTTAATAAGGGGATAAGAGCCAGTTATTCAATAGAAATTTAATAACTACTCAGACAATGTTTCTCAACTGGTACATTCCCTGTGACTTGTGAGGCAAACAGCTTGAATTTCTGTGGGCAGAAACTGGGTTACCAAAATCAAGCCTACATGTGTGCATGTGTTCACCCACATGTAAATATATGTGTGTGTATGTATGTGCATGTATGTATGCATATATACATACATATATGATCAGGTGTATATACGTATACAATCTTACGCGTATACATATATTGTCTATATATACATATGTATGTGTATGTGTGGGTACGTAGCATCACAAGATCATAGATTTAAAATTGGAATAGATCCCAGAGATCATACAATCTGTCTCCATATTTTTACAGAGGAGAATGAGACACAAGTTAAGTGTCTTGCCTCGGATAACTTGGGCATGGGCCACAGAGTCATGATTTGAACACATAACCTCAGGCTCCAAGACCAGCAATATTTTCCACTGGATCATGTGACTTTTCTGATGGATGAGTTCTACTAAGGGAGTCCATCTGTATATGCAAAGTTATAGGCAACTTCAATAAACAAGTGCTTATTATGTGCCAGGAACTCTACTGAATTCTGGTGATATTAAAAAAACAAAAAGAAAAAGAAAGATAATCCCTGTCCTCAGCTCATCATCTAGTGAAGAAAGACAATACATAAGAGGAAGCTGCAGTAGAGGGGCGCCAGAGGATACCTAGCCAGAGCAAGATGCTGTGGAGTTGAAACCAACAAAGCAGCTGATGGAAAATGAAGAGATAGTCAGTGTAGCTCTTAGGCATTCTGTAGCCACATGAGATTTTCTGAGTGGTGGGGCAAGTCCAAAGCTTTTGAGTCATAATGGTTCACCCTAAGGAGGATCTGCATTGCTCTGAGACTTGATGTAATCTGTATGTTGTTACCTGTAAGCAGGAGGATCTAGATAAGTTGACTTTCATATAAATTCCAACACTGAGGTGGACGGATCTTTAAAATTCCCAAATATGAGTACACAACCTGGCAGCTACTTTTGTGACCTTGCACAAGTCAGCAACCACTGTATATATCAGTTGTTTCATTTTAGATGATTATTTTTGAAAAAGGAGAAAGTTGGGTCAGATGACCTCCAAGGCCCCTTCAAACTCTAAATCTATTATATTGTAATTTTACATGATATGCTGTGGAATGTCATTTATGAAAGCTAGACTGTGCTCTCCAAAAACACTCATCAAGAATATCCTTAATATATATGTACATTATTTTCACATCTTTATTAAATATAGATGGGAAGGTTGGCATATTGGCTGGTAATTATCAGTGCTCTGTAAGTTGTTTTGGTTTTTGGCTGTAATAATGTCTGAGATGATTGGTGCCCTTTTACCATCATTCCTAGCTTCAGGATATTGTAAATCAAACTTCTAAGGTCCTCTTAACTTTGTGGCCTTCAGTACAGCCTCAGCCATGTACGCTTGATCTCATCCAGTTCCTTTGCTCATATGAACATTCTTCAGTTCCATCTCTGCCTCCTCTATAATCCCTTCTGGGACCATGGTGTTAAAGTTCAAGCACACCAGCTCTGCTCTCTTTCTTTTTAAAAGTTTATTATAAAAATCTTTACCGATCTTTAAAATTCCTCACATATTTGTCATCTCCTTTACAGTTACATTCTTAATTATATTCTCAATTATATTTAAAGATAACTTGATCTGAGAGTTTGTAGTATAAATCAGAAACCCTTCTAAAATATAGCGTATGATCTTTGAGAAATCTTTTGATAAAAAAATGCAGTACTGTCCAGCCAACATAACAATGAATCTCATAGGACATAGGTAGGCTTGTTAAATGACAATAAGTGTGATCAGACATTAGACAAACAATCTATCCCAAATTCCCAACTCATTAAAACCTTCTGGAGCCTCCAAACTGCTGGCATAGACTTCAAGAAGCCAAGATGATCAGCCCAATGAGATGAGGTGTTAGAAGAAGACTTGAATGGAAGCATATTTCCATAGGATCCCAGACTAAGAGTTCAATAAGATCCAAGAAATGTGTAGTACCAGTCTGCACCTTAAATTTTGTAAATTAGGAAACTGAGGCCAGAAAGATTAAATATCTTTGCTAAGGTCATAAAGCAGTAGAAATAGAACAGAGATTCAAATCCAGCTCCTCTTGGTAGATTACTGTTTTCTCTATACCTATGTGCTTCTAGACTCCAAACCTCAGAGACATCTTTTACTCCACCCCTTGTTTGTTTACTTGGCTTCTCTAATTTCCCTCATCTATACCCTCCTTTCTAGTTGGCTGCCACCAGTCCCTGCATTTCCTCATCTCCTCTCCCCAGAACACTGGCCATGACCTTGGATTCGGTCTCCCTTCAACCAGTCTCTTGTATTTCTCATAGCACAATAGTATTCCACCACAATTTGTTCTCTATTCCCTAACCAATGGGCATTCCCTCAATTGAGGATCACACAGCTCTACGTCAGATGAATCTTCCTAAATACCTCTTCAAATGACATCAAAATCTTACTTACCATGTTCAGTAGTTTTCCACATCCTGTAGTATCATCAGAAATCTTGAATCTAGCATTCAAAGACTTCCTTAACTAGACATTTCTTTCCTGGCTTATTTTATGCTAGTAACTTTCACATCTCCACACCAACCAAACCAGGCTCCTAATCATTCCTGTGGTCGGGGCAGGAGGACAAAATCCCTGGATCTGATATACCATTCTGCCACCTTTTCCCCTACTATTTAAAACACATTATAAAAAACTCCTGCTTCAAGAAACCCTCCCCCATCTCCTAGCACCCTCATCCAAGAGTAATGATCTTCAGACATAAAAAGGAGGTTATTTGCACCTCTTTAATGCAAGCATCATCTAATATCATGTAAAGTGATTATCTGTATTTGTGTCTCACTCATCCATCTCATAGACAAACCCTTGAGGGAAAGTATGGAGTGATAATTAAGTTGGGTATCTCCCTCAGTAGCACACAGTAGGTGCTTAATACAGGTTTGTTGCTTGCTAATTAAATATCCTGCACTCTATTTCTTCCAAGTGTTTTCTTACATTCTTCCCTCTCCTCTGAGTGTCCCCCATATTTGCAAATATATTTGTAGAAATGTCACCCTCCTTCTAAGAACTAGAACAAATGTTCCATCTTCGATGAAGGCTTCCTCAATGCTGCTAGTCAGAATTCAGCTCTCCTTTTCAAAGGCCCTGGCATTTCTCCTACGTTTTTATAGTAACTGACACTGTGTCATTGTTAGGTGGCTTCGCATCTTAGCTTGTTTACTAGACATTGAGATTTTTAAAAGAAAAGACCTTTGTCTTTTTCTCTGCGTTAATAGGTTCTTGTTATACACACACACATACATATTCACACATATATAAACATATGTGTGTGCTGTTTTTATTTCCCCACTCTTAAATTCAGGAGCAATGTGATAAGCATTTCCTGCACATTGGTAGGCTTCTGGGCTCTGAATGATGTGGTAAGAAAAGGCTTTAACTTGAAGTAAACAGAACAGACTTCAGATTTGAGGTTTTCCACAAATTAAGCATGGAGTATTGGGCAGCAACACATTAGTGGACAGAAAACTGGCTTCAAAATCAGGAAGACCTTGACCCAATCGGGTCTCTCACATACACGGGATTTATGACTCTGGGTAAGTGACTTAACTTCTCAGGGTCCCAGGGACAGCTCTTAAGATACTACATGGCAGATCAGATATTTACTTACATTGGCAGAGAGACTTACCTCCCCTGGAAGTTTCTTACCAATGAAATCACAGATCTAGTCTCTACATTTACTTGAGTTATTTTGACCTCTCAAGGCCTCACTTTCTGCCCCTTTAAAATGAGATCACTGTGATTCCAGATCCCCACAAGACCTGTTATTTTGTACCATGAGTTCCTTTCTATGACATTCTGTGTTCTAAAGTCTTTTCCAAGCTCTAATATTCTGTGTTTTTAAGGTTGCTCCCAGCCCCACTATTCCAAGTTCCAAGGTCTCTAAGTTCAATTGTATATAGAAAATGGAGAAGATAGGCCCTTCTGTGGTCTGCAAGTCCCACTATGATAGGAAGCTCTATAGTCCATGTATGTATGCATTTGTGTTAAATAGAACAGGTCTGTTCTGTTTCAAAGACACTAGGTCCTAAGATGATATTTCTTTCTTTTAATAAAAATATTTAATTTTGGCATTCTTTTTCTTAAATTTTGATTTTCAAAGTATATCCCTTCTTCCCACCTCCCCACTAACCAGTGAAAAGGTAAGAAATGTAATATCAATTTTCCATGTGAAATCATGCAAAATATATTTCCACATTAGCAATGTTGCCAAAAAAAGCAAGAAAAATAAAATTAAGGTTTTTAAAATTATACTTCAATCTATACTCAGGCTCCATTTTCATCCTAAGTTCTTTGGAATTATCTTGAATCATTACATTCATTTGTCAAGTGAATTGCCTAGTCATTCACAATTGATCATCGTACAATGTTACTGTATACAATGTTCTCTTGGTTCTGAACATCTCATTTTTCATCAGATCATGTAAGTCTTCCTAGATTTTTCTGAAAGCATCCTGCTCATTATTTCTTTTAGTACAATAGTACTCCATCACAATAGTATACCACAACTTGATTAACCATTCTCTAACTGCTGGCATCCTTACAATTTCCAATTCTCTGACAACACAAAAAGAGTTGCTATGATGACAGTGTATATAACCTATGTCATGCAAGGGATGAGGAAGGAGGGAGGGAGTTTGAAACTCAAAAACTTTAAAAATAAATGTTAAAAATCATTTTATATAAACTTTGAGAAAATAAAATATTCAAAAGATAAAAAGAAAAATGAAAATAAATATAATAATGAAAACAAATATGAAAAAATGAGCAGCTTATAAATAGCTTTGTACATGCAGATTTTTTTCCTTTTTCTTTTATGTATTTGGGATAAAGAATGAGTGTTGATATAGTAATATTACCCCAGTAGGGTCAAAGCGTATGCACAATTTTGAAGCCCCTTAGGCATAGTCCCAAATTGTTTTCCAGAATTGTTGGATCAGATCATAACTCCACCAACATCTCATTAGTGTCCCAACTATCTCATATCCCCTCCAATATTTGTCATAATACTTGTCATTTTCCTTTTCTGCCATGTTAGGCAATTTGATAGGTGAAGTGGTACCTGTTGTTTTATTTGCATGTGTCTAATCAATGGTGACAGAGTATTCTAAATGACTATGCAAGGATTTCATTTCTTCTTCTAAAAACTATCCATTTATATCCTTGAACTATCAATTGGGGAGTGACTCATAATTTTATAAGCTCCCTTCTCAATAAGAGCTGAGAAATAAGGCTTTTATCAGAGAAACTTGTTATGATTTGTTTTTCCAAGTTTCCTGCTTTCCTTTCCATTTTGGCTACACAGGTTTTGTTTGTACAAAAAAATTAATTTAATGTAATCAGAATCATCTATTTTAATTCCAAAAATTCTCTCAATCTCTTATTTAGTTACAGATGCTTTCCTTATTCGCAGATCTGATAAGTCCTTTTTTATGCTAAACTAATTTGCTTATGATATAAGCTTTCTGTCAATATCATGTACACATTTTTACCTTATCTTAGTATATGGTTGGTCTACGCCTCATTCCTGCCAAACTGCCTTCCTTTTTCCCAGTAGCTTGTGTCACATGTTGGTTTTTATTCCAGAAGCTTAGGTCTCTGTATATATCAAACACAAGATTACTGTCATCATTTGCTCCTGTGTGTTATATAGTTAATCTATTCCACTGATCTATCACTCTGTTTTTTAGCCAGTATCAGATTGTTTCCATGTTTAACCCTTTGTAACGTAGTCTGAAATCTGGAGCTGCCCAGCTATCTTCCTTCACTTTGTTTTTCACTGATTCCCTTGATATTCTTGACCTTTTGTTCTTCCAGATGAATTTTGTCATTAGTTTTTTTTTTTCTGGCAAGAAAATTCATTTTATTTATTTTTAATTGAATTATTTTATTTGTTTTCGGTGTTCAACAGTCACTTCCACATATTTTAGATTTTTTTCCACTCCACCCTCATTCCCCTCTCCCTCCCCACTCCCTCTTTGAAATGGTGTACAGTCTTATACAGTTTCTACATGTGTATTCCCATTAAATACGTGTTCAATAAAAGAATAAAAATGAATGAGAGAAACCATAAAACAAAACAAAACATAATGAAAAAGAAAATGGTCTGTTTCTATCTGCAATCGAATTCCATAGTTTTTTCTCTGTATATGGAAGGCATTTTGCCTCAAGAGTCCACTGGAAATTTGTTAAGTCCTTGTATTTCAATGAAATACTAAGTCTACCATAAAAATTCTTCGCATACTGTGGTTGTTGCAATATACAACGTTCTCTTGGTTCTGCTCCTTTCACTCAGCATCAGTTCATATAAGTCTTTCCAGGCTTCTCTGAAGTCTTTCTGTTCATCATTTCTTATAGCACAAGAGTATTCTGTTACATGCATATACCACAATTTATTCAGTCATTCCCCAATTGATAGGCATCCCCTTGATTTCCAGTTTTTGGCCACCATAAAGAAAGCTGCTATAAATATTTTTATACAGGTGGGGCCCTTTCCAATTTCTATGAATTTTGATTATATTTTTTTCTAGCTCTAGAAAATAATTATCTGATAGTTTAATTGTTATGGCACTGAATCATATCTACATTATCCAAACTTTTATTCATCCCTTCAACTTCTTTCTTGTTTATTCTGAGGCTATATTTATCAAGTTCAGAGGGAGAGTTTGAGGTTCCCCTCTAGTATAGTTTTGCTGTCTATTTCTTCCTGTAACTCCTTTAATTTCTCCTCTAAGAATTTGGATATTATACCACTTGGAGCATTTATCTTCAGTAATGAAATTACTTCGTTGTCTGTGGTGCCTTTTAGCAGGATATAGTTTCCTTCCTTATCTCTTTTTATTAGATCTATTTCTGTTTTTCTTTGTCTGAGATTAGGATTGCTACTCCTGCTTTTTTTTACATCAGCTGAAGCACAGTATATCCTGTTCCAACCTTTTACCTTTACCCTGTGTCTATGCTCCCATTTCGAATGTTTCTCGTAAACAACATATTGTTGGATTATGATTTTTAATCCATTCTGTTAGCTGTCTCTGTTTTATGGGAGAGTTCATTCCATTCACATTCAGTTATGATTATTATCTCTGTCTTCATCTTCATTGCTTTTCCCCTTGTTCATGCTTTTAATTCTCCTTTCTCCTTCACAATAGAGTTTTGATTTTTGACTACTGCCTCCCTCAGTCTTCCTTCCCTTCTTTCAGCCCCTCTCCTTTTTATTCCCCTTTTCCTTTACTACCTCTTCCCTCCCTTTTTTTCTCCCTTCCTCTCCTCCTGCATATAGAGCTAGTTGTATTTCTATATTTAACTGAATTTGTTGTACCCTCCTTGAATCCAATCCAATGAGAGTACCTCTCAAACAACGCCCATCTCCCTCCTCTCTTTTCCTCTACTGTAATATATTTTTGTGCCTCTTCCTGTGATGACATTTATTTTTTTCTGCCTCCTTTTCATATTTCCCATTACAATGCCCTGCAACCTTAAATTACATTTGTTATCATCATATCAATTAATTTATACCCACTCCCTCTATCTATGTATATCCCTTTTATATTTTATAATAAATATACAGTTCTCAAGATTAACCAATATCATCTTCCCTTATAAGGATGTAAACAGTTTGCTCATATTGTCTAACAAGTTTTCGTCCTTGTTTACCATTTTATGCCTCTCTTGAGACCTGTGTTTGAAGATTGAATTTTCTATTGAGTTCTGGCCTTTTCATCAGGAAGGTCTGGAAATCCCTTATTTCATTGAATGTCCATCTCCTTGTCTGAAATATTATGTTCATATTTGCTGGGTAATTAATCCTTGGTTGCAGTCCCAGGTCCTTTGCCTTACAGAATGTCATATTCTAACTCCTTTGATCTTTTAATGTAGAAGCTGCAAGGTCCTGTGTGATCCTGACTATAGGTCCTCGATATTTGAATTGTTTCTTCCTGGCTGCATGCAGAATCTTCTGCTTCATTTAAGAGTTCGGGAATTTGAAAAACCATATTCCTTGGTGTTTTTAGTTTGGGGTCCCTTTCAGGAGGTGAACAGTGGATTCTTTCAATGACTATTTTACTCTCTGTGTCTGGGACATCTGGACAATTTTCCTTGATGATTTCTTGGATGATATTGTCCAGGCTTTTTTTTTCATCATGGCTTTCTGACAGACCAATAATCCTTAGATTTTCTCTCCTGGATCTATTTCCCAGGTCAGTTGTTTTTCCAGTTAGTTTCCAGTTATTTTCTTCTATCTTTTCATTCTTTCCATTCTGTTTCAGCGATTCTTAATGTCTCATAGACTCATTAGCTTCTACTTGCCGGATTCTAATTTTTATCAAATTGTTTTCATCAGTTAACCTTTGCATCAACTTTTCAGTCTTTCCAATTGTTCCTTTTAAGGAGTTATTTTCTCCAATTAGGATTTGTACTTCCTTTTCCATTTGTCCAGTCATCCTTTTCAATTCTTCTGTGATTTCTTTTTTTCATTTTTAAAGTCATTTGTCTGTTTTTATCCTATTTCTATAATTTGACTTTTAAAAATCCTTCCTGAGCTCTTCCAAGAAGGCTCTTTGAGCTTCAGATCCATTCGTCTTCCCTTCTGAAATTCCAGATGGGAATACAGTCTAAGTGTGGTCCTCTTTGGTATTTGTGTTTTGGTCCTTGTCCCCATAGAAAGATTCTATGCTCTTTTCTTTTCCGTTTTGCTTCTTACTCATGATAATTACCCTTTCGGCTTTTAAAGTAGATCTCTGCATCTGGGGCACAGGGGACTCTGTCCCACAGTTCTTATGCCTAAAACTTGAGACTTTGAGTGTTGGGGTCTCTAGTTCTTGGAGCTAGAAGCTAAAATGCTGATACTTACCTGTGCTGGGCTGATTGGTTTTGGAAAGCAGAAGCCAGGTGAGGTCTTTTTGAATTTCCCTGCAGTTATATTGGAGCTAGCTCATTAAGTGTGGGGAAGGGGTGGTCTGGTCACAGGAGGTCTCCTCTGCTGAGCTAGAGTATAGGCAAAGTCATTAGTTGGTGATCCTATCAGAGCTAGTGTCTTCCCAATTTTCTTGGACTGCTGAGACATGCCTGGGGTCCTGGCGTTGGCAGTTGCTGGCTTCACACCCCTGGGGCTCAGGATCTTCTCCTGTGTTGTTGAGGTGGGGCTGTCTAGGACAGCTCTGATCCTGCACTGGTCCCCTTCAGTCACAGCAAGAAGGAACCTCCTTAGCGATCTTCCTAGCCTCATGGGCTAAGAGTCTGCATAACCCTTCTGCTGCTTCCACTGTTCCAGAGTTTCTGCAACAAATGAAGAACTTGCAGGGAGGAGCCAAGATGGCGGAGTAGAAAGACTCATGTATGCTAGCTCTGAACCCACAGTCCATAAATTTTCTGTGAAAAGAACTCCCCACAAATTCTGGATCAGTGCAAGCCACGCAGAAACACAGTGGAAGAGATTTCCATTCCAGAGAGCCCTGGAAAGCCGTCCCCAGGGGTCCGTTGTGCTCCAGACAGAGGAGCCCACCCCTGCGCTGCCCTGGCTGCACAGCCCCGGAGGAGCAGATCTGAGCAGGCTTCAGGGAAGGAACCTCTGGCGGCTGTGAAGGTCCCTCCTCCCACAGGCGCTACAGGTCAGTGACAGAGACTTCTGGGATGGCTGAGAGGGGAGTGGGGTGTCTCCGTGGCTCAGGCCCTCTCGGGAGGCAGCAGCAGAGGCAGCGGCAACCAGGGGCTCCTGGAGCAGCCAGGAGCTCAGGGCCATTACCAAAGGTCTCTGCATAAACCCCTTGAGGGAACTGAGCCTGGGAGGTGGCCCTGCCCCCACCTGAGCACCAGAACTTAAGCTCACATTGAATAGCAGCCACTCCTGCCACGGAAAGCTCAGAGGCTGAGGAGCAGCATTTGAATCTCAGACTCCAGGCACTAGATGGCCAGATCTAGGTGGGGGTGGAGAGGAATCTCAGAAGTCAAATAACTGACTGGGAAAATGCCCAGAAAAGGGAAGAAAAATAAGACCATAGAAAGCTACCTTCTTGGAGGTCAGATGTTCCCCCCTTTCATTTCTGATGATGAGGAACAATTCTTACCATCAGGGAAAGACGTAGAGGTCGGGGCCTCTGTATCCCAGACATCCCAGGTGGATGTCCGGTGAGCTCAGGCCATGGAAGAGCTCAAAAAGGATTTTGAAAATCAAGTTAGACAGGTGGAGGAAAAACTGGGAAGAGAAATGAGAGAGATGCAAGAAAAGCATGAAAAACGGGTCAATACCTTGGTAAAGGAGACCCAAAAAAATGCTGAAGAAAATAACACCTTGAAAAATAGGCTCACTCAATTGGCAAAAGAGGTTCAAAAAGCCAATGAGGAGAAGAATGCTTTCAAAAGCAAAATTAGCCAAATGGAAAAAGAGGTTCAAAAGCTCACTGAAGAGAATAGTTCTCTCAAAATTAGGATGGAACAGATGGAAACTAATGACTTTCTGAGAAACCAAGAAATCACAAAACAAAACCAAAAGAATGAAAAAATGGAAGAGAATGTGAAATATCTCATGGGAAAAACAACTAACCTGGAAAATAGATCCAGGAGAGACAATTTGAAAATTATGGGACTACCTGAAAGCCATGATCAAAAAAAGAGCCTAGACATCATCTTCCATGAAATTATCCAGGAAAACTGCCCTGAGATTCTACAACCAGAGGGCAAAATAAGTATTGAAGGAATCCATCAATCACCTCCTGAAAGAGATCCAAGAAGAGAAACTCCTAGGAACACTGTGGCCAAATTCCAGAATTCCCAGGTCAAGGAGAAAATATTACAAGCAGCTAGAAAGAAACAATTCCAGTATTGTGGAAATACAATCAGGATAACACAAGATCTAGCAGCTTCTACATTAAAGAATTGAAGGGCATGGAATAGGATATTCCAGAAGTCAAAGGAACTAGGATTCAAACCAAGAATCACCTACCCAGCTAAACTGAGTATAATACTTCAGGGGAAAATATGGTCTTTCAATGAAACAGAGGACTTTCAAGCATTCTTGATGAAAAGACCAGAGCTGAAAAGAAAATTTGACTTTCAAACACAAGAATGAGAAGAAGCATGAAAAAGTAAACAGCAAAGAGAAGTCATAAAGGACTTACCAAAAGTGAACTGTTTACATTCTTACATGGAAAGACAATATTTGTAACTCTTAAAACTTTTCAGTATCTGGGTAGGTGGTGGGACCACACACACACATACACACACACACATGCACACACATGTATACATGTGTGTGTGCACACATACATGCAAGCACATACAAAGACAGAGAGCACAGAGTGAATTGAATAGAATGGGACCATATCTTAAAAGAAATTAAGGTAAAGGGTGCAAGAGAAATATAATGGGAAGACAGAGGGTGAAATGGAATGGGGTAAATTATACCTCATTCAAGAGGCAAGCAGGAGACTTTTTAGTGGAGGGAAAAAGAGGAGAGCTGAGAAAAAAACAAGAAGTTTACCCTCATCACATTCGACTAAAGGAAGGAATAAAATGCACACTCATTTTGGTATGAAAACCTATCTTACAATACAGGAAAGTGGGGGAGAAGGAGATAAGCAAGGGTGGGGGGTGGTAGGGAGGGTAATGGGAGGAGGGAGCAATTTGAAGTCAACACTCGGGGAGGGACAGGATCAAAAGACAGAATAGAAACAATGGAGGGCAGGATAGGATGGAGGGAAATACAGTTAGTCTTACACAACACGACTGTTATCAAAGTCATTTGCAAAACTACACAGATATGGTATATATTGGATTGCCTGCCTTCCCAAAGGGAATGGGTGGGGAGGGAGGGATGGGGAGAATTTGGAACTCAAAGTTTTAGGAACAACTGTTGAGTATTGTTCTTGCTACTAGGAAATAAGAAATACAGTTAATGGGGAATAGAAAGTCATTTGGCCCTTCAGGACAAAGGAGAAGATGGGGACAAGAGAAGGGAGGGATGATAGAAGAGAGGGCAGATTGGTGATAGGGAATATTAGAATGCTCAGTGTAATGGGGTGGGGGTAGGGGGTAAATGGGGAGAAAATTTGGAACCCAAAATTTTGTGAAAATGAATGTAAAATGTTAAATAAATAAATTTGTATTTTAAAAAAAAGAAATGAAGAACTTTTGAATGTTGTGGATAAGTTCACTTACCTTGATAGTGTACTTTTCAGAGATGTAGACATTGACAATGAGGTTAATAGCACACATTGCCAGAACTATCTAAGTGTTTGGGAGGCTCTGAAGTTAAGTGTGGGAGAGAAGAGGTATTAGATTGACTATAAAACTGAAGTCCTACAGAACCGTTGTGCTGACCTCATTGTTATATGCTTGTGAAACATGAACAATCTACCAGAACCATGCCAGGAAATTGAATCACTTCCATTTGAACTGTGTTAGGAAGATTCTGAGGATCACCTGGCAAGTTAAGGTACCAGACACTGAGGTTCTTGCTTGAACTGAACTGCCAAGTATTCAAACTAGGCTTCATAGAGTGCAACTCTGATGGGCTGGTCACATTGTCTGAATGTAAAATGTACACTTGCCAAAAAGCTTATGGAGAACTCCTGTGAGGCAGGCGATCATATGGTGGCATGAAGAAACAATACAAGGACATTCTCAAGGTCTCTCTCAAGAACTTTGGATTTGATTGTGCAACATGGGAGACACTGGCACAGGACCACCTAGCATGGTATGCCCACATCAGAAAGGGTACTGTGCTCTATGAGCAAAGTGGAATTGAGACAGCACAAAGTAAACGCAAGATGTGCAAATTTGAGATATCCACTCCAAATATTCACACAGACTATCTGTGCCCAACCTGTGGTAGAGCATTCTGAGCTCATATTGATCTGATCAGCCACAGTCAGACACACTGAAATTTCACTCTATCATGGTGATGTCACTTTGGTCCTCTTTGAAGTCGAAGGACAACAACCACTTTGACATGGACAGCTACTTGGTTTCAGCCATAATGTCTTCTTGTTTCTATTCATCATCCACATATAAGAAGACTCCATATGATGATATCAGAAGTCTAAGCTTAGAAAAGAAGAATGAAAATAAAATACCTGCCCCCTTTTAGGCCCTTCTTCATCTATGGACCTGTAAAAAGTAGGAATTTAATCAAAAGATTCTTGGATTAGAAGAGTTCTAAGATAACTTCTGAATCTAAGGCCTATTTTTGTTATGAGCACTGTAGAACCCTAGAGAGGAAAATCCTAGGATGTCAATCAATGCTGAGTCTTTACTTCAGTATTAAACTTGAAGGAGGCTTTTCCTCTGAGACAGGAAGCACATAGGTCATATTTTGTCTCCCCACAACAGGTTTCTCCCCAATAAAATGGTCTTGTGTTGATATATTTTTTCTAAATATCTGTGTATTGTTCATCATGAGAACAAATTCCAATCCTGAAATAGTTTTAGAAGGAAATTGTTGCTTGGAAGGAATAAAGCTGGAAGAAGGCTCCATTCTTACTCTCCATGAGGTTTACATTATATTGGGTTTCCAAATAGCATGTGAATCACACATAGCATTTAAGCCATTTTGTAGAAAAGGTAGTTCCCAGGCAAGGCCATTGAGATGTATATCAATAAGCATAAACACCCAATTCAAACTGAGATGCATTGACCTTCAAATCTGGGAAATCCAATACCGAAGCTGTGGGTAATCTGGATGGGGTTCAAGCATTCCCTTTAGCCATGTAGCTTCCTTGGAGCACCTCCAAGGTCAGTCTGACCCCTACCCTAAACTTTTGGGTTAGACAAAAATTTATAGTCACATAAAGCTAGGTTCAAACAATTGTGATAAATAACAAATATATTTTTCACATTATTTATGGTTTTTTTCACTTACTAAAGTATGAGCTCCAAGAAGATAAGAACTGTTTCATTTTCTGTCTCTGTATTTCCAATGCCTATCAAAGTACCAGGCATACAAGAGACATTTATTAGATGCATGTGGATTCATTGCTTGGGGTAAGGCCATAACTAATACCCAAGTCAGCAAAGAGTTTAAAGGAAAGTGGAGACCTCTTAATTATTCTTTCTTCTTTCCCCTCTTCCTCCTTTTGTTCTTCATCCTTCCCCTTTTTATTCTTTTTTCTCATCCTTCATAAGGACTTTAATTTTAAAATATTAATTCAATTCCGAATTTAGGACACCTCATGGTGTAGGAAAAATTACTAAAAGTTCCACAAATCAGTGAAAAAAATGGAGCACATTGAGGAGAAAGCAAGTGTTCTTTTTACTATCTCAGTTTTCAGCCCTTTCTTTGAGGCATTGTTGTCCCTGGTATTTTCTCCTGACATTCAGCACTGATATTTCAGCACAAGAATGACATTTCATTTCTCAGTTTTTGTTTAACAATAGTTTTCCTGTTTTTGTCTTTTAAGGGGCATATTTTCTTTAGTTCTGAGACTCCGATGAGCAGAAGCAATCACGCTGTGGTTCACCCTCTACTCCTCTCACGATTAGATGAGCTGGGGTCAAGCAATTTGATTCAATTCAACAAACGTTTACTCAGTGCCTACTATGTGTGGGGCTCTATGCTGACCCCTGAGGAGACAGAAAGATGAATTTCTGTTCCCTGCCCTCGAAAAGATCATGGTCTCATAAAATCACTAACAGACAAGTTGTATTAGTCATCATAAAAAAGGAGAGAGTTATGGAAACACTAGCGGATTAAGATTTCTCTTAACTACTCACAGTTTCACATAAACCATGATCAGACCCTTTGCTGGTAAGGAACGTGTCTAATCTCTTAGAGGGTTCATTCTCTTCAGCTGTTCTTTTGGAGGATCTCTCTGGTAGTCTGACTCCTTCACTAATGACATCCAGTGAGATATTACACTGTTCACAGAGAGGTCCCAGTACCCTTTCCTTACAAGGAGGTTTATAGAATGAGTGTCAGTTTTTTTTAATCTACCTTGGCATTTATTTTTGTAAATTTATTTGTTTTTAGTTCTCAACATTCATTTCCACAAGACTTTGAGTTCCAAATTTTCTCCCCATCTCTCCCCTCCTGCACCCCAAAACACCGTGCATTCTTATTATCCCTCCCCCAATCTGGTCTCCCTTTTATCAAATCCCTCCCCTTCCCTTATCTGCATCTTCTCTCTTTTCTTGTAGGGCAAAATGGATTTCTATACCCCATTACCTGTATTTCTTATTTCCCAGTCACATGCAAAAACAATTTTCAACATTGATTCCTTAAACTTTGAGTTCCAACTTCTCTTCTGCCCTGTCTCCCATTCATCCCCACTGAGAAGGCAAGCAATTCAATACAGGCTATATATGTGTAGGTTTGCTAAAGACTTCCATAATAGTCATGTTGTGAAAGACTAACTATATTTCCCTCCATCCTATCCTGACCCTATTTATTCTATTCTCTCTTTAGACCTTGTCTCTTCCCTAAAATGATTACTTATTATTATTCCCTCCTCCCATTTGCCCTTCCTCTATCATCCTCGCTTATCCCCTTCTCTCCTATGTTCCTGTAGTGTAAGATAGATTTTCATACCAAATTTACTGTGCATGTTATTCCCTCCTTAAGCCAAATGAGATGAGAGTAAACTTTACTTTTTCTCTCTCACCTCCCCCTTTTCTCCTCCATTGAAAAAGCTTCTTCCTTCCTCTTTTATGAGATAACTTGCCCCATTCCATTTCTCCCTTTCTCCTCCCAATATATTCCTCACTTACACCTTAATTTTATTTTTTAGATATTATCTCTTCCTATTCAACTCATTCTGTGCCTTCTGTGTGTGTGTATATGTGTGTGTGTGAGTGTGTGTGTATATATGTATATGTGTATATATACATATATATATAGAGAGAGAGATGGATGGATATGGATGGATGGATGGATAATCCCTCCAACTACACAAATACTGAGAAAAGTTTCAAGAGTTACAAATATTAGCTTTTCATGCATGAATGTAAACAGTTCAACTTTAGTAAGGCCCTTATGATTTCTCTTTCCTGTTTACCTTTTCAAACTTCTCTTGATTTTTATGTTTGAAAGTCATATTCATCTCTGGTCTTTTCATCAAGAATGCTTGGAAGTCCTCTATATAATTTAATGACCATTTTTTCCTCTGAAGGATTATATTCAGTTTTGTTGGGTAGGTGATTCTTCATTTTAATCCTAGTTCCTTTGACTTCTGGAATGTCATATTCCGAGCCCTTCAGTCCCTTAATGTAGAAGTTGCCAGATCCTGTGTTATCCTGATTGTATTTCTATAATATCAGAACTATTTCTTTCTGGATGCTTGCAATATTTTCTCCTTGACCTGGTAACTCTGGAATTTGGCTACAACATTTCTAGGAATTTTTCTTTTTGGATCTCTTTCAGGAGGTGACTGTTGGATTCTTTGAATATTTATTTTACCCTCTGGTTCTAGAATGTCAGAGCAGTTTTCCTTGATAATTTCATGAAAGATAATGTATAGGCTCTTTTTTTGATCATGGCTTTCAGGTAGTCTTATAATTTTTAAATTGTCTCTCCTGGATCTATTTTCCAGGTCAATTGTTTTTCCAATGAGGTATTTCACATTGTCTTCTATTTTTTTAATGTTTTGGTTTGGTTTTGTAATTTTTTGGTTTCTCATAAAGTCCTTAGCTTCCATCTACTCCATTCTAATTTTTAAAGAACTATTTTCTTCATTGAATGTTTGAATGTCCTTTTCCACTTAACTAATTCTACTATTTAGAATATTCTTCTCCTCATTGGTTTTGTGGGCCTCTTTTGTCATTTGAGTTAGTTTATTGTTAAAAGTGTTAATTTCTTGAGCATTTTTGGGTCTCCTTTAGCAAACTGTTGACTTGCTTTTTCATGGTTTTCTTGCATCACTCTCATTTTTCTTCCCAATCTTTCCTCGACCTCTCTTACTTGATTTTCAAAATCCTTTTTGAGCTCTACCACAGACTGAGACCATTCCACATTTATTTTGAAGATGTTGCCTGCAGAAATCTTGACTTTTAGATCTTCCTGTGAAGACCTAAATTGTTCCTCCTCATCCAAAAGGATGGAAGGAAATACCTGGTCACCAAGAAAGTAACTTTCTACTGTCTTATTCTTTTTCCCTTTGGGGGACATTTTCCCAGCCACTTACTTGACTTTTGAGTTCTTTGTTAGGGATGAGTTCAGGGCTGAGATTCAGATCAGCTGCTCAATTCCCCAGGGGCTCTAGAACAAGGTCTCCAAAAATGGAAGCTGCTGAGGCTCCAGACCGAGCTCCCCTCTCCTGGGTGAAGGGGCCTTTTGAAGCTGTATGTGGGTTGAGCAATCTGGAAACTGGTGCTGCCAGTGGCTCCCTGAAGTCTGTTCAGGGTCCTATCCCTGCCACGTTAGGCTGTGCTGTTTGTTCTCTGCTCTTTCTGGGCTGCACTGTGCCAAGAGAAGGAAATATAAAGGAGAAAAAGTAATTCATAATGTCCAAAGATACAGGGAAGCCCTAGTCCAACCTTTCTTGTTTATACATAGGGAATCTGGGTCCCACAGACCTTAAGTGACTCTGCCAAGGAAATAAGTGGCAGAGTCAAGATTCCAATTCAGATCTTCCTACTTCAAATCTGATTCTCTATTTTCAATCTGCTAGTTTTCCTTATATTGAAATGAAATTGAGCTTTTTGTAACTTTTGGTCTTCCTATCTGATTTGATTCCTAACCTTTGAATTTGACTCAAGACAGGAACTTTAGGATAAGTCCCCCTAATACTGATCTGTTCTGATTATACTGCTACTGTCATCAAAACTATTTGTGGCTCCTCATTATCTATGAGAGTAAGTACTATTCCTAGCAATGAAAGCTCCCCACAGTCTCGTTCCAACCCACCATTTCAAGTTACTATGCCTCCCCTTTATACAGTGTACATTCCAGTCAAACAATGGTACTGTCTGTCCCCTCTTTTGGCCTTCCTCTCTATATTTCATATAGTAACCACCAGGTCAGAAATGTGCTCTCCACTATCACTACCATCAGCAATAGCAGCTTCTTAAATCCTTTTCCTTTAAACAGTTCAGGAGTCATCTCTTCCTCAAATCTCACTCTGGCCACCACCACCTCTGGTAAATTTCTCCCTCAAATTTCTCAGAGTTCTTTACCTGAACCTCTTTTCCACAAATGCTACATTTAGTCTAAGATCAAGTTATTTCTTCTTATATTTTATTAGTTCCATTATATCACAAACAACTTGAAGGCAACAACCATATCTTATTTAATTTGTATAGCCCCAGAATCTAAAAATAATAACTGAACTCATTTAGTAATTGAAGTTCTACCATTTTGTTATATGCATTCTGCATATATACATGTTCTCACAACCACCTTCTGAGGTTAACACTTCAGTTATTTTCCTGTTTTGACATATGAGAATACTAAGGTTTGGAAAGGGTGACCAGTTCATGGTCACATGACTCTAAGTTCCAGAGGCTGAATCACCAACACCTCTCTTATGACCCCTAGTCCCCAACTTTTCCTCTTCTATCACACTGTCTTTCAAAATCTATTGTGGAATTGTGCAGACAGTAGGTGCTTGGTGAATGTTTAAACTCAATTGAATACTTAAGTGATCAGTCCTCCAGCAGAACAACATTAAAAATGATCACTTGAGGAAATAAGGTAAAGGGGAATTGTCCATAAAGCAGAGAATTGAACTGAATGACTTTAGGTCTATTCCAATTCTAATATTCCATGACTTTCAGGTTGAGAAGCAGTCTCAACTCTTTATTCTTCAGAGATCAAGCTATCTTCTTGTCTTAGGCCATATGTACCAGAGACAAAGTGGTAAGGGAAAATTGCCATAAGCAAATCCAATCCAAAATGTTTATCTATATGTTACAGTTAGATAAATTTGGCCAAATAGAGGGTAAAGCTACCTATCCATTAGAGCACCCCAAAACACAAATGGCAGCTTCTGGAGGCAGTAAAATCTCCATTGCTGGAGATTTTTAAGCAAATGATGGAAAATCACTTGTTACATGTGATATAGAGGAAATCCTGGGTCAGACACAGCTAAACTCAGTGTCCCTGAAGGCCCTTTCAACTCTGATATGTGAGGATTCTGAGAACTCTTCCTATCACCCTGACTGAGATCTCAATAACAACCCAGTGGGTATTGATGAAAACTAGTAATCGGAAATACTTGAACACTTCAAGTATCTAGCATTAATTTTGTGTAGCTACTTGTATTGATAATGCATATTTGGTTATTGTTAATGTAATTTTGTTTCTTAATGGGAAGATCTTTCCCCTTCATTAATAGGCCCATGTGACCTAAGTCACATAGATGCCTGAGTTACATGAGACTAAGTCACATGGTACAGGAAAGAGTAGAGCAGGAAGGGTGGAACAGGAAGAGTCAGAGCTGGAGCTGACCTGAGAGGGAGTTATTCAGGGCAATCAAAGCTGGGAAAGGCAACTGGCTAGTGTGAGTGACAGAGTTTGTTTGTGATTTGTTTAAGGCAGCTGGTTTGTGGGAAAATGAACTCAGAGGCTTGGGAATGGTGTTGCCCTTTGCATTCCTATTGTGTATGGATTTCCTTGTTGCTGTGATGGATTTGAATTTCTGGTGTCTGAACACCTGTTTTGGTTCTGTCTTCCATGTGGACATTCAATTGTATTTCATGATTTAGTACTGTACTGGCATATTCATGGCTGCCTTAGGTGCTGTGACTATTACATTGATGCTACACTTTTCTCTCCATTGATGGAGATTGCAGTTATCCTAGGACTCAACAGATAAGTTTTGGTCATTGTTTTGCACAGACAGTAATTGCCCTCTGGCCAACCTCCTTATGAACCCCTCTAGATTTAGTTAGACTGTCCTTCGAATGACAAAGAGACAATCAATTCCCCAGGGTTTGTATGATGGGACAGAATAGAATTTTTTTCAGTGTAAAACATTAATGAAATGAAGGCATTTTATTCAAAGCCTCTTATATTTATTTAGAAAGGATTAAATTATGTTTAAAATACTTAAATGATTCTTGTTCATGAGAAGAGAAAGAGAAAGAAAGAGACAAGGAGAAGTTATCCATTCATTATTTTGAATGTCTTCAAGGGCATTCTTCAAGGGCATACACACTGGATGTCTTCAACAGATGTTTGTTTCCCTAGAATGGATTCCTGGGCAAGAACAACTTACCTCTAAGGATACTTTCAAGGCTAAAGTTCTGCAACTCCATAAGAAGAAGGGACAGAATGAAAAGGGGAGGGAGAGAAAATGCTAGAAAGAGACAGAGAGAAAGAGATGGAGATTAAATAAATACAGTCAAGGGGACTTGTAGGAGTGGGTGAGGTTCTGGATTCTTAATGAAAGGGCTAGAAAAGGTTCCATCCAAACAATAATAAATGTGCTGTATAGAGAGAAGGACTGTTATCCTCTCTTTCATGTGACTCCCCTAGGATGCACATTCCCTGCATCCACATGTTCACAACAGCTGTTTCACTGAGAGGCCAACTCTCAGTGGAGCCAATCAGGTGGTGCAAGTTGAGGAAAGAGAAAACTGAGATAGTTAAGTTTTCAGGTTGGACTTTGCATTTTAAATGTGTTTGAAGCATCATTAGAGGCAATAGATAAATGGTCAAAGGATATGAGCAGTGGATTTTGAAAGGAGAAACACAAGCTATTAACCAATCTCATATTTAAAAAAATATTTTAAGACAAAACTAATTAGATAACTGAAAATTACAGCAACTTTGAAATTCTCTCTTACACGTATCAGGCTGGTAGGAATTGCAAATGCTGGAGGGGCTGTGGGGAAACAGGTACACTACTGGTGGAACTGTGAGTTGGTCCAGCCATCCTGAAAAGCAATTTGAGACTATGCCCCAATAGTTACTAAACTGAGCATACACTTTGGTCTAGCAATAAAATTACCAGGCTAACAACCAGGAGATAGTGAGGAATGTTTAACAGCTTGCTTGCTGAAAAATAATGCATTTATTATACACTTTTAAGTTGAATCTTCATTATTCACATTTTTCTCCATCACTTTCCTAAATCTAGGCAATCAAAAAAAACAACAAAACAAACTCTGATTTGTATCAGTTGCTGATCCTTAAGGTGTTAATATCCACACTGAAAATTTAACAAGCAGTTCTCCCAAGCTGGTATATGCTGGCTCCAGCACATACCCCCGACTGTTCCTCCTTTCTCAAAGAAATCAAAAGAAAAGGACCTTTATGTACACATATATCAGTATGTGTGTATATATGCGTGTATGTGTGTTTCACAGTAGTCAACTTTTTTAAACTAAGTGGTTGTCCTGCTCTTGAAAAATGGTAAAAGAAACAGTGATATATGAATGTAATTGAATATGATTTTATCACGAGAAATGTTGAACTCAACAATTTTGGAGGAATCTGAGATCTTTATGAGGCAACACAGAGTGAAATAAGCCGACTAAGGGAGACAACTCATACATTCACAACAATATTGGAGAGAGAAATAACTTCAAAAGACTTCAGGACTCCAACCAACCCAATGGTTAATCATGTGTCCAGAAAAATGAAGCTCAAACATGTCTCTCGCTTTCTCATCACAAATGGGAAGAACTTAGAATACAGAAAGAGACATACTTGTTTAAGTAATAATGGTTATTGGAATTTTTTTGCTGGGCTGTGTAGAAATGTTATGAGGAATTTGTTTTTTAGAATTATTTTTATTTGCTCAATAGGGACATGGTGGAAGAGGCAGATTAATAAAAATATGTATTACTTGAAAAAATTTAAATGATCTATTCTTTAAAATGAAAGACTATGTGTGGCAAAGCCAAGATGGTGGAGCAGAAAGATGCACATACTTTAGTTCTTCACCCCCAGTCCATAAATTCCTGTAAAGAAAAACTCTCAAAAAATTCTACATGAGCAGAAGCCACAGAATGACAGAGTGGACATCTCCAGTCCAGGGTAACCTGGAAGGCTAACAGGAAAGGTCAGTCACACTAGACGCAGAGCAGAGCACAGCCCAGCCTTGGCCACGTGGCACCAGAAGGAGCAGAACCTGAGCAGGGGCAGGGGCAGAATCCCCAGCAGCAGTGGAAATTCACAGACCCTTCAATCCACAGACCTCAAAGACATTTCAAAGGTCAGTGAGAGAGCTTTTTCACCTCTGTAACAAGGGAGCAGAGCCTTCCCTTAGCCCCAACCCCAGGTGGTGGCTAAGGCAGCAGTAGCAGCAGCAGGTGGTGGCTACTATGGCCACAACAGGCAGCCTGCCTCCATTGTTGGAGCCTCAGCTTAAAGTCTGGGGAATTGAGCAGTTGATCTGAATCTCAGCCGCAAGCCAGGCTGGGGAGTAAACTCCTCTCCTTTGATTGTGCCACCTTGGATGAAGTGAGAACTTACAGGTCCCCAGAGTATACCCCACTCTTGACAAAGGACCCAAAAGTCAAGTAACTTGTTGGGAAAACACACAAAAAAGGAAAAAAATGAGACTATAGAAGGTTACTTTCTTGCTAAACAGGTATTCTCTCCCATTCTTTTGGATTAGAAAGCACAATGTTTACAATCAGGGGAAGACATAAAAGTCAAGACTTCTACACCCAAAACCTCCAAAATGAATATGCAATGGTTTCAGGTAATGGAAGAACTCAAAAAGGATTTTGAAAATCAAGTAAGAAAGGTGTAGGGAAAACAGGGAAGAGAAATGAGAGAGATGCAAGAAAATCATGAAAAGTAAGTCAACAGTTTGCTAAAGGAGACCCCAAAAAATGCTGAAGAAAATAATACCTTTAAAAATAGGCTAACTCAATTGGCAAAAGAGGTTCTAAACTTTAAAAAGCAGAATTAACCAAATGGAAAAAGAGGTTCAAAAGCTCATTGAAGAAAATAGTTCTTTAAACTTTAGAATGGAACAGATGGAATCTAATGACTTTATGAGAAGCCAAGAAATTACAAAACAAAACCAAATGAATGAAAAAATGGAAGATAATGTGAAATATCTCATTGGAAGAACAACTGACTTAGAAAATGGATCCAGGAGAGACAATTTAAAAATTATGGGACTACCTGAAAACCATGATCAAAATAGAGCCTATACATCATCTTTCATAAAATTGCCAAGGAAAACTGCCCTTATATTCTAGAACCAGAGGGCAAAATAAATGTTGGAAGAATCCACCAATCACCTCCTGAAAGAGATCCAAAAAGAGAAACTCCTAGGAATGTTGTAGCCAAATTCCAGAGTTACCAGGTCAAGGAGAAAATATTGCAAGCAGCTAGAAAGAAACACTTCCAGTATTGTGGAATTCGAGTCAGGATAACACAAGATCTAGCAGTTCTCATTAAGGGACTGAAGGGTTTGGAACATGATATTCCAGAAGTCAAAGGAACTAGGATTAAAACCAAGAACCACCCACCCAGAAAAATTGAGTATAATACTTCAGGGGGAAAATGGTCATTCAATGAAATAGAGGACTTTCAAGCATTCTTGATGAAAAGACCCAAGCTGAAAAGTAAATTTGACTTTTAAACACAAGAGTCAAGTGAAGCATGAGAAGGTAAACAGAAAAGAGAAATCACAAGAGACTTACTAAAGTGAACTATTTACATTCATACATGGAAAGATAATATTTATAACTCGAAGCTTTTCTCAGTATCTGGGTAGTTGGGGCGATTACACGCACACATATGTGTATATATATGCATATATACATATATATATACATATATATATATATATATATATAGAGAGAGAGAGAGAGAGAGAGAGAAACAAAGAGAGAGCACAAAGTGAGTTGAATAGGAAGGGAACATATCTAAAAAAATAAAATCAAGGGGTGAGAGAGGAATGTATTGGGAGGAGAATGGGGATAAATGGAATGGGGCAAATTAACTCTCATAAAAGAGGCAAGAAAAAGCTTTTCCAATGGTGGCAAAAAGGAGAGAGGTGAGAGGGAAAAAGTGAAACTTACTCTCATCACATTTGGCTCAAAGATAGGAATAATATGAGCACTCAATCTGATAACGAAAATCTATCTTACATTATCAAAAAGTAGGGGAGAAGAGGATAAGTGGGGTGGGGGGGATGATGGAAGGGAGGGCAAATGGAAGGAGGAAGCAATTAGAAGTAAACACCCTTGGGAAGGAACAAGGTTAAAAGAGAGAATAGAAGAAATGGAGGGAAGGATAGGATGGGGGGAAATATAGTTAATCTTACACAACATGACTATTATGCAAGTCATTTGCAAAACTACACATATAGAGCCTATACTGAATTGTTTGCCTTCTCAGTGTGGAGGGTGGGGAGGGAGGAAGGGAGAAAAGTTGGAATTCAAAGTTTTAGAAACAAATGTTGAGAATTGTTTGTGCGTACAACTTGAAAATAATAAATACAGGTAATGGGGTATAGCAATTTATCTTGCCCTACAGGACAAGAGAGATGAGAAAAAAGGAAGGGAAGGCACATTGGTGGAAGAGGCAATCAGAATGTAAGGCATTTTGGGGTGGGGAGGGAAAAGATGGGGAGAAAATTTGGAACTCAAAATTTTGTGGAAATGAATGTTGAAAACTTAAAATAAATAAATAAATTAAATTTTAAAAAAAATGAAAGATCGAGGGAGGAATCTGAAAATAAAGCTCTGTTATTTATTATCACTGGAACATTGAACCAATCACCAAACTCCTCTAAACTTTTAGTTTCCTCCTGTATAAAACGATGGATTTTTATATTATGGCTTGTAAAGTCTTTTTTCTGACTTTATGATTCTGTTGTGATTTTAAAGATGCTCACTTTGTGGTTACTTTGTCACTGATGTGCAGCTTAGGAATTCCTTGTTTTCAGTTTTGTGGAGTTTAGTGTGACATCAGGTCATCTCATCCCTCCCTTTGCCTCTGGGAAGAACAAGAGCTAAACTGTGTCTTTGCCTCATTCTCCAGAAATAGTCAGTCTCCAAAATCCTTTGGCAGCCTGACTGCCAAGTTTTGAACATCCCTTACTCAAACCTTGGACTATTTTGCCTCCTTTTGTCCATCAAGTGTGACAGAGTGCTGGAGTTTAGAGCAGACAAACCCAGGGAATGGTGGTAACATTCAGGAAGCACAAACTTCTGTGAGTGAATGTTTGCGCTTATTACTGTGTATGTATAGTAGTGTGTGTGTGTGTGTGTGTGTGTGTGTGTGTGTGAGAGAGAGAGAGAGAGAGAGAGAGAGAGAGAGAGAGAGAGAGAGAGAGAGAGAGAGAGAGAAGAAAGGGCGGATAAAGAGAGGTAGGGAAAGGTAAGGAGAAGTGGAACAGGTTATGGTTGTTCCGTGCCCAGCCTAGAGCTTGCCACATCTCATCCTGGAGTGCCATCCCCAGGCACCAATCTTGCTCAGTCTTCCTCAATCTGTAGCCCAGGTTGTACAGTGAAGGCTGGAGCTGTCAGCATGCATCTGTTCCTGAAAACTCCTGGAGGTCAAGACCACTCTAAGGTGTATTGGAGACCCCTTTTTAATCTAGTATCAATTCTCTCCATTCTAGAATGCCTTGTCAGCTCCAGTGTCTAAAGACATCTCTCTCTCTATGCTTAGAAGGACTACAAAAAGGACTCACTGTGACAGAGGGAGAGAGAGAGATGTTCATATATGTATATTCATACATATATGAACATATATAGTAGAACACAAGACACAGAGAGAGAGATAAAGAGAGAATTGGCTTGAGCATTCTCTGAAATTATTGCTTAGTCTCTCCATAAAGCATCCCCAGGAGGTTGACAACAAGACATTCCTGACAAATAGCTTAAGTAATTAACATTTTCTTCCTGAACGTCCATATGGCTTTTGTAACTTCCATGGAACTGGATGGAAAAGTGATGGGTGGGGGAGGGAGCTGAAACTTTCTGAAGTAACTCCTCAGCTTTGTCTGTTCAAGTCATATAACCTTAAGGAATTTCAGTTCTTCTCCTTTAGTAGGAAGAGGTTGGCACAGCATGTCCCTGTGATACATCTCTCTTCGAATATCATGGTACTAAGATTTCCAACCTGGCCCCCCTCCCAATGCGGATCACTGAGAAGGCCTCTCCAATATTCCTGTACTCTCACTCTTCCTATGGCCTCAGATGAGGGACCAAAATCAAGAAGCCCAAGAGAGTCTTTGTGTGCCCAGCTACAAGGAATCTTGCAAATTGTTCAACCTTTATTGAATTTCCCAGAGTCAGAAAACTAGGCAGTGGATGACATTTCTGCTCTGGGCTTCTGATACCAAGAAAAATGATCTGTGCTGATAATGTGATGGCAGAGAAGGTGGAAGTAGCTGAAGTAGGGGCAGCAGCAGCAAAAGAATAATAGTAGCAGTGGCCACAACCATTGCTAGTTTGGAGGTGGGTCTTGGAGTGCTCTCCTCTGTGACCATTCCATGACATACCTAAGTCATGCCCATTTTTAGTCCTTCCACTTTACAGATAATACTTTATTTGGCCTTGCAGCAAATTGTTAAAGCAAAGACTTGGATATGGGAATTTCCAGGAAATTGGCACTTGGGAACCTGATAAAAACAAGATCTTTATTATCATGTGGTGCAACAAACAGGCAACTAAAAGCACATAGGTTTATATTTATATGTATATACACATACATATACAAATACACACACACACACATTAAGTGGCAATGTTGACAGACAGAGGCTCATCCCCAGGAATGCAAGAAAATCACCCAAACAGAGTGAGGGGAGACATGAGACATGTCTATTCAAAGTAGAGGTTCAGAGAGTGAAGTGATATACTCCAAGAATGAGAGGTCAATAGTTCCACATATGGGAGGGACATCTCTAACTAAATTCAGATGTGGTGGGAAAGTTCTCAGGGTCACTCATCAAAACCAGACTTGAGTGAAGTTTTGATAGGGAGAGTTTGTTTATTAGGACCTCAAAATGAGAGAGGATGTGTTAGTCATCTAACACAGCAGGAGGGGAATAACCAAGAAGCCATAGCAGATCAAACTCCAAGCATTGTCTGCCTGGCAGCATTAACATAGATCAGAAGAGTGGAAAGCTACGAAGTCATCTGTCTGACTCTGTATGGTTCTGTGGGCATTAGCACCACTCAGCCTAAGTGATTCCATATTGGAGACATATCATTGTAACTATAATATTAAACAACATATAAAGTCTATTGTTATTATGGATGAGGACATCCTTGCCAAGAGGTGACCACGTGGTACTGTGACACCATTCAGAAGCAGTGGAGTCAGATCCCAACTCTAGGATCAGCACTGCGCTTCCCCAAATCCCAAGATGATGATGAATCTGAATAAGCAAGACAACTCCAGGCTTTTTTCTGACCTTGCAGGGAGAGAATTGTTTTGTTCTTTGAAGCCTTCAGACCAATTTTGCTCATAGGTTCTGGGGGCACCTCAGACTTCAACTCTCATACTTCAAATCTATCAGCCTTTTGTGGAGGAGGCCTTGTGAATGCTTCAAGGGAGTCTCCATTTTATCCTTAATGGAAGAAAAACAAAGCTCATCCTCATATCTCAGGGAAAAGAATTGACAAATCCCATCTTTACATGAGAAAATAGGAAAGCCATGGGATTTTTTTAAGTCTCAGTTTCTTCAAATAAAAGGAAATGGTAATTTAAAAATCATATTACAAGTGAAGGAAGCCTTTGAAATCTTTGAATTCTAAGACAGAATCTCATGTTCAGGAATAGCTAGGTGGTGCAGTGGATACAGCACTGGTCCTGGAATCAGCAAGGAGGATTGAACTGAAATCTAGCCTCAGACACTTTCTGGCTGTATGACCCTGGTCAAGTCACTTAACCCTGATTGCTAGGGGGTGAGGGGGAAGGAGTACTGGATATACTCTGTAGTTTTGAGTCTTTTATCTAAGGATAGCAAGTAAATCCATAAGAACTGATGATGTACTGCAAGAAAGAATGTAGAGGGGTGGGGGAAGATGATTTGGAACAGAGACTTGAGGGATCCCTGCTTAAGCAACAGAGATGGATCAGAGGCTCAGAAAAGGATACTGCTAATGAAGGAGGCTAATGATATGGGTGGATATCAATTTGGAGAGAGGTCTCTAGCTGAGTGTGCTACAGGGGAGTCCTTGGCTATGCTGTTCAATGTTTTCATCCATTACTTCTATGACATCACAAATGACATGCTCATCAATTTTGAAAGTGATAAGAAGCTATAAGTGATACCTCACACATTGAGAAATATAGTCAAGATCCAAAGGTTCTCAACAAGAGAGGGCAATGAGATAAACCTCAAAAAGTTAGAATTTGATGTGGATAAGTACAAAAGCTCTCTACTTGAAGTAAATAAGAACTCATCTATAAAAGTGATGGATGGTGGAATCATGGCTAAATATCAATACAGGGATGAGGTTTTACTGGACTTAAAACTCTCTAAGATCTGTGTGACCTAGTAGCCCCCCCCACAAAAAAACTACAATGCTTTTCTAGGCTTCATTAAGATAGAAATAGTATCCAGAATGAATGGGGTCAGAGTCCTGTTATCTTCTGCTTTGGTATCGATAGTATGCTAAAATACTGTATTAAGTTCTGGGTACATGACACCCTCACACACTGTATGTTCCAGCCACACTAAAGCACTAACCATTCCCAGATTGAACATACTGCTTTCCGGTAGCCTACTTTGCATGAGATGTCCCTGGTGCCTGGACCGCACTTCTTCCCTTAACCCCATCCTTCCTTCCTATCTCTCATGTTCTCTCTAAGCCTCAGGTCAGGGACTACCTATTCTGTAAAGTCTTTCCTGATCCCTCCAGTCATTCATCTTGGTCCCTCCTCAAATATTTGAAATTTGCTTTGTCTGATCCCTCCATTTCCTTCTTCTTTCTCCACCTTAAATGATACTGATCTATGCCCATGAAATTCTCTCCTTTAAAAAATAAATTCCATGAAGGCAAAGACTATGCCATTGTTGCATTTGTGTACCAATGTCTTGGGCATGACAATCACTTAATGAAGGTGTGCTGGGTTGAATTTGCTGATTATTTTATGAATCACAAGAGTAGCATGAAATATGTTTTGCAGATCCTTAGTGAAATCTAAGAAGAATATGTCTATAGCATTTCCCAACCTTCCAATAGAATAAACTAGTCAAAAAGAAATAAGGTTAGTCTGTCATGATGTATTATTGATGAAGCCAAACTGACTCTGGTGGGATAATTTAATCCCAAGGACCCAAATTCAAAAGGCCTTCAGGAGCAATGAGCCCAGTCAGTAACAAGAAAGACATTCTTCAAAAACTACAAGTGACCATCTAGACATGCATGCAAGAACTCCAGTGAGGGGCACCTCATCAGCTTCCAGAAAGGTGCATTCTGGTTTTGTTGACAGATAATTTGCCTAGATTACACCTGGCCCATTTTATTCTGCTAGACTTCACATTTTGGAAAAAGTATTGCAGGGAAGTATCATCATGTTGGAAGAGAAGGACACATATTTGAGAGGTGTTTGGGATGGCTCTAATTGCCAAGAACTCCATTCATCCTTCAAGCCAAAATTGACCTTCTAACAACTTTCACCCATTACTACCAGTTGTGCACCAGGGTCAAGCTGAAGAAATCCAAAAGGTCCTCCACATTCTAGCTCTTCAAATATCTTTCCTTCTCAATTCTATTCCAAGCAACACTTTATCATTTTCCCAAATCAATCCCCCCACAGCAAGATCTTCTTGACCCTCACCATCCTGTCTATTCTCTCCTGGGTGATCTCCAGTCCATTAATCTATTTTCTCCAAATATGGTACCCAGGACAATACAATAGGTCAGGCGTCATCCAACATTTACTGGGGCAAATCACAGTTGTCCACTTTCATTCCAAGGCAGCCTTTAATCACATCAGCTTTCTTGGCTGTCATTACACTGTGTTGATTCACATTGAATCTCATTCCTCTTAAAATGTTCTTAAAAACCATATTATTTTCTGCTTTGAAGTGTTACCTAGCTACTTTTTAAAGCCTCACAAAACTTTTAAAAAATATTTCTTAAATTTTTGCCATAAAGCTAAGTTCATTTCCCTGTAATTTTAAATCCAAATTTCTTCTTTTAAAAGAAAGTGATAATATTTTTTCCTTTTTTAATATTCTCTTATGCACAGTGTTCTTTCAAAGATGAATGACAATAGTCCTGGAATGCCATCTGTTAAGTCTTCTAGAGCTCTCATGAAGTTCATCTGAGTTGGAGAACCCACTATGAGGGCAGCTATGTGCTCCTTTATCATCTCACTTCCTCTGACTTCCCTATTGCTCTTAATTATTTTGGTTCTGTTCTTACCAGGCTACAGATTTTCCTTCAATATCTGGGATTTCTGTATACCAACGAAATCACAGATCCAAATTCTATCTTCTGTCAAGATCATATTAGGCCAAGATGGGGGAAAGTGGGAAAATAATAAATCACTCTCCATCAAAACTATTTCTTATCTATTTTAATTCTATGGTACATGGCCAAGAAAATAATCTTTGAACTGGGAGTTATAGAAGAATGCTAGGGATGGAGTAGATGGGCTTTCTTGTCATCATTTTTTTCATTGTTCTATTCACCTGAAATAGTGAATTTCTTTGATTTTCTTCTTTTGTCCAACATTACTTTTTTTTAAATCATTGCTTAATAGAAACCTTTTATTTATTTACTTAAATGAGCACATGGCAATGACATAATAATCATATCAGGTGTTTATATGAGCAAAGAAAATTTTTGAGGACTGGTCTCACCATTTTCTTCTGTCCAATAGTGTAACAGCAAACCCCCTGGTACACATCCAGGATGACCTGCTGGCACAGGCTCTTAGATCTGCTTTTCTAAGGAAAACAACTTTAAAGAGGGTCAACAATCTACTTTAATTACATTCACCAAGAGAGAAAATACAAGCAGAGAAATAAGGACCAAAAGACAGGTCTTCTAACTGTCAGACCATAAGCAAGGCATATATCAGAGATCAACAGACAGATCCAACTGTCTGACCATTACATACATACATAGTTACCAGAGAGAGAAGCACCAACATCTGGGTTTTCAAAACTTTGGTGGAGTGAGGAGAGAGCTCCTTAACAGCTACCTAGAGTCTCCTCTGGCACACAAACCTTCTTCCCAACTCCCAAAGCAAAACCTCACCTCAGAGCTATATATACACTTTTCAAATCTGGAGATCATCAAGTTGCTCATGACCCAGTGCCTCATTAGCCATTAAGAAAAGATATGGGCCTTCCTACAAAACAATCCTCCCTTAATCAAACTTCCCTTAATGGACTCACCTGAGGCCTATTAATGGGTGGGGAAGATCTAACTTTCATTATTATTACAAATAGTCAAGCCATTTGCTCATATTTATATAGTGTTTCCATGTTTCCTTCCTTCCTCCTTCTTTGTTTCCTTTCTTCCTATAACCCTGGGAGGGAGGTGATACAAAAGAAACATTTGACCAGTAGTGAAATTGAGGCTCCAGAGATGAAAACATTAGCTCAAGATCCCATAATAATTGTCAGAGTTGAAACCAGATCTTCTGTCTAAAAGTACAGAGAATGTTTATCTAGGAAAGAACCATACAAGATAAATCCAAGATGCCCTCAAGTTGGCATTACGTACTCATGAAAGCTGAGTAATGACAGAATCCTAGAGTTGAAAGAGACCTGAGGAATTGTCTGCAGCAGTCCCACTACTGCCTAAAACATGAATTCTAGGAATCCTTTCATTTTTGGAGGAGGATGCTAAGGCCCAAACTCTGCCACAACCTTCTCTTTGGGCTTCAGATCCCCTATCAGTCCAATGCCATTTCCCTGAGGCAGAGAAAGGTAGAAGCTGAGGTAACAAGCAGTCTGGCTTAGCTGGGACTTGGAATGTATAAAGAGAAGCAGGGTCAGGGGAGGCTGGAAAATTGAGTTTGGCACAGAGTATAGAGGACTTTGAAGGCCAATTAGGAGGCTACTGCAATGGCCCAGGCTGTGGTAATGAGGCCAAAGCCAGGTCTGTTGCAGTAAAAACTGAAAGGAGGGGACAGATGGGACTCATATTTCACAGGTGGAACCAACAGACCTTGACTACTGCTTGGTGTTTGGGGAAGAGGAGCTAGGAGTGCTCCAAGGTAATTCAAAGGTTGCAAAGTCAGTGACTGGGAGGATGGCACTGCTATTATTAGTTGAATGGGGAAGACTACAGAAGAGACTATTTTGCAGAAGAAGAGAAAACATTTCTCTCCAAAAACAATCCAATTCACTGGTATGCCCCTGATTGGAGCTGTGAATTGATTATGGGTCAATAGCATGATGTGGAAGCCTGGACAGCTAATGAGACCCTGAACTGGCTGAAGGAAGACAGAATGTCCAGGAACAGGAAGTCAAACTTCATCTGGAGCCTGAGTTCAGTTCTTGGAGCTGCAGTTTAGGAAAGGGCACTTTAAAGCTCCAGATTAACCAGAGGAGAGAGATCAGGATTCTGAGAGGGCCCAAGGAAAGGTCATGTGGGGAAAATCAGGCCACAGTGAATATGAAAAGAAGATTTAGATGGAACCTGCTAACTGCCTTCAAGAGTTTGATGGGCTCTCATAGGTAAGCACATCGAACGGTTTGGGTGGAAACAGAAGGCAGAACAGGAACAAGAAGGCAGAAATTCCAGGGAAGAAGATTTCCCTTAAATATAAGACAGAAACTTATAATAATTAGAATTAGGAAGCACTGTGGTGAGAGAGGGTTTGTTTCTTACCTCTAGATATCCTGAAGGAGAGGAAGGATATGACCAGACGTGAGGGAAGTCACTCGGGCATTGGGCAGAAAAGTCTAATCTCCCCTCTACTTATCCTCTACCCAACTGATATTCCTAAAACACTTATCTAATCATTTCCCTGTCCCACCAAAACAATAACTCCCCCCAAAAAAAATCTTCATGAATTCTAGGATAAGACACAAACTACTCAGGTTAGTTTTTAAATCCCTCCACCATTTGGCTTCTATCTACCCTCCCAGTTACATTGTATATTATTCCCCTTTGCACAATACCCGTCACAGGGAAAAAGGCCTCTTAACTAATTACTCCCATTATGTGACATCCTATCTCCTGTCTCCTTGATATTACATTGGTATATGTCTGCAATCTATACCAACCATATACCAATCTCTTACAATACCTAGTTTTCATAAAAGATCAGACCAGCTGGCACCCTCAACAGGAGACTTTTCCTGATTCCCCAATGCCTAACTCACTAGTTTTCAGCACTCTAACCTCTGAAATTAAATTACATTTTCTTTTTGGATTTTTAAAATCTATTTTATCTATCTGTGTATCCCAGTGCTTCTCAAGAGCAAAGAGAGTTTTGTTTTTGTCTTCGTAGCTCCAATATCTAGCAAAATGCTTGGCATATAGCAGGTGATTAGTTAGTGTGTGTGTGTGTGTGTGTGTGTGTGTGTGTGTGTGTGTGTTTTAAAACTGAAGTAAGGATTGAACTAAATGATCTCTAGGTCTACCCTAATGCTTTGATCTGTGACCCTTAGGTTTCAGAGTTAAATAAAATTTTAAATACTTTTCTGCACATTTCCCCATTCTCATTAGGTTATTTTACCCTAATACTTGAACTTCAAACTCATCAGTGAACTTAAGTGAAGAAACCTCAAAGTGTCCAGGTGACATTGCCTACTATCTAGAGGTCCTGGTGCCATGTGGCAAAGAAGAGTACCCCATCCTCATTCCTTAGGTCAATCACTTCCATAGTGAGAGGTTCAGACAGAGAGGGTCCTCTTGGGAGGTCAAGTACTGATCTCATCAAACTCTGGCCAGGACTTGTTTCTCTGGTGACTTTTCTCAGTATACAACTGCTTCTGTATAATGTGATTCAAAGGCAATTAATGCCTAATTTCAAATTCTTTCTATTGCAAACTCATTGCAAAAGAGAAAGAAAGAAGAAAAAGAAAAGTGGGAGGCAAGGGGGAGAAAAAAAATCCTTACATTATTCCAGTACATGAGGCTATTTGCCTTTGGGAACCTGCCAAATCCTTCATACGAGGAGCTGTGATATCAGACTTCTCAGCTAGAAGAAGCAAGGAAATGAGAGTTCAGTTGAATTGGAGACTAAAATTAGCCATCTTGAAGAACAAATCTCTGATAAATACAACCAGGATTTATGGCTGAAATTTCAGGAAGCACAGATGGTGAGGGCGGTGTTTCATCTCATGGGGGGAAATATCCCTTTTACATTAGAGCATCAGCATTATGGGTTCAGGGATTATGGAGCTGGGGATTACATTTTTATATACACATGGCTGGCAAATTGCTCCACTTTGTCAGAAGATCAAAGGACTGAAGAGTTGGTCCTCAGAAAGGTCATTAAATCCAAGCCCCTGCCTTCACTCTGACTACGTTAGTGTGAAAGAATGATGGAAGGCAGAAAAAGACCCCTTAGAGAAGAAAATTCTAGTCACTTGCCCCAGGATCTTCTTATATTGTTGCCAAATCACTTCCCTACTGAGGCAAACTACATCCGTTTCCCTCTTGGGCATTGCTCCAAGAAGAAAGGATGATGAAGGTCATTGGCCCCAGAAAAGATTTCCCATGGTCTTATTATTCTTAAATATTCCCCAAGGAAAAGCTGGATTCTGAAACTTGAAGTGAATGTGAAATCATGGAAAGAATTTCATGCCCCAACTTAAATAGCAAGTGGGTGGGTGGAGGAAGCACTACATTTGGAAGCAGGGGACCAGAATTTGGTCTCCGTTCTTGTGCTCACTACCTGTGTGACCTTTGAACTTGTGTCCTTTTCTCTAAAATGAACAGGCAGAGCTAGTTGATCTCAAAGGTCCCTCCCAGTGCTAACTCCTATAATTCCATGAATGCAGAGGGCAAAGAGTCTTCCGGAGTGAGAAAAGGACCAGTATGATTTTTAATTGTTTTATAGGACAAGGTGGACAACAGGTTCCAAGGCTTGGTTTCTGTGGAAAGCAGTGAGAAATGCAAGTGATTAATTCAGCCCTTTCAGAAGGCAGGCTCCAGATGTACCCTCAGCATGGTCTTTGACATTTTGCTCTTTCTAGTGATAGGCCAAGCTAGCTCTTCCTGGCCACCATGGACACCATAGCTTCAGCATCTGGCCAACTGATCTCATGAACTTCCCTAGCCTAGAGATGAGCCTCAGCTGGATCAGCTCTTGTTACGGACTGAGACAGAAGTGCTAAGTATCAGTGTGACCACTCTCCTTCCAGTCTGAATGACTTTTTCTTCCTGGCTGCTGTGTGGGTGTAAGAGAAAATCATGGAAAGAGAGACAGTCCTTGGCCCCTCTTTATCTGAGATCAACATGTGGTCAAAAAAAATGTAAGCCTGTTATTTTTCTCTTTGTGTTTGTACTTATACTGGCAACAATATAAGAAGATACTGGGGCAAGTGATTAGAATATCCTTCTCTAAGGGGTCTTTGAAAACCAAGGCAGGTTCTTTGTCTGCCTTCCATCATCCTTTCACACTTATGCAGTCAGAGTGAAGGTAGTGGTTTGGATTAAATGACCTTTCTGAGGGCCAAGTCTGCAAGGAGGTTGGGGAAGGCTATGACCTAGGGAGTTTTGAAAGGTCGGGAGAATGAGGCACCTGAATTCCAGAAATAGATTCCATGTAGAGCCATATGTTCAGAAGTGAAGTTTTGAGTGATCTGTCTGCCCCAGCCCAACAGTAGCAGAGATGCAAAATGGCTAATCATTGGTCACATCACTTTTGGAGATGAACTTGGTGGGATAAATTCTAGATACTATGCTAAGTGCTTTACAAATCTTATATCACTTGATCCTCAAGAATTCTGTGGGGTAGGTGCTATTGTGATGTTCACTTCACAGATGAAGAAACTGAGGCAGACAGAGGTTAAGTTATTGGCCCAAGGTCATTCATGAGGTAAGGTCCTAAGATCAGATTTGAACTCAGGTCTTTCTGACTCCAGACCCAGCTCTCTATCCACTGAGTCACCTACCTAGAAGAGAGGAATGAAGAGAGAATGAGAGGAAGGAAGGAAGGAAGGAAGGAAGGAAGGAAGGAAGGAAGGAAGGAAGGAAGGAAGGAAGGAAGGAAGGAAGGAGGGAGGGAGGGAGGGAGGGAGGGAGGGAGGGAAGGAAGGGAAGGAAGGAAGGAAGGAAGGAAGGAAGGAAGGAAGGAAGGAAGGAAGGAAGGAAGGAAGGAAGGAAGGAAGGAAGGAAGGAAGGAAGGAAGGAAGGAAGGAAGGAAGCAAAGTTGGGAAAGAGGGAAAGGAAGGTCACAGGGTTATAATGGTCAGAGGGATGTTGAAAATCAAATGGTAATGGGAAAAAAAAGGCATGAGAGTGAGCTGACTTTGGAGGTGAACCATAAGATTTCACCTTGGCTCTTCCACTCCACATCTCTGGACCTCATTTTTCTTCCCTTTAAATGGAGAAGTTTGAACTTATGACCTCTTAAGGTATCTTCCAAAGATTAATCTATGATCTCAAGAGGGAGATTTTCTGGCCTTTTTTATGCTTGCTTGCTACTACTGAGTCTATGTGTTCAAGAATTTATCAAAGAGCAGAAACATTCCTTTAGAGCGGACTACTTTTGATGAATTCACCAGCCTCGTCATCTCCAGCTCTAGATTGTGTTTATCCATTATTGAACTTCAATTTTCATTTCTAATTTGCAAAAGGGGAAATGCCTACCATTTTATTTCCCATAATAATATTGCAAAGTGGGTGTTTATTTTTTATCAAATTTAAATGTTTCTTTTCTTTTTGGCAGTATATTTTTTTCTGAAAAAAATATCCTTTACTGTGCATATTTTTCCTCAGAAAGCCTTTCAGCAATGCAGCATTTTAAAATAACCCCCACATACATGCTCATTAGCAGCACATCCACATTTCTGGGTGATGCCAGGTGGCTGCAACTTAAGAGTCCTCTGGGTATCTGGCAATCTGACCAGTAGCTGATCTCCCTGCAAACATGATGCTGGATGGGGAGTATGAGTAAATTGCCCAGTTGTCAGTCATTTCTTGGGCTAAAAGAATTAAAATTTGAGCAGTCACGGGGGTATTGCAGTTTCTGTAGGAGGTGAGACATTCAGGGACTGGCAAAGAGAGCCCTTTTCCTTCACCACCTACACTACAGGAACATGGGGATGTTACCTGAGGGGACAAAATGCCCAGAGGGAATAGAAAGCTGCCTATAAGAACCCGAGAGAAAGCATGGGTGAGAGCATTCTGGTTATAGGACCTGAAGGATGTCTGCCTCTCTTACCTGGGGAAGAAACAGCAGGCTTTGATGCTTACAAAGTAAGAAAACAGAAATAAAGTTAATCCAATTCATTTTGTCAAACAACTCTCCCATATAGCCTTAAATGAGTGGATCATAGAAGGATGGGATCTCAGAGGCCAGCTGCCATGAACCAGGTGGGAAAACTGAGACCCAGGTACATGACTTAACTCACCTAAGATCACACATGCACTGAGTGTCAGAGGCAGAATTAGAACTCAGATCTCTAGATACAACTAAGTACAGGAAACATGCTGCCACTTTTAATGTCTTTTCACACTTTTGAAAGTCCTTACACCTAAGTCAATTTTCCAGTCAATATAGACACTGAGTAAAGACATATGAATTATGGTTAAAATACAAATACTCATAATGCTGCTGATGGTTATAGTAACCACCACCAGACTGATCGTGAAGAGCTAAGGGTAAGGATTATGCCATGTCTCCTCATGATCTAACCCAAAGGAAGTGCTTGATACACTTTGGTGAATTGATACCATCACTTGCTTCTCTGATGTTGGAGCCCTCATTGCACAGACTGTGATTCTCATTTTGTCATTTGTTCCTTACAATCAAATTAAATCAGCGAGACAGACACTGTTACCTCCATTTCACAGTTGAGGAGATGGGGGGGGGGGGGGGAGCCAAGATGGTGGAGTAGAAAGACACACATATGCTAGCTCCGAACCCACAGCCCATAAAATACCTGTAAAGAAGAACTCCCAACAAATTCTGGAGCAGCAGAAACCACACAGCAACGGAGTGGAGGAGATTTTTGTTCCAGAGAGCCCTGAAAAACCAACACCAAAGGTTGGCCGCACATGGGACTCAGAGCAAAGCCCAGCCCTGCCTTGGCCACGAGACACCAAGAGGAGCAGATCCAAGCAGGCTTCAGGAATGGAATCTCCAGAAGCCACGCAGTTCCCTCCACCCATAGACACAAAGGTCAGTGAGAGAGCTGTTTTGGCTGGCTGAGAGAGGAGCGGGGTGTCTCCATAACCCAGGCTCTCTCAGGAGGCAGCAGCAGAGGCAGCAGGGGACAGGGTTTCCTAAAGCAGAGAGGAGCTCAGATCCATTATTGAAGGTCTCCAAATAAACTCCCTGAGAGAACTGAGCCCAGTGCAGTGACCCTGCCCACACCTGAGCAGCTGAATTTAATCTCACACTGAATAGCAACCCTTCCCATGCCGAAAGCCCTGCGGCTGGGAAGCAGCATTTGAGTCCCAGACCCCAAGCACTAGCTGGCTGGAACTGGAGGTGAAGTGGGTGTGGAAAGGAATCTCAGAAGTCAAGTAACTGGCTGGGAAAATGCCTAGAAAAGGAAAAAAAGTAAGACCATAGAAGGTTACTTTCTTGGTGAACAGATATCTCCTGCCTTCCTTTCTGATGAGAAAGAACAATGCTTACCATCAGGGAAAGGCATAGAAGTCAAGGCTTCTATATCCCAAACATCCAAAATAAATATTCAATGGGCTCAGGCCATGGAAGAGAGATGGAGGAAAAACTGAGAAGAGAAATGAGAGAGATGCAAGAAAAGCATGAAAAACGGGTCAATACCTTGCTAAAGGAGACCCAAAAAAATGCTGAAGAAAATAACACCTTGAAAAATAGGCTAATTCAATTCGCAAAAGAGGTTCAAAAAGCCAAGGAGGAGAAGAATGCTTTCAAAAGCAGAATTAGCCAAATGGAAAAGGAGGTTAAAAAGCTCACTGAAGAAAATAGTTCTCTCAAAATTAGAATGGAACAGATGGAGGCTAATGACTTTCTGAGAAACCAAGAAATCACAAAACAAAACCAAAAGAATGAAAAAAATGGAAGAGAATGTGAAATATTACATTGGAAAAACAACTAACCTGGAAAATAGATCCAGGAGAGACAATTTAAAAATTACGGGAATACCTGAAAGCCATGATCAAAAAAAGAGCCTAGACATCATCTTTCATGAGATTATCAAGGAAAACTGCCCTGATATTCTAGAACCAAAGGACAAAATAAGTATTCAAGGAATCCATCAATCACCACCAGAAAGAGATTCAAAAAGAGAAACTCCTAGGAACATTGTGGCCAAATTCCAGAATTCTCAGGTCAAGGAGAAAATATTGCAAGCAGCTAGAAAGAAACAATTCCAGTATCGTGGAAATACAATCAGGACAATACAAGATCTAGTAGCTTCTACATTAAGGGACTGAAGGGCATGGAATAGGATATTCTAGAAGTCAAAGGAACTAGGACTAAAACCAAGAATCACCTATCCTGCAAAACTGAGTATAATACTTCGGGGGAAAATTGGTTTTTCAATGAAATAGAGGATTTCAAGCATTCTTGATGAAAAGACCAGAGCTGAAAAGAAAATTTGACTTTCAAACACAAGAATGAGAAGAAGCATGAAAAAGTAAACAGCAAAGAGAAATCATAAGGGACTTACTAAAGTCCCATGGAAAGACAATATTTGTAACTCTTGAAACTTTTCAGTATCTGGGTAGTTGGTGGGATTACACACACACACACGCACACACACACACACGCACACACACACATACACACACATGCATGCACACACAGAGAATACAGAATGAATTGAATAGGATGGCATCATATCTTTAAAAAATGAAGGTAAACAGTGAGAGAGAAATATATTGGGAGCAGAGAGGGTGAAATGGAATGGGGCAAATTATCTCTCATAGAAGAGGCAGGCAAGAGACTTTTTAGTGGGGGGAAAAAGAGGGGAACTGAGAGAGAAACATGAAGTTTACTCTCATCACATTTGACTAAAGGAAGGAATAAAATGCACACCAATTTTGGTATGAAAACCTATCTTACAGTACAGGAAAGTGGGGGAGAAGGAGATAAGCAGGGTGAGGGGGATAATGGAAGGGAGGGCAATGGGAGGAGGGAGCAATTTGAAATCAACACTCTTGGGGAGGGACAGGATCAAAAGAGAGAATAGAAGTAATGGGGGGCAGGATAAGATGGAGGGAAATATAGTTAGCCTTACACAATACGACTATTATGGAAGTCATTTGCAAAACTACACAGATATGGCCTATATTGAATTTCCTGCCTTCCCAAAGGGAATGGGTGGGGAGGGAGGGATGGGGAGAAGTAGGAACTCAAAGTTTTAGGAACAACTGTCAAGTATTGTTCTTGCTACTAGGAAATAAGAAATACAGGTAATGGAAAGCTATCTGGCCCTACAGGACAAAAGAAAAGATGGGGACAAGGGAAGGGAGGGATGATAGAAGAGAGGGAAGATTGGTGATAGGGGCAATTAGAATGCTTGGTGTATTGGGGTGGGGGTAGGGGACAAATGGGGAGAAAATTTGGAACCCAAAATTTTGTGAAAATAAATGTAAAAATTTAAATAAATAAATCTTTTATTAATACAGTTGAGGAGATGAACTCAGACATCCGAGTCACTTCTCCAGTCACACAGGGTGAGAAACGACAGCAGGACCAGGGCTTAAACTCCTGCCACCAAAGGCTAGGCTTGTAGCTCTTTCCCATACCCCATGATACCTAAAGAGGTAATGGAAACTCATGTTTCAAGACAGAAACAATAAAAGAAATATCAAGTTAAATGTCCCTGAGCAGGAAAGTATATTTGACTCTGCTGGGGTAAACCCTGACTCCTAAACTCTGAAATTACGGACTGCTTTGGAAGAATTACTAAACTGTTGAAACTTATTTTTTTTATTGTTTATACAATCATAGGATGTAAGGATGTATTTGAACAACTATCTTGACTCCCACAAATCTTTTTTTCTGGCTAGTTTTTATAATTTCTGGATGGGAAAATGAGAGATAGAAGTAGAAAAGACAACTTGGATAGATGACCTTGATGGAGGTTTTGAAATCCAAGAGACTTGGATTTTTTTTTTCCCACAACCCCACACTCCATTTGCTATCAAATCCAGAGTAATGCATCTAGCTATCCCACATTGCACACAAAACCCAAATATTCAAAAACAACACTACTTCCACTCCTTCCTCTCAGGTCCTGGTCCTCCCACCTTTTGCATTTTTCTGTGTCCCCACTCTCCTCAAAGTCACCTGGGCTTGGGACCTCAGTGTAATCATCTTGGGTTTCTCAATTTCAGTAGTGCTCACTCCCAATAAGTTACCAAATCCTGCCCACCATGCATCTGAGCTCATTCCTCTCCTTCGGACTCCCTTGACTAACCCTAGTTCGTGTCCTTACCAAAAAGGTCATAGAAAGATTTACAGTCTTGCCAGAGCTGAACAGAAAACTTGACTTTCAAACACAAGAATCAAGAGAAGCATGAAAAGGTAGACAGGAAAGAGAAATCATAAGGGGCTTACTAAAGTTGAACTGTTTACATTCCTACGTGGAAAGATAATATCTGTAACTCTTGAAACTTTTCTCAGTATTTGGGTAGTTAGAGGGATTACACACACACACACACACACACACACACACACACATGCATGTAGACATATGTCTACATGCATGTGTGTGTATATATATATATAGACAGATGGCACAGGGTCAGTTGAAAAGGAAGGGATAATGTCTAAAAAAATAAAATTGAAGTGTGAGAGAGGAATATATTGGGAGGAGAAAGGGAGAAATAGAATGGAGCAAGTTATCACTCATAAAAGAGGCAAGAAAAAGTTTTTTTTCAATGGAGGGGTAAAGGGGGAGGTGAGAGAGAAAAAGTGAAGCATACTCTCATCTTATTTGGTATGAAAACCTATCTTACACTACAGGAAAGTAGATGAGAAAGGGATAAGTGGGATGGGAGTATGATAGAAAAGAGGGCAAATGGGAGGAGGGAGTAATAAGAAGTAATCACTTTAGGGGAGGGATAAGGTCTAAAGAGAGAACAGAATAAAAAGGGGGCAGAATAGAATGGAGGGAAATATAGTTGGTCTTTCATAACATGACTATTATGGAAGTCTTTAGCAAAACTACACATGTATAACCTATATTGGATTGCTTGCCTTCTCAGTGGGGATGGGTGGGGAGTGAGGAAGGGAGAGAAGTTGGAGTTCAAAGTGTTAACAATGAATGTTGAGAAATGTTTTTGCATGCAACTGGGAAATAAGAAATGCAAGTAACGGGGTGTAGAAATCTATCTTGCCCTACAAGAAAAGAAAGAAGATGGGGATAAGGAAGGGTGGGGTGTGATAGAAGATTGAGGGAAGGGGTAATCAGAATCCACAATGGTTTGAAGTTGGGGGAGGGAAGAGATGGGGAGAAAATCTGGAGCTCAAAATCTTGTGTAAGTGAATGTTGAAAATTAAAAATAAATATATAAATTTTTTTTAAAAGGTTACAATCTTGGATCCAAGAGACTGGGGGGCACATGGTGGACTTTACTTGCTAGCTGTGTGACTGATTCAAGAACCTGCCTTTTCTGAACCTCAATTTCCTGCATAAGGGCCCCAATTATGTCTGTACTGCTTATCTTAATTGATGATTTTGAAAATCAAAACAAGTAGTAGTTGTTAAAAAATACATTATAAACTCATACAAACATGCAAGCTATACACAGAGCAAATAGTAAGTAAGCTGAGAGGGACTGTGAGGACCAAGAAATGCCTCTTCAGGGTAGGTATGGTATTTTTGTTTTTGAATCATCAGGACTTAGCACAGTGTATGGCCCATAATAAGCACTTAAAAAGGCTTTTTCATTCATTCATTTAATCAGTTAAGCATTTTAGGGACTCTGTGAAGCATGGATGTAGGATGGAGAGATTAGAGGCAGGAAGACAACACATATAGGGGAATCATGTGGGATGGGGTCCAAAAGATGAAACCATAGAGGAATGGATTGACACACCCCATCCAGAAACAATGGCAGAGCTGATTTAATCAGGATTCATGGTCCTAGAACTGAAAAAGTTTGGTGGTACTGGAGGAATAGGTGCTTGTGAAAAGGATATTGATGAGAAGGCTGTTGATGAGGTGACCAGAGAAGGGGAAGTCAAGTGAAGCTGTGCTGGACATTTCATGAGATGATGTTATAGGGGTAGAATTTCCTTTGGGGCAGGGAGGAACTTCTCTGGGGAGTCTGGACAGGTGGCTTATCAGGAGGTCATGGAGGAGGTGGCAGGACTAGAAAGAGGCATAGATCTGACCTCAGCACTCTCCAGCTCTAAGCCTTCAGGGGCTCCCTACTGCTATCAGGATAAAATACACATTTCTTAAGTCAGTATTCAAAGCCCTCAGACTCCATCTTGACTTCCCCACATCTTCATTCATTAGCACCTCTTACATAACCTCTCCTCAAAGTAACCTGTATTCCTTGCAATTTCCCAACACATCCTACATGTGCATCTACTTGGTCTCTCACACTGTTCCCTTGTAATATCTCTTCTGAGACACCACGGACATTTCTTTCCAATCCCTACCCCTCCTTCAAGTGCCATCTCAAGTACCAACTCCTCCGTATGGTCTTCCCTGATTCCTCCCTGGCAGAAGTGACCTCTCTCCTCTGAATGTTCAGGACACTTTTTTTCTACTTGTCATGCTGCCCATGCTATAATGTCAAGCCATGAAACCTATGGAACCATATATTTAATCTCTTAATTTCCATTCTAGTTCTCCAATTCTCGACCCTGATGACAAGGGACCTTTGGGATCTCAGAGGTGATTCCAACACAACCCAGTGTCCACCAGGTGATACTTTTGACAATAACAGGAATTTAATAACAGGAAGTTCAGAATAAGGGAGGATATAGGAACAGAGAGGGCTTTTCTCCTCTCTTCCTTTGTCTCTCTGGCTCCCATCTGCCTTTTCAGATTTACTGCACATCACTCACCCTTGATGGACTCTTGTCCTGCTAAGTTGGCCTGTCTTCTAGCACTTGCATCTAATATTTCATTTCTGACCTCCGTGATTTTGCACAGGCTGTGCTCCAAGCCAGTTATGGACTTCCCTCCATCATCTTCCAGTCCTTAACTTACCTCAATGCTTAGCTCAAGTGACACCATCTACAGGAGGCCTTTCCTAGTCCTTCCCAGTTACTAGCACCTCCCCCTCAGCAGTTTCACATTTTCTTTATTTTTACTTTCTATCAAAGGGTTCAAATCAGAACATATTTCCAATAGAACATAAACTTCATGAGAGTATGGACTTTTCTTTGTCACCTTTTTTATCCCTGGTGCTTAATAGTGCAGAGCTTGACACATAGCAGGAGCTTAATAAGTGATAATTGAATGACAGAAGGAATTGAATTGAATTGAATTTACTCTGGGACAGCCTAACCCAGTCTTGGCTAACTGGAGTAGTCAATGCTGCTAGAGCCATAAGCCTAAGAAACCTGAGTAGCAAAGGTCACAACCAGAAACCACGTTAAAGACATGATGACTTGGCTTCACCAGGCCTCTGGAAGAGCACATTTTTGCCATCATTGAGTGGGTATGTTGGAGTTTTTCATTCAGTAACTTGTAAAATAAATACATTTCACACATCGATCCTGGAGAAATTATTCCCTATGCTATCTTTAGAGGAATCCATGAATAAAACACATTCTCCACCTATTACAGGGGACAGTAGTGAAAGCTACTCTTGCCAGTCTGGCACAAGTCAATCTGATTATTTTGATTTGGAGAAAGGACAATATATTTCCAACCTTCTACAGAAGGCAGAGGAGGGGGGGAAATGAGGAGCTTTTATTCAAATTGCAAAATTCCATAAATATGCAGATGAAACATAGGCCCAATGGGATACACCATGGAGTTTTGATTTGGAGTTGTATTGATTCTGAGCTTTTTTTAAAAGAAAAAAAAAGAAACTTACTGTTTTCCTGAGTTACATAGCTCAGTGATCTGTTTGGTTCTTATTGAATAGATGCACAAATTTAGAGAATCTACTCAAAAGGTTCACATGGAATATTTGTGCCCAACCTTTGGTAGAGCACTCTGAACTCATATTGGTCTGATCAGCCACAGTCAGACACATTAAAACTTGACTCTAGCGTAGTGATGCCATTTTGGTCCTTTTTGAGAATGAAGGACAACCAATCAACCATTGAACTGGCAGTCCACCCACCCAAAAATAGGAGTTCACCTTAAGTGGATTAGTGGGAATTTTGACAAGATTGAACACATGTCTATGCCATCAAAGCCCCTTCAACCCAGAGTCTCACAGGAGAGGAGGCCTGGGCCAGTTATCTAAGCACCAGATTTCCTTGAAAGTCCCAGCTCTTGAATTTGAAAAGCAGTTCGTTTTTTACTAGCTGGGTAACTTTAGGCAAGATATACTCCCTCTCTGGCCCTCAGTTTCCCCCTCTGTAAAAAAGTTAATAAAAAGATGTAACCCCAATTTGCATTTGGCCAAATAACTCTGATTTATGGGTGCAGTGGGATATTAAGCAGCCTTTAGAGGAACAGTTATGAAGACCTGGAAAAGTTTAAGCAGTTTTAAAGAAACGAAGTCAAGAAAGCAAGAGACATGCTGACTGCAGTGGATGTAACACTGACATCAGAGGGGTAACAAAACTTGGCTCATGTTCAGTGATAAACCAATGCTAGTGATAAACTAATCAGGGAAATTGAGCTCTGTAAGGGGAGTTTTTCAATCAGATACCATCTACTTATTAAAGGATGCTTGGGTATCAGGCACTGGGAATTCCAATTTGAGTGTGTATTGGGAAGTGATTTCTGGGAGAAAACAAAGTGAATCATTACATTTCAAAAGAAATCAGGAAGAAAGAGTGCAAGACTCTTAGCCTATCTACATCAAAGGACTGCCAAAAGACAAACATTCCGCTTGTGCTGAGACCCATGGCCACAGGGATGGATGTTGTTACTAACGGTATGGAATCTCTCCTGCGTCTATCACTGCATTAAAATGGGTTATACAATGTTTGTATCTATCTATATTTCTTTGTATTTACATGTATATATGGTTCTTTTCAAGTTTTCAGTGTTTTATAAATATTTACTCTTTTGATCCTAAGTCACCCCCTAAAATGGGCACCTCAATCCCATGTTCCAACAGAGGAGCCTGAGATCCAGAGGTGAAGAGTCTGCCCAAAGACTGACCTGGCCATGGGAAAACCATGTGCCCCATCTAAGTCTCACTTTGCTTATCTTTAAGATCAGGATGATGACACGCGTCAATTTCTTTCCAGGATTCTTGTGACAATTTAGCATCTAGACCTGGAAAAATCATCAGAGGTCATTTAGCCTAAGCCCTTAATTTTACAGATAAGGAAACTGAGGTCCAGGGAGGCTTGTAGTCACAGAAGGAGGGAGCAGTAAAGGCAGGTTCTGCACTCTTCTTGTACATCTCATTGTGAGTGTTCTGTCCCCCACATCTCATTGAGTTGTATGGATGATGTATACAAAGCTGTTGGCAAGTCTGAAAAGACCTATATACAAATCAGCTCTTATTATAACCCACACAAGATTTTTAATGCATTTTCCAAATAAAAACTTTTATTGGCTTTATTAGACAGCTGAAAGATGGGCTTTAGTCTGTGTTCGACCTCCTCATACAGTCACTATGTTAAAGAATACTGGAAATGAAATTGTTGCAGTGTTTGACTGAGCTCCAGGGGTGAGCAAGCAAACTGCCCTGCCTCATTACAACTTTCACCCTTTACACCCAATATTTCTCTTATCCACCTTGGACAAGTCACTTAACCAATTTCCCACTGTCTCAGTTTCCTCTTCTGTCAAATGAAGGAATTGGACTTTTCCACTCCCAGATCCATGATACTGCAATCCCATTTTTTTTCTACTACTATCATGCAAAATTACTGTATGGTATGATGGGGAGATGACTGAGTCAAAGATAGTCAATCTCAAGGTCACACCTGAGGAGTTGAGCTGAAAGGTGGTGCCAATGATAGAAATGATCAATCTGAAAGGGAACCAGTTGGGATGGGGTGGATAATGGACTTGATATGAGACACATTGATCATAGGATTTTAGCTCTAAAGCTGGAAGGACCCTCAGGAGTCATCATTAACAACCTCCAATCATTTAAGTGGAGATGCCCAAGGTCTGTCAATTGCTCCTCTGCAGCATCTGCCCAATATGTTCCCTTCTCTCCTCTGCTCCTGTCCCCACCATAGGGCAATTAATAGTTTCTGAGGGTTTTGCCTACCTCAAGTTTCTCCCCACTCCAGCAGATCCTCCATTAAGCCACCATAGTGATTTTCCTAAATCCCAAGTCATCATAACACACACACACACACACACACACACAAACACACACCACCACCACCATCACCACCACCACCACCACCACCACCACCCTCCTAAATAAAGTACAAGGGCTCTCTATTGTCTCCAAAAGCGCAATCTTCTGGCATTCAAAACCCTTCGTAATCTAGTCCCCTCCTATCTTTCTAGTCTACCTTACTCCCCAAAATATCCTCTTTGATCCAGTGACACTGGCCTCCTGTCTGTTCCAGGAACAAGATATTTTATCTCTCAGACCCAGGCATCTTCTCAGTCTCCCATTCATGGAACACTCTCTTTCCACTCTGATTGCTGACCTCCCTGGCTTCCTCTAAGTCCCAGCTAACATCTCATCTTCTATAGGAATCCTTTTGCAACCCCTCCCAATTCCAGTGCTCTCTCTCTTTTAATTATTTCCTGTTTGCCCTTCATATAGGTTGCTTTGTATATGTTTGTTTGCACATTGTCTCCCCCACTAGATTACAATTTCCTTGAATTCAAGGATATTTTTTGCCTCTATTTGTATCCCCAGTGCTTAGCACAGTACCTGGCACATAGTTAGAACTTAATAAAAGTTTATTGAATGAATAAATAAATGTCTTCAAGGCAGTTGGAGGTGTGGATCTGGCTCACTAAGTGGTGCTTAGCCAGGCAAAAGTGATCCTAGATGCTATGGGAGTGAATGTGTTTGCCCAGGGGGAAGTGTAGAGAAAGTAGTGAAAGGAATAAAGAATACCACCTTGAAGAGGGTCCAGCTGTGGAAGTCAGGGAGACAACAAGGAGGCTGAGAAGGAGCTAGAGAAGATAGTGCTTAAACTAGCAGGAGTTAACCCAAGTTGCAGAAAACTTGAATTTCCCTTCTCCAGTCCTGCTACATCTCCCCAATCTCCATCACCTTTCATTGACAGTGTCTCTGAAACCACAGTTCCCATTGTAATAATAAAAATACTTTCTGTTCCCTAAGCCCCATGACATGAGCTACCTTGGGGCATTTGAGTGTTCTCTTCCTCACTTATCTTAGATATATCCATCCATTCCAACACTTTGGCCATCAATTTATCCATAGGTTCCTTTCATATCTAAAAACTGATGATCATATGCTTTAGGCTAAGAATACCCTTTGGGAGGAAGGTTTTTCCCTTCTTACCATAATTATAATTAGCCCCTTGTTATTTGAGGTTGACCGTAAGGGAAACTGGACCACTGAAAAATTGCCAGCATGAAACATTCTGAGACATAAATAAAGTCAGTGTCTGTGTTCTAATCACCTTTGACACAGAGTCCCATCAAAAGTCCCAGGAGGAATCTTACAAACTGAATCTTAACCAAAGGAGTGAGTGTAGCATTGGATCTCCCGACCTTCACTTGCTAAGTGCTGCTTGCTGGCTTTCATTCCTCGCTAGGGTGTTGTGAATAAATGATTAGCCACTGATACTGTTGGCTTCAATAACTGTATCCCTAATGCTGAGGACAATAAAATAAATGTTTCTCTATAAATATGCATTATTAATCCACAGATACCATCTCAAAGATATTCCTGACAAGCCAAACCAGATAATGAATTAATCTCATGTGCATTTTTTGTTCAGTATTTCAAGATCTCTTCATAAAGACTCAGATAACAGCATTTGTGATTGCCTCTTTGATCAAAGCAATTACAGAATTTCAGAGGTGCAAGTTACCTCAGAGGGCATCTAGTCAATCCATCATGAGTGAAGGGGGAAATTCCTCTCCAACATGACCCAAAAAATGGTCATACAGTTGTAAGACCTCCAGTGAAAGGAAAGCGATGACATGTTAAGTTATCCTATTACACTCAGACTATACTTATTGTTATAAAGTGTTTCTTAACCTGAGTTAACCTAGATCCATCCCTGGGAATCCCTCCCTGTTTCTCCTCATTCTGTCCATTGAAATCAAAGAGACCTAGGCTAATCATCTTGCATCATGATAGTCATCTAAATGTTTAAAGCCAATTATCTTGGCCTCTCTAAGCGCATTTAGGGCTAGTGTAAACTTCCCAATTTATTCAACTTACTTTCATACATAATCTGCTGAAGGCAAGAACTGTCTAACTTTTGCCTTTGTATCTCCAGTGCCCAATATAGTGCCTAGCAAAGCAAAGTTGTGTTAATGAATTAGTTGAGATGGAACAAACTTAAGGGCCTTCATCATTCTGATGCCTCCTCCAGACACTACTCAATCCAATCAATGTCCTTGCAGAAATGTAGTGAGCAAAATTTATCATGATATTCTAGACAAGGTGTGACCAGAGTGGAGGTCAGCAGGAATCTCTTCTTATTCCTAGAAGCTATTTAATGCATCCCAATATCCCAGGTATCTCCTTTTAAGCTTGTAGTAGATTAAAACCCATAAAATTTTAACCAGATAAATAGCTACATAGCCATGCCCCTTCAGTCTTGGACTTGGAGAGCTGATTTTTGAACCATAGTCTAAAACTTTGCATTTATGCCTACCACAATATTCAATTTAGTCCAATATTCTAGCCCATCAAAATCTATTCTGACCTGTATTGCCTTCAATTCATTAGCTTTGCCTCCCAGCTTTACTTCATGTGAAAATTTTTGCCTATGATAAGTAAAAAGGGTCAATACCATACTGCTAAACCCAGATCTCTAAGATACTCCACAACAGCCATCTTTCCACTTTGACATGGAACCATTCATGGCTCCTTTCTGGCATCAAGCAATCAAATAGCTTTAAATTCCACTGATTGCTAACCTTCCTATCACAGTCTGCTTGAACTAAGCAAACTAAGGTCATCTTCAAACACAGGTGACACAGACAGGTGTGTGACCTGAAACTTTCCCGGTGAAAGGAAGATCTTCAGATAAGAAGGAATGGGAAAGCTTTGGAATCATGCAGCTCAAGGGCATTCTCCTCTTCTCTATTTCCAGGGCAAAAGTCTCTATTGCCAGAGATGGATGATCAGTCATGCCAAAACAACTTCAAGGACATAAGCGGGTGGGGAGATATTTGTGGAATACTTGAAGAGACCCTGTCTGGGATAAATGGCTTTTCTCTGTAGCTATTCCTTCTGGTCACAGTGGAGTTCTTTACCCAGACATAGAGCTGATCTTGCCAGACAGTTCCAGGCACCCAATGTTTCTGACATGCAGAAAGGGGAAGGTTCTAGAATTTACTGTTCAACTGAAGACAATGAATCCTAAAGGTTGATTCTCTAAAGCAACAAAGCAATATTTCAGAAGCTCACTGAGAAAATAGAGAAAATCCAGAGATGGCGAAGGGACTAAAGACCTCATGCAGGGATTATTTGAAGAAGCTGGATGTTTGTCTCCTTTAACCATTACAAGAGCCCTGTGATGAGAGTTTGTAAGGAGGCAATATGGTATAATGGAAAAAGCATTCTATTTGGAATTAGAAGTAAAATTGAGTTTGACCTCTGACTCTATCCCTATCTGATTTTGTGACACTGAGCAAGGCACACTACCTCCTGATGGCTTTGCTCTCCTCCACTGTAAAATAGGAGCACAGTTTTGGTTGACTCCAATGGTCCTTTTTCATTTCTACCATTCTGTGACCTGCCTCACATTACAGATGAGGAATTTGAAATCAGACAGGATTTTTTTAAAACATACTTAATATCAGCTAGAAGGAGTTAAGTGAAGCTAGGTAGTCCGGTCAGTCAAACAACAGTCAATGAAGAAGATTTCTTAAGGATGCATCATGTGCTCTGCAGACCCTGTGAGCTAAGTACTGAGAATGCACAGAAAAAAAGAGGGGTGGAATCACCAAGGTTACTTCTCAGCAAGTCTCTCTGCTGGGTCCAAGTCTGGGTCAGTGTGATGGAAGGGACGCTGAATTTAGAGCTATAGGAGCTAGCTTCAGATCTGAAGTGTTTTGCTGTGCAGTAGTAAGAGCTTGACCAGTTTCCTGTCCACTCTCTAACTCTCAGTTTCCCCTTATGCAAAATGGCATCTTCCTGATGGTGGTTCCATCCACCTCCTAGGTTCTCTAACTCTACAGGCATCCTTGCAGGCTCCAGTGCCCTGTCTCTGTAGGACATAATCATGCTCGCCCCAGAGACTGTTTTATGGTGCCTTTCAGGCGCTGCATCCAAAGGTGCTTTACATAAGAAACATAATCAAAACAATAAAAGCTGATGTTCTTTTAAAAGCCATAAAACAAAAAGCATGATGTTCTTCTAAAAGCCATAAAACTCAATAAGCAATAAAGGCCACAGTATGTGTATCTATGCATGTATTGAGACACACACATACACTCAATCTCAGCTTCCAAAGGTAAGTCAGGAGAATTGATGATTTTTCCTTGGAAGGAACCCCAGTTCTCTAAGACACTATACATGCTGTCTGTAAGAATACAGTTGATGGCCCTAGACAATCATGTAATAATGGGCAAGGGAAAGAAGGAACCTTGGCCCAGGGGACAGAAGGAAGAACAGTAGAAGACCCAGGCTGTAATTTCTCCTCCAGAATTAGCAACAACAGCTCTCTTTCCCTCTCTTTCTCCATCTCCCTTCCTCTCCATTTCTTTCTCCCTTCCCCACCCTTCCTCCCTCCATCTCTCCCTCTCCCTCTTTTTTCCTCCTTTCCCGCTATAACTTCATTTCATTTCTTCTAGTTATGCCTTCTGGAACCAATCACTGTAAGTCTAGCATTGAATAGACATATTTACGCAAGGTCACTGGATTGGCTAATGGAACTTAAAAAAACTGAGATCAAATCTAGCCTCAGGCACTTACTAGCTGTGTGACCCTGGCAAGTCATTTAAACTCTATCTGATTAAGTTTCTTTATCTACTAAGTGGAGGTAATAATAGCATCTCCCTCCCAGAGTTGTTATAAAGACCATATGAAATAATCTTAAAAGTACTTAGCATGGTGCTTGGCACATAATAAGCACTATATGTTAGGTCTTGTTATTGTTTTTAATGGTGGAGGAGAAATTAGAGCCTGGCTTCTTCTGTTCCCTGGCCAGGGTTCCTTCTGCTACTCTCAGCTGACTCACTCCCTACCCTCCCTCTTTCCTTTGCCCCATTATTACAGAACGGGCCAGGACCACCAACTGTATTCTTACCAAGACAGCATGGATAGTGCCTCAGAGTGAAGGATTCCATGTCAAGAAGATGAGGAGGATTCAAATCCCATCTCAAACAGTTATGAGCAGGTGACCCTTCTGGGTCTCATGTGCCTTCTCTAAAACATGTTGCTGCTAAGAATTGCAACACCTGCCTCCCATATTTGATACAAGGCTCATGGTAGATCCAATGAGTGAAGTACAGGTTGACCCATAAGACTTAGTGAAATTTTGTGCCATTTAACTGAAAATGACATTAAGACTTTCAGAACACCCAGTAATTTTGAGGACTTTAAGGTGCTATATGCCAATTATCATGATGGATCACCTAGATACATGTGGGATTTCATCATTCGAATGAAGTTCTATGATCTTAAGAATCAGAGAGTATATGGCTCCACTCCTCTACTACTACTCCTGCTACTCTACTCCTAAGTAGCTAGGATTTGGTGAGTCAAAGATGCACTACTTCCATGATGCTAAATGCCTAAGATTCTATTCTAGAATCCTCTGGGGCCAAGTATCTGAGATTGAGTCTATGATTCCAAGAGTCTAATATTAGATAAGTCAAAATTCAATAATTTTATGTTTCCAAACGTTGAAATTCTGTCATTCTAATAGCATTCCAGATTCTACTGTGTTGAAGCTAAGATCCAAGTATCCTATTATTCTGTTTCAGAGTCTATGACTCTGTGTCATTTGCTCATTAGCTGGTGACCATGATATATCCATATTAATAAAGATAGAGAAATGGAAGGGAAAAGAAGAAAGAAGGTTTACTTTAAAGATGGAGAAGAGCTGGTCAAGTCTTCTTGACTGGAGATTTTTTATCGTGTTAATATTGGAGCTTTTATTAATTTAGTGGGCTTCTTAATTAAAGCTTCGATGAATAATTGAAATACCATTTTTGATTATGCTGAAGTTGGTGCCATTTTCAGTTGTAATTGTAACTAATAAATTAGTTAAATAGGGAAGATGATGAAATTCCATCTCAAGGGAGAAGCTCATAATTTCTAGAATTTATCTACATGTCATTCAGAAGATTTATGTAGAAGGAAAGAAAAAAAGTGGTAGAAGGCCAAACCCAAGTTTCCCTTATCAGCTGAATTCTCTCCTTTGTGTGCAGAGTCCATCACTCCCTCTTATAATCCTGGGTACTCAAAGAAAGAAGCGAAATGAAAAATGCTTTCTTTTCATCCCTCACCTACCTAAACATCACCACGTCCTCCCTGGCCTACCTCCCAACCGATGTTTGTTCTGGAGGTCTGCCCTTCAATGTTCTCCCTCAATGATTCACTCCTCCTACTTCCAAGGATGCACTCTATATTCCAAACTGACTTGATAGTTCCTCCCTGGGCACAATATTCCACATCCCACCTCCACACATTTGCACAAACTATCCCCCACACCTGGACTGCACTTCCTCCTCATGGCCAACACTTTAGCATCCTAAGGTTCAGTTCATGTTTCACTACTTAAAACACGCCCGCCTCCCACTTGTTAATGATACCTCTTTCCTCATATGAACTGTTACCTAGTGTTGGTGGTGCATGTCCCACAAGAATACAGTGGTCTCAAAGACAGGGGAATTTTTCTTTTTGATCCCCAAAGGTAACACAGTGCCTGACACATAGCAGATCTTTCATCCGTATTTCTTCAAATGTCTGAAGGAATTCACTTACACAGCATGTACTCAGCAAGTACTTAAAATTCACAAGGCCTTGCACTTGGTGCCAAGGAGAGATGAGAAGTTTAGAGAGGACACATCCCTTGCTTTCCTGGACTATATGATCCAGGAGGCAACACAGATGAATACCATACATGATGGCTAATGATCAACACACCAGAGATGTTTAATTATGTTGTTCCAAGAGGTCTAAAGGCAAGATTGAATGAGGGAAGACTTCCCAGAGGAAGAGCAACCAGAACTCAGTTTTAAAGGATACACAAAGATTCAATAAGCGTAGAGGGTAAGGAAGGGCATTTCAGGCATTGGAAACAGTGGGAGAAAAGTATTTAGGCAAGAAGGATCTAGGTATCCCTAGCATACAAAGAACAGATTAATTGAATTAGAGCCTAGAGTTCTGGAAGGAAAAGAGTCATGAGATAATCCTGGAAAGAGAGAGAGCTGCCTGATTAGAGAGAGCTCTGAGTGCCATAGAGAATGTGAAACTTAACTTAATAGCATCAAATGGGGCCCATTTCCAGTGATGTTGCTGCAAGTAATCTTGTACTGATCCAGAGCTTCAGTTCTTTACTCATCCTGCCCCTAAATTTTCCCCACCCACCAAGGAAAATCTTTTATCCTTCCTTTTTAGATCAGAAACAAGTCACAAAGAGAAACAGAATCAGATCAGGAAAATGATCAAATTTCTTCTCAAGCCTGTCTTGGAGAGTTGTTGCTGTATTTCTTTGACCAATGTGGCAATGGGATGCTGACCTTAGCTAGGCTGACCCTTGGTCTCCAGTCATACTCTCTGCCACTGGGCCCATGATCAAAGAGTTTCTAACCTGAAAGAGCCAGCCAGATCAGAGCTTCAAAGCCTGGGCTACCTCTGTCATGATACAATAAGCTGTCAAAGGAGTATGATGAAAATGCTACTCTTAGTAAGAGAAATAACTGACATTCATATGCAGTCCTGAGATTTACAAAGTTGTGGTGCATTTTATTTATTTTGGGGTACAAAATAACCCTTCCAGGTCAGTGTTCTTACTGTCACCATTTTACTAATGAGGAGAAAAAAGCCAGGACGAGTTCAGTGAGTTGTGCATGGCCATAAAGCTAGCAGAGTCTTGATTTGAACTTGTTTTGTCCTTACTCCAGAGCCCACCTTCTATCAACTGTACCATGTAGCTAACTGCCTCCAGCTCAAGTAACAGAGGGATAGGCAACACACTTCATGACAGCATCCTGAGCTTCTAAATGGTGGGTTCCAGTTTGGGGAAAGTGGCTGGAAATAGTATTCATTCATGACTGTGCCTATTAACCTAAGTGGATGCCCCTTAGGCACCTCAACCTCAATAGTCTGAGACTAGACTCATCATTGTCCTCTCTAAACTTTTCCCTCCCTCTATCATCTTTAATTCTGTTAAGGGCAGCACCCTACCCCCAACTCCCTGAACTTCTAAGCCTTGAGTCTCCTCTAATTCTTCCCTTGTCCTCACTCTACACATCACTAGTTGTGAAATCTGGCTGCTTCAATATCCACAGTGGTCATGCAACAAAACACTCATATTTCTGAAACATAGACCCACTTTTCCCTCACATACCTCCCATACCAGTCCATGCTTTATCACTGCTTGCCTAGACCATTGTGTTAACTCTGTGTAGTTTCCTGCTTCCAATTTCTCCCCTGTTCCATCTCTCTTCCATCCGACTGCCAAAATAAGCTTTCTTGTGTACTGTGACCATGTGACTCCTCTCCTTAATAAATCCTTCAATGCCTCCTCCTCTTGCTTATCAAATAAAGTCTAACCTCACATATCAACATTCCATCCCTCTACAACTTAGTTTTCCAGACCTCGACATTTGTCTCTTTCGCATACTCCCCATTGCAAGGAAACTCAATAATTCTCCCATCCTTGACTCCTGCTGCTTTGTCTCATGTCACCCTTTTAGGGGCCATTTGAAATAGATCCCACCCCATCTCTGCTAATGTACATTTTTTTCCATGAGGATCACATCAGGTAGCACCTTCATCATGCTCTCCTTGATGACATAAGATGACAGTGATATTGTTCTCCTTCCAGGCTCCCGTAGCACTTCATATTTTTTGTTAGATCGCATGAAAACATGAATGAAAAAGCAAACATCTACATGGGGAAAGCTGTAAAAACATTTAGACAGCTGCAGCTGTTAGTGGTGGCTGATATTTTCTAGGTTTAACATCTTTAACGTGTTTTCTGTATATTGATGAAGATTCAAGACCTGCAAAATTGAACAGAATTTTTTTCCCCTGTAAACCAGTGTGTCAGTCAACAAGTATTCCTTAAATGTCTGTGTTCCAAACACTGTGCTAAGCACTGGGGGATTGAAAGAAAGGTTAAAAATCAGTCCTTATCCTCAAGGATCTCACAGTCTAAGGAAGGTGACAAAATGCAAATAACGATGTATGAACAAGATAAATATGGGTAAATTTGAGAGAATCTCAGAGGGGAGAAACTAAGGAAAAGACATCTTACAGAAGATGAACCTTTAGCTGAAACTTAAAAGGAATCAAGGATTCTTGGAGGTAAAGATTAGCAAGGAGAGAGTTTCAGTCACAGAAAAGAGTTAGAGAAAATTCTCGGAGTTGGGAGATGGATTCTCTCGTTTGAGGAATAACCCAGAGGTCACTGCCTCTCAGAGTGCACAGAAGAGAGAGAGATATAAGATGACTAGAAAGGCAGAAAGGGACCAGGTTGTGAATGGCTTTAACATCCAAATAGAGTATTTTATATTTGATCCTCAAAATAATAGGCAGCTACTGGTATTTATTGACCGTGGGAAGTACAGAGAGCGCCACAACTTCTCACAAATTCACAGTCAACCTCGATCTTTAGACAGAAGGAACCTCCAAGGCCCATGAGTCTAAGCCCCTCCTCATTCTGGACACTTTCCTTCACATCCACATCTAACTAGTTGCCAAGTCTATATCCTTAACATCTGTTGTAGCTGTCTCAGATGGATAAAATGACAGATCCTTGAGAGTATAAATGCAGATCTAAGCTATATGTTCAGAATAGGATGTCGATCCTTGAGGCACTTTCTTAAGTTTGTCCTTGGATCTGTAGGTCTTAGTCATGTCCTGACTCCCAGTATTTGCTTAATATGTGCTGGATAAAGTGTGTGCATGAATTGAGTCGCTGGATATATGTGATGGGGCATGTCTAAAGTGTAGCATTAAGTGCATGGAAGAAGGTAATGTGGTTCGATAGACTGAGCTATTTTAGGAAGTAGTGGTGGGAGCCAAAGGGTGAGAGGCTACAGAGCAGAGCACATGAGGCAGAGGGACTGGGGATGAGTAAAAACACACATATATCAAGCTAGAGAAGGCTGTGTGTTTTATGACATGCCCCTAGCTCAGGATGCTTGAGCTGTGAGGTGTGGGAACATGGGTGATAAGAAGGAAGGCATGCCTTACTGGCATGCTTTGAGCCCTCAAATCTCTGAGCCTCTGGGTTGAAAGCCCTCCCTTGCAGCAATAATGTCATTGTGAAGCAGGGATGAACAAGCCCTAACAGATGGTGCATATCTCAGTGATACATTTCTTAGTCCTCAGCAGTATTCACACAGGAAGTGGAGGGGAGGGAGCAGGGTCAGAGCTTGGAGAGTGATTGAGATTCATGTGACTGCTGGTAGGTTCAGACTATTTCCCTTGGCTTCATCACAACTAGTTTGTATCATACTTTCTCATGTACATGTTCTCTCCCACTCCACCCCCCCTGCCTCATATGAACTGGCTCGAAGTACACAATTAGTATCATGTAAGTGAGTCATGCACTGAGTAAGTTACTTTTTAAGTAAGGTCAAGGCACTCAGACACTGGAGGACCTCAGTTTGCAATTATATCAAAAATGTCTTGAACCCAATCCATTCATTCTTTTTGCTTGTTTGTTTTTAATTACACATTACTCATGGCATGAAAGAAAAAACAGACCCCTCAAAAACTCATGAAAAAATAAAATGAAAAACAATATGCTTTGATCTGCATTCAGAGTCCACAGTGTTCTCATTCTCTCTCTCCCTCTCTCCCTCTCTCTCTCTCCCTCTCTCCCTCCCTCTCTCTCCTTCCGTCCCCCACTCTCTCTCTGCCTTTCTCTCCCTCCCTCTTTGTCCCTCCCTCTCTCTCCCACTCTCTGTCTCTCTCTCTTTCTCCTTCTGTCTCTCTCTCTCTCCCTCCCTCCCTCCCTCCCTCTCTCTCTCTCTCTCTCTCTCTCTCTCTTTCTCTCTCTCTCTCTCTCTCTCTCTCTCTCTCTCTCTCTCTCTCTCTCTCTCTTTCTCTCTCTCTCCCCCCCCATTTTTCTTTCCCAGTTTCCTTGGATCATGTGGCACAATATGAGAGCAGCCAAACATTTCACAGCTAATCATCACAACATGCTACTGTTTCTATGTATAGCACTCTCTTGGTTCTGCTCACTTCATTCTGCATCAGTTCATGTGTCTTTCCAGGTTTTTCTGAGATCATCCTGCCTGTCACTTCTTAGAGTACAATAGTATTCCATCACAATCATTTGCCACACCATTCATAGTTGAAATAAGTTTCATCTAAATAAAACATTGATAAAATCCCCTTCCAATGTTCAATTATAATCTCATATTACAGCTTATACTGTACTACTGTAAGCTTCTATTATAAGGTACTTGAAACCCATGTATTCCTCTCTTCTGAACTTCAGCTCCACAGAAGCTGCTCCAGGCTTTGGGAGCTGTGCTTCATATTGGTGCTTGTCATTCTTTTTTTTCCTCTCCTGCTGACCATCATAAAATAATCCTCATTTTTCTTTGAACAGGAGAATTCATGGAGCTGAAAGTTTAAAAGACACAGCTTATTCTTGCCAGTGTTTAGGTTCAGCTGACATGAAATGTGTTGCTGGCATAGAAATTCCAAATTTTCAAAGATGGTTTTTTAAATGGTATTTACGTCATTTTAAAATGGCATCAATGATTCATTATAAAAAAACATTAATCAATGGCATTTTCCGAAGTTTCCTCATCACAGGCTGCCAGTTCTTTTCAGGTCTAATATTTGCAGCAGGTTGAAAAGGAAATTCTTAAAAGCACAGTGTCTGGTTGCCTCCTTATCCAAATTGTGCTCTGATCTGTGGAAGGCTTTCCCTCCTCATGTTTGCATCAGAGAATCCTTGGTCTTTCCTAATTCTCCCCACCCCATTATTAGCACTCTCAACCTCTTCAAAGTACTCAGTACGACTTTGACTGTGTATATGTTGTGTCCATCATCCATAGACCATGAGAGTATAAGTTCTCTGAGGGCAAGGAATGCTTTGCTGGGTGATGTGGTCTTCTGACTTTGTATCTTCTATACGTAGTCCAGTGACCATAGGAGAAACAACAAACATTTGTTCAACTTAATTCATTTGAATAAAAAAGTATATATACTTAATAGGGTTACAAGTCTACACTCTCAAGAGGCAAAGGTGAGGAGTAAGAGAATACCAGGCACAGAAGATAACCAATGCAAAGCAAGAAGATGGGAGACAGAACATCAAATATTGGGAATGGCAAGTGGGCTTGTAGAGTCCATGAAGGGGAGTAATGTTTAAGAAGATTAGAAAGAAAGGAAGGGGGAAGGATGCAAAGAATTCTAAATGCTTTATAGGGGGATTTTGGTTTGCTTATACAAGTTATAGGAAGTTAAGGCTTTTTATTGTGCTCTTCATTCTGACAGCTATACGGAGGTAGGATTGAAGTGGGGAATGACTTTTTTTTTATTTTTTATCTTTTGTTTTTTTAATCTAATTATTTTATTTAACTTCAGTGTTTGATAGTCACTTCCACGATAGTCACATTTTACATGTTTTTCCATTCCCTCCCCTTAATTTCCCCCTCCCTCTCCATTCCCTTCTTGAGATGATGTGCAATCTTATATAGGTTCTACGCATACATTCCTGTTAAATGCATGTTGCATAAAAGAATTAAAATGAATGGAAGAAACCATAAAACAAAACAAAACATAATACAAAAGGAAATGGTCTGTTTTTATCTGTGATCCAACTTCATAGTTTTTTCTCTAAATGTGGAAGGCATTTTACCTCAAGAGTTCATTGGAAATTTTTTAAGTCCATGCATTTCAATGAAGTACTAAGTCTACCAGAAAAATTGCTTACACACTGTGATTGTTGCTGTGTACAAAGTTCTCCAGGTTCTGCTCCTTTCATTCACCATCAGTTCATATAAATCTTTCCAGGCTTCTCTGAAGTCTTCCTGTTCATCATTTCTCATAGCACAATAGTATTCCATTACATTCATATACCACAACTTGTTCAACTAACCCCCAATTGATGGGCATCCCCTTGATTTCCAGTTTTTGTTCACCATAAAGAGAGCTACTATAAATATTTTTGTACATGTGGGACCCTTTCCCATTTCTATGATGTCTTTGGGATACAGTCCCAGAAGCGATATTGCTGGGTCAAAGGGTATGCACATTTTGGTAGCCCTTTGGGCATAACTCCAAATTGCTCTCCAGAAGTGGGGAGTGACTTGAGAAAAGGAGATAAATTGGGAGACTATTGCAGGAGTCTAAACAAGAAGTGATAAAGGGCCTAAATTATGGTGGTCTGACATGAAAGAAAAAGACATATGTGAGAAATGCAGATGCAGAGATTATATTTGGCAACTGATTGGATATAAAAGATGAGAATTAAGGTGATGTTGAGATTATGAACATAGGTGGTGGAAAGGTGGTAGTGCCTCCAATAGAGACAGATAAGTTGAGAAAAGAGGTATTTTTGAACTGGAGGATATGTGAAGATGACATCCAGTTTGGAAATGTTGAGTTTGAGATATCTATGGCACATCCAGCTTGAAATGTTCAATAAGTAATTGGTAATGCAGTCCTGACCCTCAGGAGAGGGAATAGCACTGGTTCTCTAGATCCAGGAGTCATCTGCATATGGTTGGTTGGTTGTTGTCCCTTGTTCTCAAAGAGAACCAAACATCACCATGACAAATTGAAATTTCAGTGTATCTGTCTGTGGCTAATCAGACAAATATGAGCTCGGAATGCTCTATCACAGGTTGGGCACAGATAGTCCACATGAATATTTGAGGTGGCTGCTCCAAATTTGCACATCCTATATTTACTTTGTGCTGTCTCAATTCTGTTTTGCTCATAGAACACAGAATTCTTTCTGATGTGGGCACTCCATGCTGAGCGGTACTGTCACAATATCGCTCATGTTGCACAGTCAAATCCCAAGTTCTTGAGAGAAACCTTGAGAGTGTCCTTGTATCGCTTCTTCTGACCATCATGTGATTGATTGCCCTGTGTGAGTTCTCCACAAAATAGTCTTTTTGGCAAGCATACGTTTTGCATTCAAACAACGTGGCCAGTCCATTGGAGTTGTGTTCTCTGAAGTATAGTTTGAATGTTTGGCAGTTCAGCTCGAGCAAGAACTTCAGTTTCTGGCAGCTCATCTTGCCAGGTGATCCTCAGAATCCTCAGATTGTGTACAGAAGCTGGAAGTCATAGTAAAGAGAGTGCTGGCCTTGAAGTCAGAAGAGCTGGTTTTAATCCTCCCTCAGTATACCAGTTGCTATGTGACTCTTAGAAAGGGACTTCACTTTTTTCATAATCATCTGTAAAGTGGAGTTAACAGCTTTTTCATGGAGCTGTTGTGAGGATAAAATGAGATAATACATGCAAAATTCTCTTAAAGTACTAAGGAAATACCTGTTATGGAGATTATGAAGATGAGGATGATGATAATGATAAGGTGGTGGTGATTTACTTAGGTTGTAGTAACAGATGAGAAGCCCAAGCACTCCTCTTACATCCAAAGACTATTAGGATGGACCGGACTATTAATGTAGACCACCATACTTTTCCATAGTGAAACCATATGGGAATTCTTGTATTCAGTTCTCCACATCATGTTTCAGAAAGGATAATGACAAACTTTAATACATCCAAAGTAAGATGAACAGGTAGATAAAAGGAATAGAAAATGGATCATAAGAGGATAATTTAGAATGGGAATGGTTTGATTGGGGCAAAAGTTTTGGTAGGGAAGAAGAGAAAATCAAGTTTTTGAAAGACAAGTCATCATGAAGAAGAATTGGACTTGGTTTGTTTGATGTCAGATGACAGAAACAAGAGTAATGGATAGAAGATACAAAGAGGATTTGGCTCAATGCAAAGGAAAACCTTCTAGCACCGGGAGCTGCCCAAAACTGAAATGAAGTGCCTTGGGAAGTACAGGGTATTCCCTAGAATTCTGGCTGTTCACTTGTTCAGAGATGTTGAAGAAGAGTATAGGTAAGTATAGCTCAGGTATTGACCTCAGCTAAGATCTCTTTCTAACCTTGGAGAGTGATTTTTTAAATTATTATTTTATTTTTATTCTTTCGTCTTTCAGTAGACTGAAGAGATTGGGAAAGAATCATGTGGGATGAGAATGGAAGAAATATTCACTTATGAAATAAGAGTTTCATCTAGGTATGTCAAGGTTAATTTTTTATTCATTAGCCAAATATTTAGCTAAAGCAAGGACCCCTTTTGTTCTCTGTGGCAAAAGGGAAAGGGCACTTGGAGACCTGACTCATACACTATTCTCTGTTCTGCCACTTACTAGTTGTGAGAATGTGAGGTAATGTGATAGAAAAGAGAGGCCCCTGAAGTTGGAATCAGGAAGACCAGGTTAAAATCCTGCCTTGGATGTTTGGTTGCTGGGTTATCCTGTTCAAAAAATAAATAAATAAATAACTTCTCTATGCTTCGGTTTCCTTACTGCTAAAATGAGAGTCTTGGACTCAATGTCCTCTAAGATATTTTCATCAATTAAGACCTTCCACCTCTAAATCCTTTGATCTAAGTCCTTTGATCTTATGACTTTCCCTATCTGGGCTTCAGGTTTCCAAAACATAAAATCAGTAGAGTGGGCTTGATCGTCTCTAGCATCCTTTTCACCTCTAAAAGTAAAAGCAAAGGTGGCATTTATACAGTATATGACAAATTACTTCATTTAAAATCAGCTTGCAATTTCAGTAGTGCTGCTTTTATCATGTCCAATTTATTGATGAAGAAAGGAGAATCAAAGGATTGACTTGCTCCTAACCATACAATTAGTAAGTGGTAATGTCAGAACCCAAATCTACATTTTCTCTTTCCAATTGCAATGTTCTTTCTACTACACAAAACTACTTCAATAATGTATGAGATTACAAATATGACAACAGACAGACAATAAACAGTTATCAAGTGCTCACTTTCTGTCAAGTACCATGTTCTTCTCCTTCCCAAACAGTTATGAAAATAGACCTAATTCTCCTCAACAGGTCCCATACTCTCCCTTTTCTTCCCATCTGAAAAGCAAGATTGAGATTAAATAAAACCTTAGCTTCAGTGAAAATATCCACGAGGTTAACATCCCTCTACTTGTCTTTTTCAATTATTTAAGCAAACTTTCGGAAATTGGAAAGTTTCGCATTGTTTTTAAAAATGCCATACACCCTCTCACTCTCTCACACACATACAACAAACTCACACCAAAAGCAATATTTCATTTACATAACATCAAGAGAAATTAAATGAAATATAAATTCTTAATTGGGATGCTGGAAAAACAGAATGAACATTAATTCCATGTTAATAAATTGGGTTTGACATTTACAACTTCATTAAACAATGAAACACATTCACAGTACATGTAACTCAGCACAACAAAGGACAAATTAAAATTCAGTTCAGTATTTAAGTTATGGCAGAATTTTTAAATAGATTTGAGTCAGATGCAGATCTGTAAGGGCATTCATGACTTGATATTAAGGACCTTGACATACAACCTCACAAGAAACCAACATATCTGTCCCTCACTAACTCATTAAACACATAATCCCTGCCCTCACCCCCACTTTCTTATCCTAGAACAGACCAGTGGGAATATAGAGATGAACAGACCACAGTGCTCATGGAGAGCCTTGTCCAGCACCTGGAGATGAGACATCCACTTGTGACTTTACTACAAGTTAAAAGGATTTTACATGAAGGAGAGAGGTCCAGTTGATTACATAAATGTAGAATAGGAAGAGAACTAAATAAGTAATCAGGAAACATGGGTGTGAGTCTGAGTTTGACATTTAATTGAATCACCATGATAAAGTGATTTAATTACTGTGAGCTTCAGTTATCAGGTCTATAAAATGGAGGTGCATCATCATCATCATTCCCCTTGCTTTGGACACAAAGTCCTAGGTCAAGCCTTCATTCTAACATGGAGCATATACTTTGGAAGATTATGCCAGCACAGCCCAAGATCTGGGTGGCTGTACCAACTTGTAAAGGCTTTGAGGAGAATTCTCACAATGGACTGAGTGTGCTTTCTGAGGACCAGACACTTCAAGTGAAGACAAGCTAATCACAGTCTCTTACTGATAAATTATTTGTCCAAAGTAAATTTTTTTTAAATAAATTTATTTATTTAACTTTGTACATTCATTTTCACAAAATTTTGGGTTCCAAATTTTCTCCCCATTTGTCCCCTACACCCACCCCAACACACTGAGCATTCTAATTTTCCCTATCACCAATCTGCCCTCTCTTCTATCATCCCTCCCTTCCCTTGTCCCCATCTTCTCTTTTGTCCTGTAGGACCAGATAACTTTCTATTTCCCATTACCTGTATTTCTTATTTCCTAGTAGCAAGATCAATACTCAACAGTTGTTCCTAAAACTTTGAGTTCCAAATTCTCCCCATCCCTCCCTCCCCGCCCATTTCCTTTGGGAAGGCAGGCAATTCAATATAGGCCATATCTGTGAAGTTTTGTGAATGACTTCTATAATAGTTGTGTTGTATAAGACTAACTATATTTCCCTCCATCCTATCCTGCCCCCCATTGCTTCTATTCTCTATTTTGATCCTGTCCCTCCCCAAGAGTGTTGACTTCAAATTGCTCCCTCCACCCATTGCCCTCCCTTCCATCATCCCCCCACCCCTGCTTCTCCCCCACTTTCCTGTATTGTAAGATACATATTCATATCAAAATGAGTGTGCATTTTACTCCTTCCTTTAGTCGAATGTGATAAGAGTAAACTTCATGTTTTTCACTCAGCTCCCCTCTTTTTCCCTCCACTAAAAAGTCTCCTGCCTGCCTCTTCTATGAGAGATAATTTGCCCCATTCCATTTCACCCTCTTTCCTCCCACTACATTTCTCTCTCACCATTTACCTTAATTTCTTTTAAGATATGATCCTATCCTATTCAATTCACTCTGTGCTCTCTGTCTCCGTGTGTGCATGCATATGTGTATGTGTGTGCTTGTGTGTGTGCGTGTGCATGTGTGTGTGTGTCTGTGTGTGTGTGTGTGTGTGTGTGTGTGTGTGTGTAATCCAACCAACTACCCAGATACTGAAAAGTTTCAAGAGTTACAAATATTGTCTTTCCATGTAGGAATGTAAACAGTTCACCTTTGGTAAGTCCCTTAAGACTTCTCTTTGCTGTTTACTTTTTCATGCTTCTTCTCATTCTTGTGTTTGAAAGTCAAATTTTCTTTTCAACTCTGGTCTTTTCATCAAGAATGCTTGAAAGTCCTCTATTTCATTGAAAGACCATATTTTCCCCTGAAGTATTATACTCAGTTTTGCTGGGTAGGTGATTCTTGGTTTTAGTCCTAGTTCCTTTGACTTCTGGAATATCCTATTCCACGCCCTTCAATTCCTTAATGTAGAAGCTGCTAGATCTTGTGTTATCCTGATTGTATTTCCACAATACTGGAATTGTTTCTTTCTAGCTGCTTACAGTATTTTCTTCTTGACCTGGGAATTCTGAAATTTGGCCACAATGTTCCTAGGAGTTTCTGTTTTTGGATCTCTTTCAGGGGGTGATGTATGGATTCTTTGAATAATTATTTTGCCCTCTGGTTCTAGAATATCAGGGCAGTTTTCCTTGATAGTTTCATGAAAGATGATGTCTAGGCTCTTTTTTTGATCATGGCTTTCAGATAGTCCCATAATTTCTAAATTGTCTCTCCTGGATCTATTTTCCAGGTCAGTTGTTTTTCCAATGAAATATTTCACATTATCTTCCATTTTTTCATTCTTTTGGTTTTGTTTTGTGATTTCTTGGTTTCTCAGAAAGTCATTAACCTCCATCTGTTCCATTCTAATTTTGAGAGAACTATTTTCTTCAGTGAGCTTTTGAACCTCCTTTTCCATTTGGCTAATTCTGCTTTTGAAAGCATTCTTCTCCTCATTGGCTTTTTGAACCTCTTTTGCCAATTGAGTGAGCCTATTTTTCAAGGTGTTATTTTCTTCAGCATTTTTTGGGGTCTCCTTTAGCAAGTTGTTGATCTGCTTTTCATGCTTTTCTTGCATCTCTCTCATGTCTCTTCCCAGTTTTTCCTCCACCAATCTAACTTGATTTTCAAAATCCTTTTTGAGCTATTCAATGGTCTGAGCCCATTGAATATCTATTTTGGATGTTTGAGATACAGAGTCCTTGACTTCTATGTCTTTCCCTGATGGTAAGCATTGTTCTTCCTCATCAGAAAGGAAAAGAGGAAATATCTGTTCACCAAGCAAGTAACCTTCTATGGTCTTATTTTTATTCCTCCCTTTTCTGGGCATTTTCCCAGCCAGTTACTTGACTTCTGAGATTCCTCTCCACCCCTGCCTCACCTCCAGATCCACCCAGCTAGTGCTGGGTGTCAGAGATTCAAATGCTGCTTCCCAGCCGCAGGGCTTTCAGTGGCAGGCACAGCTGCTATTCAGTGTGAGATTAAGTTCAGGTTCTCATATGGGGGCAGGGCCGCCACATGAGGCTCAGTTCCCTCAGGGGTTTATGCAGATACCTTCAACAATGGTCCTGTCTGCTTCAGGAGCCCCTGTCCCCTGCTGCCTCTGCTGCTGCCTCCTGAGGATGCCTGAGTTATGGAGACAACCCGCTCCCCTCTCAGCCAGCCCAGAATCTCCCTTGCTGACCTGTAGTGCCTGTGGATTGAGGGACCTTCGTGACCACCAGAGATTCTGTCCCTGAAGCCTACTCAGATTTGCTCCTCTCCGGGCCACGTGACCAAGGCAGGGCTGGGCTCTGCTCTGGGTCCAGTGCATGATGGACCTTTGTTGTCAGTTTTTCAAGGCTCTCTGGAACAGAAATCTCCTCCACTTCATTGTTGTGTGGCTTCCACTGCTCCAGAATTTGTTGAGAGTTACTCTTTACAGGTAATTTATTGGCTGTGCATTTGGATCTAGCATATGTGAATCTTTCTACTCCACCATCTTGGCTCCTCCCCCCAAAGTAAACTTTTTTGAAATAAGGAAAAATATGGAACTGCTTTCTGGCTGAGGCAGACCCCCTTCCATTTCTAAAGTGACAGAGAAAGCATGGTAAAAAAAAAAAAAAGGGGGGGGTGGTGTGGGGAAGAAAGATGTTAAGAATGGCCATGTATTTAGAGCATAAACTGAACCTCGACTAGCGACACTCTAAATGTGGAATCATTGTACAATCACCATTGAACAGTCACTCCCCTGAAGGAATGACACTGGACCAGTCCCTACATTCTCTTTGTAAATGAAACCAGGACAGATAAAGAAGTTTCAATCAAAGGGACATAGGTTCTCCTTGGAAAGGCACAGAAAGGACAGTCCAAAAACGTTTTTTTCCTGCACCTGAGGACAATAAGAAATATCATTTCTGGATGATATTTAAATTAATCTGACTTTTTGAAATGGATTTAAATGGTCATGGATTTTGGAGATTTTGATGACTCAATCTAGAGCATTATTTACACTAAAAAGTGAGATTGCATAGTATCCAGATGAACACTGACAACCAAGGACTTATATGTCTACTTTTCTACCTACATGATGTATTTGCTTGTTTATGATAAATAATTCTGAAAAAACCACCACAAAAATAATTACACCTTAACATACTAATGTTTGTTGCAAATAATGGAGGGCTAGAAAAATGTATGAAAAATTCAGAAAGATACTCCAAATTAAATCACCATGTAAAATGATATTTGGAAACTTCAATGCAGAGGTGGGAATAGATAGCTGAGGATGGAGAGAATCTGTATGGGGAAATGTGTCAGGAATCAGAAATTAAGCTACATCAAAGACATGCCTCTGTATCTAAGATATTTCCTTAGAGAAAAGAATCATTAGGGATTTAAGATGTTGAGCACAAGAAACATCACAACAAAAAAGCAAATTAACAATAAATAGATGCTCAAAATTGATTATTTTTAAAAGATAAGAAAATATTCCTCACTTCTGTAGGAGTCATTCCTCAATCTTCTGTGCACTCTCAGGCTAACGATACATTAAAGCAAATGTCAGATTTAACAGAAACCTAGAATAAAGAAGAAGAAGAAAGTAATATGGCATGTACTTGAAACTAATCAATCTAGATTTGTTTAAACAAGGTGTGGATAATAAAAATATTACTGGATGATAATGAAAAATGCTACTGGATGTAAAGAAATGATACCAGCTCTGCTTATTTGCATTTCATTTGCTGATATAAATCAATTGTCAAAACCAGGAGATCAAAGGGGCCTAAAAAGTATCTTGGTTAGCAGATATGATTCATTTTATGGGTTGAGCAAGATGGTAACCAGAGGTAGTGCTGGCCTAAAACCTACAGTCATCTGTAAAGTCTTGCTAAGAAGGATAATTGAAGATCATAAGCGGCATCATTCTGTAAAGCAAAAAAAGCAGCAGAAGGCAACACCAGTTTGAAGGTTGTGGGACCAACTCAACATCATCCCAAGAGTATTAAAGGATAAAAATTAACAGACGAAAAATGTAGATGATGTGAAAATTTTTTATAACATGCTGTTTTCACATTAAAGGACAGGGAAGTCATCACACTTATACTCTACTATCACAGTCTATAAATGTGCCTATAGAAGATGAAAAATAAAAATTGGTAAAACCACTGAATTTTATCAGATGTACAGAGAAGAGGTTCATGTTAGAAGTGACCAAAAGATGGGAGTTTGGGGGAATCAATTCACAAGATATCTTAAAGGGAGGAAGACATCAAAAGGTGGGAGAAGTCTCATATTGATATAGAATCAATATAGAAAGTGGTGACCAAGAACATAATAGCTTCTGAACAATACCCTACCTTTTCTTGAATACTATAACAACAGAAAAAAAAACCTTGTACAATTACCCCCTTGAACACGGATATCAAAAAGAACATAATAGAGGGAAACATTTGGTATTTGTCAGAGTGATGGAGGAGATCTAGTGCAGAATGCAATTTGGGAAATGAGTCTTCACAAATTGTGAGATCCTCCAGACATTCCTGCTTGTGGAAGACATTGTGCTAGTTGAATCAAGCTCCAGAACACTGAAAAAACTCCAGAAGGAAAAAAATGTAGCCCTTCAAAAAGATTTGATCTAGTCATTCTTACAGGAAAGACAAGTGGATGAAGAATGGCTATTGTCCGTATTACAGAATGGAGATGGATGAACAACATATAGACCTTTTGTAGCAGTATAGATGCTTGGAATAGATAGCAGAGATGGAAAAAACAGTGGAACATATTCAAATTGTAGGAAGAAAGCAGTTTGGATAGTCTTTAGGAAATTGCAGAGCTCCAGTCAAAGGACCTTAATACTCCAGATTTCTCCCAGAAACAACGGACAGCTTTTTTTAATGGCAATATGCTAATGATGTGTCTTAATATGGTAATAAAACATTAGATATGTACCATTTCCACAGATGTACACATTGACAATGAGGTTGATGCACACATTGCCAGAGCTAGCTCAGTGTTTGGGAGGCTCCAAAGAAAAGTTTGGGAGAGAAGAGGTATTAGACTGACTACCAAACTGAAGGTCTACAGAGCCGTTTTGCAGGCCTCATTGTTGTATGCCTGTGAAACACGGATGATCTAGCAGTGCCATGCCAGGAAGCTGAGTTACTTCCATTTGAACTGTTTTAGGAAGATTCTGAGGATCACCCGGCAGGATAAGGTACCAGACACTGAAGTCCTTGCTTGAGCTGAACTGCCAAGCATTCAAACTATGCTTCAGAGAACACAACTCCGATGGGCTGGCTACATTGTTTTTATGCAAAATGTATGCTTGCCAAAAAGATTATTTTATGGAGAATTCACATGGGGCAGGTGATCACATGGTGATCAGAAGAAGCGATACAAACACAATCTCAAGGTCTTTCTCAAGAACTTGGGATTTGCCTATGGAACATGGGCAACAATGTGACAGGACTGCTCAGCATGATGTGCCCACATCAGAAAGGGTGCTGTGCTCTATGAACAAAGCAGAATTGAGACAGGAGGATGCCCAAATTTGGAGTAACCACTCCAAATATTCATGTGGACTATCTGCGCCCAACCTGTGGTAGAGCATTCCAAGCTCATATTGGTCTGATCAGCCACAGTTGGACACACTGAAATTTCACTTTATCGTGGTGATGTCATTTTAGTACTCTTTGAGAACAAAGGACAACAGCCGGCCAACCAATCAGGACACAAGACATGAGTTTGAAATTGTCATACAGAGTATGATGGAGAGGCATGTACTCCAGCTGAGGAAGCCAAGACTCAGAGGTTAAGTGAGTTGCCTGTGATCACACAGCTAGTAAGTGTAATGACAGAATTCAAACCCAGATCTTCTCAATGCCAAGTCCAGTTTTCTAGTCCCATGTTGCCTCCCCAACTTAGCCCTCATTACACTCCTTGGCTTATCTGTAGAGTTTTAGTGAGTGGATTAGAAGGCATGAGAAGCTGATCTTCAAAGACAAATCCCAATCTAAATCTAAATTTTGATTGAATTAGGTGATGTCACCAAATCCATACCTAGACTGTTGCTTGACTATTCACTTCACTTAGCTCCCAAAGACAAGACTAAAGAAACAATTCATTGGATGAGATCGCAGAATTTCTAACACAAGCACCATTACTGTATTTGCTGAGGAATCACAGGAGCAATTTGCTGTGGGGACTACTTCATCACATAAAAATTGCTGACATTATTCAAGGCAAATTGAATCACTAGAATATGATACTGGGGATAAAGGGAGCTCTACTCAGCAGACTGACAAGCTATACTATTCCCTGCTACCACCAACAACAAAACTACTCAGGAATCTGCCAAAGAGATGCCAATGAGCAACTCTCTCCTTTGCAGATGAAGTTGGACCAAAGCAGAGCCCAAGTATCAGTATCTGTCTTAGCCCCAGGCCCATATCAGGCCCAATGCTCCTAGGATCCAGCTACATTGGGATGGCTTGGTGCACAAAGCTATCATTGCACACATTCATTTAACTTGTAATCACTGATTACCTACTAGGTGCAAGACTTTTACTGAGTGAGGTGCAGAGAAAACCAGCATGGGATCCCTACCTCAAAGAGAGAAGATGTTGGTACAGAAATGAGGCAAGACAAATCTCTTATCAATGGTGAGAGGAGAAAAGGACAATGAAGACACAAGAAGTTGCTGAAAGCAGAAGCGGCACATTCTAGTGGAAAGGGTAGGAGGTTTGGAATGAGGAAGAAATGAATCCAAATTGGACCCTTGACATTTACCAGTTGTGTGATCCCAAAGAAGTCTCTTAAGCTTTCAATGCTCCAGGCAATTTTCTAGGGCAGCTGTGGGGAACCTGCAGGCTCTAGGCCAGGTGTGGCCCTCTAGGTCCTCAAGTGTAGCCCTTTGAATAAAAGTGAGCAAAAGGCCACACTTGAGGACTTAGAGGGCCACATGTGGCCTCAAGGCCACAGGTTCCCCACCCCTGCTCTAGTTGCGTATGAATGGCCAGACTGCATTAGTGAAAGGAGCTTCTACTCCCAGAGTTTCACATACCAGGACAATCAAAAGTGAAATAACACAGTAAAAACATACACAAAATCAATTTTTAAAAACTGAGGGTAGCATTCTTTTGCATTATGACTTTGACAAGAATCTACTAATAGAAAAGCAAAGGATAGTGCTGCTAGGAACCCCAGATAACTGGATAAAACAAGAAAACCTCCTCCCAAACCCCAAATGGAGACAGAAAATCCTATTATGAAAACAGTGGTTAAGAGCCTGAGGGCAAAGAAACCCCAGGTTTTGAATAGAAAGTTTACTGTGGCAGCTAGCAGGGACAAGTTTGGGTTTTAAGCCACAGGACACATAGAATCACATTTCCAAAAAGTACAGAGAGCAAGCAAAATACTTAAGGGTCAGGTAAAAATTATGTTCTTTTTGCTTCTGTCCCTTACCAAGCACTATGGGCACAATCATAGTGGTCTCTCTATTAGAATAATGTGGCAAAGGGCTTCAAGAATGGTTATCTACTCTCTGGTTTAATAGGGAGACTGAATCATTCCTGAAAGGAATGGAGGAAATAATGTCAATGGAAAACAAACATGGTAGGGTGGGGCTTTCTGAAAAGCCAGAGTGGGAAGTAGAACCTGTATCAAGAGAGTGGAGGGTGGGGGAAAAGGGACAAAGAGAAGAAAAGGAATAAGATCTGTAGACATTTAGAACAATTTTGAGAGCCTTCTTGGAGAGGGGGAGAGAACAAAGCAGACTTAAGGAATAAGGATATGACTCTACAGGTACCAAAAAGAAAGGTGGTCTCTCGTAAAGCATCAGAGAGAGGAGAAAAGGTCATAGAGAACCCTGACTTCTCTTGGGGTGGGGGTGAGGGGGCAGCACTTGAAGTTAGCCATATAACAAAATGCTGCGGATAATGCAGATATGTGCTAGGGTGCCAAGTGGAGATATGACTGAGTTTTCTGAGAATTTATAAACCTTAGGCACATGGCCCACTTGTTGACCCAATAGAGGATACAAGATAAAAGGAATTTTAAACTTAGCATAAAGGATAAGAGAGAATACCTCTATATACTGGCCAAAGAGAAGGCTGAAAATAGCAGACCTTATGACATAGTAGAAGAAAATAATTGGAGACACCCAAAAATGCCTGCAAGAAAATATCCAAGATGCCAGTCAGAAATAAAACTGATGGCTTCATAAAGCTATGTGCAAAGGCATGAGTGATTTTTTTACGTAAGCTCAAATCTGAATGTAAGGAGGAAAATTTAACCTTAGAAATGATTGAAGCCTGATGGAATAGCTCTGATAAATGAAATCTGATTAAGGGCATGGTGTTAAAGCATTGTTTATCAAGACAATGTATTCCTGAGAAGAAGTAATGAACTGTAAGTGAGAAGCATTTCAATAAGGATCTATAGAAGGAGAAACAAAAGGGAGATTTGAGTCCAATTCTTCTGCCTGATATTCAAAGATCTCCATAATCAGGTACCACTTGGCCTTTGTACCTTTCTGTCAGCTTGCTTCTCTGTAGGTTTTCAAAGCTCTAATAAAATTGCATCAGTCTGCTGACTGAAACAAGATGATCCCCACTCCATTGCGTTGCTCAATCTATTTCATTCACCCCTTTCCATAATCCAGAACCCAATTCAAATGTTGCCTCCAACAGGAAGCTTCCGTGAATGTCTTCTTGGGAATAGTTCCTCAATGTTTTGATCTTATCTTTTCTTTTTCACCTCTCTAACATAGTCTCATTTCTACTGCTTGTTCCTTGTGTGACCTCTGGAAAGTAACTTAACCTTTTGGGACCTCAGTTTCTTCCTCTATAAAATGAAGAGATTCAACTCAATGACCTCTGAGGCCTTTTCCAGGTCTAGCTGTACAATGCTACGATCATATAATGTGTATATTACAGGTAGAGCACCCTACTCTAGAGTGTGAGCTCCAGTATCTTCTATCAACTATTCATCACCTTACACAAGAACAAGAAGCTGCACAGTCAGCATTTAACCAGTATATTTAATTGAATTTAATTGAAAAATGAAAATTTTCTCATTATTGGAAAGTTCTTAGTTTGGGGCTGATACCTATCTCTTTCTAAAAATAAACTGTATTGATATTGCTTGGGATTTTTTATGTTCCCTTCCCTCTCAAAGACCCATTCCTTATAACAAGGAATTAAAAAGTGGAGGGGAGGGGTGGACTTCAATAACAATAACCAATACATCAAAAAATCCTGATATTTTATGTGCTAGTATTCCTCTCTAGCTCTGAACCTCTTGGAGGCTGGAAGACAAGGACCACTTTCTCCACTCTCTTCTTGGAGTCTAAGCTTTTGAAACACTTTATTTTAACAATTATGTTGTTTTTCCTATTTATGTTACTGTAGTCCTTCAGTATATTGGTTTTTGTTTCCTGGGTTCTGCTTACTTCGTGTTGCATCAGCTCATTCCAACTTCTCAGTATATGTATTGTTTGTAATAGCTTAGGAGCAGTTCGTTGAACCAGTGTGCCCCAACTTGTTTATCCACTCTCCCTTTCTTTCTAATATATCCCCATTAAACCCACACTTGAAGATTTCCTCATAGAGTGCATTTCACTCTTCTCTGAAAGAGCTTATTCCACCTTGGACAGTTCTGACTGCAAGGAAGAAGCTTTCCGTACAAAGCAGAAACTTTCCTTACTGTAAAACTCCCGTTGTTCCTTGCCCCACCCCCTGAGTTCTAACAAAACAAGATTAATATCTCTTCTGTACAACAATCTTTCAGATATCTGAGGACAATCTTACATCCCCATCTTCATACCAGCTGATCTCTTCAGCAGAAACACTGATAACAAAACAAAGAATATAATGAGAAATCAAAGTGCGTATCAAGAGCCACAATAAGTTGCAGAAAATAAAAGTTATCAGGGATTGAAGTGGGAGAGAGTTCAGAGGAGATGAAGGCATTTTTGAGTTGGGCCATGCAGGATATGTAGGATGCCAAAAATAAGAGATGTCAGCTTGTCAACTGCTGGAGGAATGGGGAGAGGAGTCAAATATAGAGACTGGGAAGAGGAATATAATGACGGGTGGGGGTGGGGATAATGGAGATCATGATATGATGGAATGACTTGAAGGAACTGAGCATGTTTAGTCTGAGTAGAGATCAAGGGGAGGGCTTCTCATTATCTGTTAATATCAGAAGAGCTATCATATAGAAGAAATAACCATGGGCCTTTGTGCCAGACATCCCATCTCCAGTCTCCAAGCCTTTGTATTGGCTGTTCCCTAAGTGCTGAATGCTTTCCCTCTTCCATCGGAGTCTTGTAATAATTGTTTTCCTTGTAAGGCTGAACAAGGGTCACTTTCTGAAGGAGACTTCTGCACTTCTGCCTCAGCTGTTTGGTCTTTCCATCCAAGGTTGCCTTGAATCTGTTTTATATTGATGATAATGGTGTTGATGATCCTAGATATATATACATGTATATAACACATATACATTTATACATATATATGTATATATGAGTATACACATTTTGGGAGGGGAGGTATTTCCATTGGCTCCTCTGGTAGAATGCAACATTTTTGAGAACAAGGCTTGTTTCTCTTTTATCTTTATATCTCCAGTGACTATTACAATATAGAAAGCGCTTAATAAATTCTTGCAGATTGATTGTTGAATAATGTTGTAGAAGTCATTTCTTTTCAGGTACAATGAGGTACAAGTGCAAGCCAAGATCTTCTTCCCTTGGATCAGGAGGGCTTTTGTCCCATTAGTCTAAAGGGCCCTTGGAAAGTCTGGCCTTTGTGGGGGTTTGGGGGGCCATCTTGGATCCCCCTTCCATTTCTCCCAGCCCAGACACTCCCTATCTTCTATTTAGCATTCTTTTCATATTCCTCCCTTTGATCTTATTACCAACCACTCCCATCAGGATCCTCCCTGGCTTTGATCTACAGAGACCATCCCTGGGACCCCAGACTACCTGGTGACACCTGCTTCTGGCCCAGGCCCTCCATTGTCTGATATCTCCTGATTTCCTCCAGCTGTTTCCAACACTTGACCAGTCATCCCTTCCTTGGACTTCTCCTCAAAACCCTCCCTAGATCCCTCCTCCCATCATCCTAGACTACCAGACCACCCCTAGATCCCTGCTATAGTCTTTTCTGTATATAAGTTCCATCTTGCCTCTATTCAGGCACTCATATTCAATCCAGCTCAGACTCTGTCTAGCTGAGATTCTATCTGGCCCACTTGTAAATTACAAATGTGTAGGCTCCTTAAGAGTTAATGCAATATGACAAATCTTTAATAAATTTTGTTTTTCTTTGGCTTTAAGAAGGCTTGTGTTGAATTCATTCCAGTAGGACCCAGACTGTTGGTATTTTGGGGTCCTAAGCAGCCCCCAACCTCATCAGTAGGAGTAAAATCCAGCTGGCCTTCTTAGAGAAGAAATAGAGGAATTGTCCACATTGGCTGAAATGGATGGGAACAAAAAAAGGCACATGGCATAGACTGTGTGTGCCATTGGCAGCTGCAGCAGATGCTGTGAAGGAGCCCGAACATCTATAATACCTGCAGTTGGGCCACACTGTACTGTGGGGGCAGATCCCTCCAGAGCTCAGCATCCAACATAAAGCCAGAGGATAAATAGCCCTTAGAATTCTATCCCCTTGAAGGCCAGATTCTGGCTGCTGTTGCTGCAATAATGCCCTGAGAAGGAGGGGGCCATTAGTTTCTACAACAGATGCCACATTTCTGGGTCTGATCTGCACCTGCTATCAATCCCACAGCACATAACATCCTTTTGCCCTTCAGTTGGGATGGAATGGCAGAAAGCAAGGGTATTGTGGATTCTCTCCTCTCTTGTCACATGTGTTCCATTTAGGTTTATGGGTCCATTTTCTCCATGATTATGTGTTCACAGGGCTTGGGATGCTGACCAGATACTTTCCCTGGCAACTAAACCTGACAAGTGGCCATACTGACTCTTGTGAAATTCATGTATTGGAGGTGGGGGGTGACATTCTTAGAATACTTTAAGGCTTATAAAGCACTTTATTTACATCATCTCACTGGAAACTCATAACAACCCTATAGGGTAGGTCTTATAGGTATAATTATTATTAGATTTTTATGGATGAAGCTGCTGCTCCAAGAAGTTAAGGGACTTGTCCATTATTGCATAGATAGCTAGCTAGCATTTACTGGTGCTTTATGGTTTACAAAGCACTTTACAAATATAATCTCAATTTATTCATGGGAGAGAGATATTACTATTATTATCTCAATTTTATGGGTGAGGAAATTGAGATAGACAGGAGCTAAGTGACTTGCCCAGGATTACACAGTAAGAAATTGTAAAATCAATATTTGAACTCAGGTCTTCCTGAATCCAGGTCTGGTGTTTTATCTATAGTGCCACCTAGCTGCTGTAAGATAATCAACAGTAGATGTTTATATTTTTAGCCCAGGTCTCTCTCAACACTCAAGTCCAGATGTTTCCCTGTGACAATGTAATATCTCTCTAAAAATAAAAACAATTTGGAAATAGGATGACTTTAACCCTCTCTACATTTCTTAGCTTTTCATTAGTACCTATTCTGCCAGCAACCAATGAAAGGAGCCTAGACTTCATGTTGCAAATAGATAAGCCAGAATTTATGAAATAGCAGAACAATTTGCTTTGTTGTATCTGTTAATTGCCAAAGCTGCATGACCTGAACCTGAATAACATCTAGGAATATTAGATTAGAAGGTTGGTGTTACACATCCCAATGCATCCTGATTATAAAGGAGAATGGTACACTCATGTTTTGATTCCAGTTTCTTCCCCTGTAATGAGAGAACAACAAAAAAAGGCATTGTCATTGGAGATTGTGGGACTCTTCTTTATAGTCTTGGTGTGTTCCTATAATTACATAATTAAGTTGAACATCCTAACTCAAGGACCCACACCATCAGCACCATGGCCAGGGACAGCAGCAAACCAAAGTAGTTAGCTGGGTCGCCAATTCACAGAAAATCAGGGCTGGAAAAGACTTCAGAAGCTGTCTAGACCATTTAGTTCCTGAAAGTGAGTCACCTCTGCAACATCCTGACAAGTGGTTACCCTTCCATTGACTGCAAACCCCTATTCAGAATAAACCATTACCCTTCCAAGAGAGTTCATTCCACTCCTGGACTGCTCCCATTAGTTAAGAGCTTTCTGTTCCATCATTTTGTTATCTACCTCCATTCTTACCCTTAGCCATGTATGTCTCCTTGTTGTATCCTCTAAGACATAGCCCAACAATATCAATTCCTCTTTTGTTCCTCAAGTTGTACTCAGAACCGAAGAAGTTGCACTCAGAACTGAAGACAATACTCCAGATCTGATCTGATGAGATACATGACATAAATGAGCCTGTTTACAAGGTGCCCTAAGACTCAGGTTTCTTTGACTGCTAAATCCCATTGTCATCTCATCTTGAGCTTTACCTCTACTGAAATAACACAAAGATCTAGCTACAACCTTTTATCTCATATATGGGAAAGTGATCATTTGAAACCAAGGCAAAGACTTTACATTTTTCCTGACAAAATGTCATCTTATTTGAGGAAAATGCTTTAACTTGTCAAGGTCTTTCTGAATCCCGTAAATCACTCATGGGTTAACACTCCTTCCTAGCTCTGTATCTTTTCCAGATCTGAGAAGTATCCCTCCCATACCTCTATCTAAATCATTGATAACATTTCCAAAAGCACAATTCTTTGGGCACAGTACCATTGGAGGTCACCTGTCACTTTAGTACTAAAACATCAATGATTACTCTTTAAATGTATTGATTCAACCAGTTCAGAATACATCCAACTGTACTATTACTTAATCAACATCTCTCCATATTTCCCACAAATGGCATGAAAACCATTTTCAAATATTTTTGATAAGACTTCCAGGCATGACTGTAGGGTGACTTCAGGGAGCTGTTTGCAGCTGACCTGTGCTGGAGCCCCATTCTGAGGCAACAAGATCAATGGGGAAGCTAAGTAGGAAGAAGGCTGGAGTTTGGTGAAGGAAATAATAGACGACTAGCAATAAGCCTTGCAGCAGGTCCATGAGAAAGCTATGTTCCAGATGAGCCATGGGGCTTACACTCTTGGATCCTGGGAAGACTTTGCAAGTGTGATCATGTCTCTTCTGTCTCCCCTAGTACCCCAATCCTTGTAAAAGCAGTTATTGAAGGGGGGGGATATTTCACTTCCACCCTCAACATAAATTTAGAGCTATAAATCCAGTTCTCATTTTACAAATAAGGAAACTAAGGACCAAGAAGATTAAGTGATTCACCCAATGACACAGAGGCATGATTTGGCTCAAGGTTTCCTGACTCCTCCAGAGTTCACATTTCCCATTGCACCACTTGTGTGCTGTGGTACACTTCCTACTTCCCTCTTTTCTCAGGGTTAGTCCTCCAGTACTACGTCAGTCTATAATAAGATGTCTGGACAGGTCCAGTAACATCTTTGGTAGATGCAGTAACTGCCTAAGAGAACATACTCCATCAAGTTTGGGGCTTATTGGACAGCCCCAAGTATAGTGCACTCCCAGGAATGCCTATGCATTCTCCCAGGCTCTGGCAGAGCACAAAACCGAGAGGTGATTTGGTTTTAAGCAGTTCAGGCATCTCCCAAATCTCTCTGCAGCATGATATTAGAAGGCTCTCCTGAACAGCAGGTAATCAGGCCAAGATGTCTGGGTCAGCTCTGGCAAGTATATATTTCCCATTTCGACTACTTCCTTCCATCTCCCAAGCTCTGCCTTTGTTATTAATCTCAGCTATGGGGCCCTGTCTAAACTTTTCAGCAAATCTGTGTTCATGACATACACTGGATTGCTCTCATCGATCCAGGCTCTAACACCTTCAAGAATGCTGTAGAATTAGGGGTGACCTCAAAATTATCACCATCCTGTTAATGCCCACACCTAACACAGTCACCATAAGCACCAGAAACTAAGTGAACAAATCATAGGGAGCAGTATGCATTAGAGAGGAGAGAATACTTCTAAAGGTGGGCTTTACTTCTCCCTCTGGGGCACTCCTGTAGGCATAAAATAAAGGCTGGGAGGGAGATCTGGGTCCAGCCACACCAATCATATAAGCACTGTTGGAAGATATACATGATGTGGGAGACAGAGTCACCTGGCCAAGTCAACACAGGGGCAGTACAAAGAGACTAAGACTTGAACTCAGAGACTGTAGTTCAAATGCAGGATCTGCAATTTGCTATCCATACAACCTTGGGCAAGTTCCTTCCTTTCTCTGGGTCTCAGTTCCTCATCTCTGAAAAAAAGAAGATAACCTAAATGGTCTGAGTCAAATCACCATTAAGTCTATGTCTCCCTGTGATCCTGGGATATTTGACTCACAACATCCTTTCTGCTACTACAACATTCTTCACCACATACTCTGTAGTTCATCCAAACCTGGCAACTCTCTTTCTGCATCCATGCTAAGTAATCTCAGGCCTCTGTCCTTTCATTTGTGTTATTTCTCACATGTGAGATGCCATTTTCTCTTCTTAGGCTTTTGAATCCTTGCCCATCCTTGAATTCCAAGCTCTGGTGCTGTCTCCTCAAGGAAACCCTTCTTGATGTGCGCTGTTGATAATGACCTTGCCCCCTGCCCCAGACCTCACTCATCTCACCTAGCATCTCAGAAATACTCATGAGGCCACATTGTTCTGGTTCTCTGTATTTGTGTCTTCATCCTCTAGCCTATTGTGAGCCCCAAGGAGGCTGGATTCATCTCATACCTAACCTTTGTATCTCTCCCAGTGTCCAACACAATGCACTGCACGTGATCAATACATGAAGGATAGTTGTGGGATAAATGCACAAAGTTTGAATGACTCCTTGACATTGCACAGACAGTGCAGTACAGTGGGTCCATCTGTCTGCAAAGGAGTTGACATTGTCATAGCACTTTGCAGTTCCAAAGCATGATTTAGATTTAGAACTTCATCTAATCTCCATGATATCCCTGCAAAAGATATGGGAGAAGGGATAGAGCCCCATAGAATGGAAAGCATCCTGGGTTTGAAATCAGAACCGAGATAGAATTCTAGTCCCAATAATTATGTAAATAGGTGATCTTGGGATTCGGATGACCTACATGACCTTGGGTGGACCCCCTTCCCTCAAATGACCTCAGTTTTCTCATCTGTAGATGGGAAGGGCTTAAGTAGATACCTCTAAGTTTCATTAGATAGTTGCATGGTGATGTAGAAAGAATGATGAGCCTGGAGTCAGAAAGAATTGAGACAACATTCAGCCTTAGGCACTTACCAGCTATGGGATGCCAGCCAAGTAATTTGATTTCTGTCTGACTCAATTACCTCAACTGTAAAATGAGCATAATGAAAGCATCTTCCTCAAAGGGCAGTTGTTTGGATCCAGTGAGATAACATTCATAAATCTTTTAACACAATGGCACTTAATGCTTATGTTCTTACCTTCCCTGTTTTCCCACCCATCCCCTTACTTCAAGGTGTAATCCTCAGGCTCTTTTAATATTTTTTTCTTTTCATCACTCTTTTTTTTGTAAAGAAGGAAACTGAGACCTACCCAATGGGCCAACCCAGGCACCCTGCACAGGCTGCCACATTCAGCCCTTGTTCCTGAGTCAGTGGCCAATTTGGTGTCATTCTTATATCTATACTAAGGTCCATGTTCTTCTGAAGAGGTGCTGATGGAGATATCCAAAAGAGATGAAGGATGCTGTCAAATCAGCAAAGGGTCTCACCAGGCCTGCCTTCAGGACAACCTGATATTTATACAGTCAGAGAGTTTATTCTCCACAATATGCAATATTATCTAGCATAGGGATGCTATTCTATCTCAGTTCTGTTTGTTTTCCTGCAGTCTGGCTGGTCAGAAGTTTCAGTAAATAATATCTCTGAAACTCTCCCAGCTCCCAAGCCTGGGAAGAGACCAATTCCAGTGTCACCCCCACAAAGGGGTTTTTCATTCTTTCCCTTGCCAGGTGATTGAAATCAGAGGGTAAGGTAAACCCTGAACACAGATGTGCAGATATGGTCCCACTCGCATTTCTAGAGCAGAACCTGCCTTGAAGTGAAAAACCACACTGGAATTTCACTTTAGCCTTACCTCACATCACTTCAAGAGTTATAATTAGCCCTCTCTCTTAATGATGAAGGCTCAGAGAGGTGAGCCAACTCATCAGTAACAGAACCATGACTAGAACTAAGTCTTAGGACCTCAGGTCCATTACTCTTTCTGCTACCCTTAGTAAGCACCAGCCTAGAAGAAGAAAGGATCTGAGGTCACAAAATCCTCTACTTGGGAAGAATCCCCTCCTACAATCTAGAGATTTGTCCAGGATATACAGCTGAAAATTAGCTAAAAGTTAGCCGCCTCCATTGGCAAGATGGCAAGATGACAAGATGAAGTCCCAGGGAGCAAAGAACTTATATAATAGCTAATTTATGACCCATCTCCCACCTTAGTAATGGCCAATGTCTAAATCAGCCAGAACAGACAGCTTCCCCTCTGAGAAATAGTCACAAGAAGTAGAGAATCCAATTTCTGGTATTTTTTAATTATAAAGGAGATTTGCAAATTGTATGCATTTGCAAGTCTTCTCCATCACCTAATAAGGCAACAAGAGCTCTACAAATATTCATGAATGACATACAAGTTTCTGATCAGCGTGATGTTCCCAAATTAGCCCATTTTCCTTCCAATCTGTCTCCTCTTTTCATTTCCTTTGGGCCTATTTTTCCCAGGGCTTCAATTCCTTACTCAGTAATCTCCTTACTTGCAATCTGGTCTCACCCTCTCTTCCTGGACTTATGATGTTTCCTATCATCTTGGCCAATTGTATTCCGCTATGGATGGTCCATGTAGAGACCAGTTCTACCAGAATTTCCTCCTCCCTATGCCCTTCCCTTGAACAGCTGCTACTTCTCAACATGATAGATTGGGGAGATACTGACTATTCTCATTTCTCTGGGACTTCCTGGTTTCTGGGTGCTCTCCAAACAATTCTCTCTAGACAATGATCCTGGGGGACAGATAGGATAAGTTTCATTATCCTTATTAATGAAGAAAGATCAGGTCCAAAGGGCTGGTGGGTTTGCCCAAGGTCACACAGCTAGGTTCTGAGTTGAGACCTTAGCCAAGGTCTTTGAACTCCAAGTCCAGTGATCTTGATATGAGGGCACACTGCCTCTCCTGGTATCGGTGACATATGATAATCTTCACTTAGCTCCCACCATTCCCAAATCTTTTAACTAAACGTATAAATTTCTATATTTCAGAGTTTAGAATGATTATATATACCTATATGTGTATGTATGTATGTATACACACATATACATATGTGTGGGGGTGTACATATGAGACACTTAATACCTGCTTGATGATGGATTGACTCATGTGCCATTTTTCCTGTTTTTTTCTCCCTTTATTTTGGGCTTCTCACTTCTCATAGCTTAGTTTCCTTTTGCCAGTGTGTAAGTCAGCGTCTCCTTGACATCAACGCCCACACTGTTATCAAACTTCCAAATTACCCAGTGATTGTCAGAGTATCTGTTGTAATGACACAATTAAAATCTCATCAACAGGGAATGAAAAGCCACCACCTGCAAAGTACCTAACCTGACTCCATCATGAGAAGAAATTTGAGGGGAAGAAAACCAGAAATTTTTTAAATCTGAAAAAAGTTTTAAGTAAATACACACACACACACACACACACACACACACACACACACAGAGATTCATCATATTTAAACTCACAGTCTCTTAGAGCCAGAAAGGAAGTTAGAGATAATTTGGTCCAAACTTTTCATAAAAGAGAAACTAAAATCCATGGAGTTGAAATGTTTTAAGGTCATACAAGCTCCAGAGCCATAACTGGGACCCAAGTTCCTAGATCCTCAAGCCCCAGGATTCTTTCCATACCGTTACTGGTTTTATAAATGCTAGTCTTTAAATTTTGGTATGAGAAAAATGTGCCCTAAATATCTCTTCCCAAAGCCTGCTGGTCTGCTATCCCTACCATCTTTGAGGTGGCAATGATGAAGTGTGCACTGTGACCCCAAGTGCTGGATCCTACATTTTAAAGCAAGCGTAAAAATTACTAACAAGCAGGTCTCCAACTGCAGATTTAAAGTTTATAGAGATACAGCTCATCAGAGGTGAGAGGACCCTCAGACCTGAAAAGAAAGAGCAGTAAGCCCAGAATGTTAGCACATCCAAGAAGGTTGCTAGGTATCACTAGGCCTGCAGCCTTCCTTTCATAGATTAGGAGAGTGAGGCTCAGTCAAAATAAGCATATGATGGATTGGGAAAAATTCATGGCCCATTGGCAACAGGGTTTGAGGTCGCCTCAAATTCCAGCTCAGTCACTTATTGAAGGCCCTTGAACTTTTGACTTGTCTTCTCTGGATCTCTGTTTCATCATCTGTAAAATTAGAGCGTCACACAATATAATCTCTACCATCCCATCTAGCTCAATTGCATCACCTTGATTTGGCTTCTGACACCATGCATCACCGACAAGTCACCTTACCCCCATACCTCTTAACCTCCATACCTCTTCCCTGCCTCCTCCATAAAATGTTGCCAGGACTGCATTCTAGTTCCCCCTTTATGCACTGTCTTTCTGTATTAAAATGTAAGCTCTCCTCAATGGCAGGGACTATCTCAATGGCACAAAGTAGTTTTCCCAGAGGTTTGCGTGGTGAGTGGCATCTTCAAGGAAGGTTCTATCTCTCTCCCAGATGCCCTGCAGATTTGCTCATCAAATTCTTATATCTGCCCATGTGGTTTCCTCTGAAAGAATGGAGATGCTTGAGGATAGGCGATATTTCCCTTTGTCTTTGTGTTCTAGCACACATCCCAGTGCCTGGCATCAAAAATTAACAGATATGTATGAAATCATTGTCATTGACATTCTCCGTCCATCCCTCCTGGACTCAGTTCTGGTTGACAGTGGCCAAGACACCACCAAGCAAGGGTAAAGCTGCCCTTTATGCCCCAATGATATGCCTGCTCACCATCAGCACCTGCTACCTGATTTGCATTTCCAACAAGAAGAATGCGCTGCACTGAACCATCCCCATCTCCTCTGTCTTGCCAAAGAGATCTACTGAGACAGCCGCCTCAGGTAAGAGACAGAAAGGGAGACCTTGATGGACATGAAAAGGAGGAAAACCAAATACCCTGACTCAATAGTAGACCTTGTGCTGGATTCTAACCATTAAGCAAATGCTTATGACTGTTTTGAAGCACAGATACAGAGACAAAAACAAATATTGGAAAACAGGACTCCCATACAGATCCAAGACCATGACCTTCTTTTCTGATGTGTGGAGAGAAAAGGTGTTCTGAAGGCCTAAGCAAGACCATATTATTGTCATGGCAACTGCCAATAATTCTGCAGGCGGCTCCCACTGCCTTTGACTATCTGAGGAAGGCTCACAGAGGATTAACCAGCTTAGCCTGAGATGCCATTTCTATAGATAGGCTGTGTCCTCAGTGTCCCTAATCCTCCAATGCTTCATTAATGCTCAAGGGACCCATTCATCATCCTACTGGTGCCTGTACTGCATCTGTGTGCAAATGGGGATCTGCAAATTAAAATAAGATGAATCGTTTGCCCAGATTGCAGAGTTAGCAATCAATGAATGGAGGCTTATCATACATCAGATCAAGTTAAGACAAGAAAAACAAATCGACTTGGGGAAGGAGGAATGGGCCAGGGATCAGCAGACCCAAGTTGTCTCTCTAAGTTGTTGATGAACTTGCTGGGTGACCCTAGACATATCATTTAACTTCTCTCTTGCTTGTTTGGCCTACCAATGAGAGAGATGAGTATATCTGCCCCTCTCTGTCTTCTAGGTCATCACAGAATCCCAACTGTTGCCTCCATCCACAATAGTAATGACCAGTGGTTTCCTTACTGTCTATGTTTATCTGAAAGGTTGGAAGTGCATTAACATGTTAACCAAGAAGTGATTGTCTAAGTTCATTCTCCCTCACCCCCTACAACTATTCAGGTGCCAACCAGTTATTTCTGCCCCCACAACATCATTTGCATCTCATTCCTCTATACTCAATGGCCCTATTCAGACACTCGTTACCCCTCATGTGCACTGCACTCTTGCAGTGGTCTCCTAATTGGTGTCCCTGCCTCCCCTCTCCCTACTCTAATTAGTCTACACAGCCATCAAAGTGATTTTTCTAAAGTGCAGCATTAATCAGGCTACTCCCTTGCTCAATAAACTCCAATAACTCACTATTTCCTCTAGGACCAGACATAAACTCCTCTGGCAGACAGTTAAATTTTTTGGAGACAGATTCCATCCTACAGTCCCATCCTGGTATACATTACCCTCTTTCCACATACTCTAGACTCCTGTCAAACTGACCATCTTGCAGTTTTTCTCCCATACTTCATCTCTCATCTCCATGCCTTTGCACTTGCCTCTCTGCCATGCTTAGAAGGCCTTCTCTCACCATCTCTATCTCTGGCAATCCCTGGTTTTCTAAACACTCACTCAGCTCAAGCATCACCTTCTACATGCAGCCTTTCCTGACTTCCCCAAAGGCTAGGGCCCTCCCTTCAAAATTGCCTTCTAGATACTTTTTGGTCACAAAATCATTTATTCAGAAATTTCTATATAGTAATCACTCTGCCCAATTCTACAGAAAGAAAGGCCATTTTCTCCACTGAAGGCTCCTTTTAATATTCTATAGGAACATTCCCTTCTTCTTAAGGATTCAGAAGTGTTCTGTCAGTAATTTTGTCTCTTCCAGGAGGGATTTTTAGAGCTTTTACAAAATGAATACTTATTGTGAAAATATAGTAAGAAATGAATCACCAAACTTCCCCAAAATCCAAAGGGATTTTCTGCCATTGGTATGCCCACTTGATCTCTACTTAGGGAGAGTGGGCTCAAACTTAAAGAGATTGCTACAGAACAAGCCTTTTCTTCACTCCTGGGTATGGCATGACTGATGGACAGCATGTCCAAGTGCTCTTGCACCTGGTTGGGCTAGATCTTCACTGGGTTGAAATTCCTCACAGGCTCCTCAATGACAGAGATTGTTACTGACTCCAGTTGCTGAACCTCTGATCTCTTTTCCAGCCTTTGAATCTCTCACAGGACCATAACTTGTTTGATTCCATCTCTCTGAATCATGTCACTTTATTTCATTTCTCTTGCTTCTTGTGTTTGCGTTTCAAAGTTTCTACGTAGCTCTGGCCTTTTCCCAACTAATTCTCGATCTATGGTGGTGGCTCAGAAATCTTGGGTGACCCTGTCTGTGGCTCCTTGGTTTTAGTATTTCCTTTCTTTATACATTCTTGCAGTATTTTTTCTTTGATCTTGAATCTTTGAGTTTGGACTACAATATCTTTAAGAGTTTCCATGGTAGTAGGGTTTCTTTCAGGGGATGATCAGTAGATTTTTTTTATATTTTCACTTGTCCTCCTGCTTCTAATGAGTCTGGGTAGTTTTCTTTCACAATTTCTTGAAATACAATGTCCAGGATATGGAGTTTGTTTCTTTCTTCGTTTGTTTTGGTGGTGGTAGTCTTAAAGAATTCAATGATTCTTTAATTATCCCACCCTGACCTCTTTTTAAGTCAGTTTTTAAGAAAAGATATTTTTTATTTTCTTCCATTTTTCAGTCTTTTGACTGTCTCAATATTTCTTATTGTCTCACAGAGTCATTGATTTGTTTGAGTCATTAGGATCTGAAAGAGTCTGGTGCTTGGTTAAGGTTTTGCACCTTTTATGCTAAGTTAATTCTACATCCAAGTCTTTCCTCCATAACTCATTTCTTTTTCTATTCTTTTCTCTATCACACTCATTTTATTTACAATTTTAAACTTTTTTAGCTTTTGCTTCATTTCTTCTAGTTACCTTGTGATCAAGTTATGTTCTCCTTTGAAATTTTGTTTCTAGATGTTCTGGAATTATTTTCTTCCGGATTCATATCTTCTCATCCTTGTCATCATAATGGTTTTTACATTGTCTTTTTTGCTTACTCATTCTTTTAGTCATCTTTCACAAGATAGGACTTTATGTTAAGGCCAGGCTCTGTTCATTTCTGGAAGGAATGTCTGTACCTTGATTGCTTATGTTTTCTCTTGGATCATGCTACAGTTTTCTCTGTATATTTAGTGCCATGTTCTCTGTCCACAGGCAAATTTCAGTGTATCTAAAGGGGTCTGATCCAAAGTAAAGTTTGGTTGCTATTTTCTTGGTCCAAGCTTTGCAAGCTCCTGACTCAACATTGCTATGGGTGATATACCTATGTATTTGATCCTGGTTAGAGCTCCAGCAGACTACTGCTGGCCCCAACCATTGTCTGTTATTTGGAAGATTTTGTAGATTCAGAGGGTCAGTACTGCTGATTCCTCCTTTGACTGAGCTCCCAGCCATGGTTATTGAACTGGCACAGACCTCAGACTAAACTGTAAGGTGGATCTGAGATCCTGTTCTAGTGTCAGAGACAATACTCACTTCTCTTCTTTCTCTTTTCCCAGTGTACAGCCTCATTCCTACAGTCACTCATTACTCTGATCTATCACTGCATGGCACAGCTCTCCTCAGTCTACACTTGATCTGAGACATTATTCAGGAGTATAAGCAACAGAGTTGCCAGTTGGTACCTATTCATGCTTCTTGCTCAATGTCTGACCTTTATGGGCTGTATTTAGGTCCTTTTGCCCCAGGTCATAGCTCCAGGTGACCTTATATTTATTTTGTAAATAATATCTATGTGCTTATGTATGTACTCATTCCTTTAATTGACTTTAAGTTCTTTGGAAACAGAGGTTGCCTCATTTTGACCTTTGTATCTTGAGTATCTAGGACAATGCCTGACATGTAATCACTGCTTAATAAATGATTTTGGATTGATTGACTTTTTTGTTTTGTAATTTCCCCCATTGAAGCCCAGAAAGGTTAATTGATTTTATCAATGCCACACAGGTAGTAAAGTTGGTAGTTGGAATTCAAATCCAGATCTTTCTGTACTCTTAATGTCCTTCTAACTATGGTCCACACCATTGGACCCACACACAGAAGAGAATATTAAAAACTTCAAAGAGACCCAAATGCTTTCCTGGGATCAGTACACCTGCTTAAGCTGCTTTTGATACATAGACCGCCCCGCTGGATTCTGGACCCTGACTACCTCTCTCCTAAGAGAAATATATGAAATCCTCTCAGATTATTCTATTGGCATCTCAAATAAAACACATTGTAATCCAAAATTTTCCACATCCTGACTTCCCTATTTATGGCAAAAATGCTACAATCTTCCCCATCATCCAGGTTTTGAATTTCTAATCATCTCTGACCTGTTCCTTGACCCTCAAAATTTGTTGCCAAGTCTTATCAATTCAACCTCCATGAAATCTCTTTCATCTCTTAACTCCTCCCTCTTCCCAGAGCCACAGTCCAATACCAGGTCTTCATCTCTCCCCATCTGAATTACTTAAATAGCCACCCCACATCAGAATTTATAGGAAATGTTGCAGAGTTGAGATCGGTTGAATTGAAGGGAATTGAACTCCCACACCTGACCTCATCCTCTCCCAGGGTCCTCTCCTAGGAGTCATGTGGGAAGAAGAAAGAATAAGTGAGTAGCTCCAGTTTGTGAAAGCACACCAGGAGGCAGCAGTGCAAATCTGGTAAGTCACTTCTATAAATACACCGTGTGTTCTATATCTCAGTCTTCTAATGCTACCTTAGTTCTGGAAGTTTCCTTTAGTCACACTGTGGCCACTGAAATCTAACAAACATGAAAAGAAAAGAACCAGAAGTTACCTTCCAGGGTAGCTCTTTTGTGGGAAGTTTATGAAAAGTAATGCATAAAAATCACATTAAATGAGAAGATGTGAATAGGACCCATTGGCACTAGGGAAGAGTTCCCACGGAGCAAAGACCATACATCCACTGAAGAATTGAGACATTCCCAAATTCTTGTCATTGGAACACCACCTCCCTCTACATCTGCTCCTATTCATTGCTGCCTAGGGCTACAAGGAGGGGACAGGAGGAAGGGAGCAGAAGGCATGTATGTGGCCCAGTTATGCTAGTGAGATGCCAGACCACAGAGAAGTAGACATGGGGACCTGCAATGAAAGCAGACTGGATGGAGCTGGCTGCCCAATCTACTCATCCTGTCCTGTGAAGCCTAGCAGTGGATAGGTGTCCAGAAGTCCTTTCCAGAGATCAAGCCTCCAAGACTGGTGAAAGCACCAACCATCCTGAGTTCCAGTTCATCCAGGTTTCCAAGTTCCACTCCTCAGGTTAAGCCAAGATCTCAACTCCTTTCCTGGTGCTGTGAACTCTGGGATCAGAGATCCTCCACTTTCTGCCTTCTCATCTGAGTAGCAGGGATTCCAATGGGCACATTCCCATCACTGCCTTCAATAGCTGGAAGCCCTCATTTCTAATAACTCTATTGTCAGGGATAGTTCTGTTATTGCTTGATTTAAAAACTAGCACCTGGAATTTGAGGCCTAGGACATTTGGCCCAGCTCAATCCAGGGTTCAGTGACAGCAAGACAAGTGACTAAAGGCACGGTGTAAACCTAATGTGCACCCAATGACCCAGAAATAAATCCACAGGCTTCCTTGTCTTTGATCCATGCCTTGGCAATAGTACCTATAACCACCTAGTATATTAATCAGCACCTAAGTCATTGACCCTGAAAGTCACTTCAGAGGACAAGTTTCACCTATCAATTTTGCAAAGAAAGAAACTAAGGCTCAGAGAGAGGAGGTCATTTGTTATGGGCAGAAGTTGGACTAGATGACTTCAAAGATTCTTTCCAACAGGGTGAGTGACAGTATGGGTGATGGTGGTGGTGCTTATTATGGTTGGGATCTGACTAGAATCCAGGTCTCCTTATTCCTCACCTAGTCCTTCATCTATAGCCCCCAAATGAAAAGTCTGAAAGCTCCCAATCAATCAACAAACATTTATTACCTTCCTTCTATTTGTCTGGTGTTGCAATAGCTTCTTAGAATACAAGGACAAAAGAGAACCAGTTCTTACTTTCAAGAACCCTACATCATCTCCTAACCAAATGCACTGACGTCATATTCCATAGGGATGGGGTATAGGATCACAGAACTACAGAATTTAAAAGTGAAAAGGGCCCTCAGAGATCATCTAGTTCAATCTCCACATGTTTAAAGAAGAGTAAACTGAGCCCTCTCCCTTACCTCAGCAGGAAATAACTGGCCTAACATCACACATGTTGTAAATACCAAGGCAGGGACTCAAAATCAGCTACTTTAACTATGGATCAGCATCTCTTTCCATAACACCATACTGCCTCTATGGCAAACCAAAAATTTAAAGTCCAGGGCATAGTGAGAAAAAAAGGATCATGCCCCTGTCTTGGATACCCATGCCCTTTCCATCCCCAATTTCCCATGCCTTGAAATACTGATGGCTTCATGATTTTCTCTGATTCTCTTATTGGAAAGGGGAGGAGTATATTTTAGAGACACACAGGCAATCCATGAAGCTGTATTTCCACAACCTCCAAGACATCCATAATCTTAGGTTAAGAGCCTTCCTTGATCTCTAGAATGGCTAGAGCCTTCCCTTCCAAGGTTACGTTTTATCTGCCTATCTTGTATATAGTCATATGTGCACATGTTTTCTCTTCCATTGGATGCAGACTCTTTAAGGACATGGCCTGCTTCCTTGTCTTTGTAGTCCAGCATAGTACCTGTGTATAGCATGCACTTAATAAATGCTTGCTTGAATAATTGATAAACTAAACCAACACCTTCCATTGCTGCATTTCTCAAGTGATAACTGTCATTTCTGGAGCTAAGATCATCCACTAAATATCCCTGTATGTTCCTTCCTACTCTGAGAGTATATGAATTCAACGATGACATTAACACATGGATCAATCCCTCTCATATAGTGACTGAATGTGTGTTGCTCATGCTCTCCCCATAATAACCCAAAGAAGTGGGTCACACCATTGCACTTATTTTACAGATGAGAAAATGAAGCCTAGGAGGAGAAATGACTCACAGAAAGTCACAGAGATAGCAAGTGATAGAGTCAGAAAGTAAGGTCAGTGACACCAAGTCAAACACATATGCCACATTGTAGAAGAGGGACTCACCTTCTCCAATTTGACCCTAGAATTAGGGTAGAATCAGGATCAATGGCTAAAAGTTACACCTGGCAGATTTTGGTTACATGAGGGAGGAAGGGGGAGAGAGAGATAATGTCCTAATTCCAGAAGTATAATAGGGAGCTTTCCTAACAATGGTGAGCTTTAAGGTAAGGCTGACTAACCTTTGCCAGTATATTGTGGAGGGTTTGGCCAAGAAAGAAATGCTAGTCTCGACCATATGTAATGCCCTTCCAATTCTCTGAGTGTCTGTGATTCTACAAAATGTTTGATGAATTCATGAATTGAACAGATTCTTCAGGTAGGGTTGATCAAAATGGCCTGTGTGGTTCTTTCCTCCTCTCAAGAAGTTTTGGTATTAGGCTCCAGGGAGCTACACTCTGCATTGTGGAGAGGCAGAAAATAATTGTGAATCCATTCCATCATCTGACCAGTTCCTCATTTATGTGAGATCTTCCTTGAACTGAGATAAATCGTAAATGAACAATGGATGGGAATTCAAGTTAGCTGTTCCCTAATTTGGGAACCTAATTAACTTGATACTGCTTTGGGATCCTTTTGCTCAACTGAAATGGTGATGTTGGGCAAGCAGATAAGGAAAGAGATGGGTCACTGTATTTATGCCTGCTCATTATTCCCTTTAATATCCATGACGGAGAGGGAATACACTGATCGCAATTAAAATGCTGCCTTTATTCTTTTTAGCTGTAATTGACCGAACCCAGCAATTTGTACTTTGATTCTTTCTGTTAAGTAATTGACGATCACAAGCCACTGTTTGATAATAACACATTCAATCACTCAGCTCTCATTGGTGTATTTAAAAATAACTCGGGAGTCTATTGTTAAGTTAGAATACACAGGGACAATTACACCAGAAAAAAATGTACTTAGGTACCAACAATTTTGACAATGTCTCCTTAGTGATCAGAGACTATATCATGCTAGATTCTGAGTCAGAAAGACCTGAGTTCAAATTCTTCTTCTTCCAAATACCAGCTATGTGAGACTGGGTAAAATATTTTCTCTCTCTGCATTTTAATTTGCTCAGCTTGGACTAGATAGCCTCCAAGTTCTTTCAACTCAAGAACTACAATCTTATGGTGAAGAATGGAGGAATTTATGACCAAATGAGAGAGGACATTATGAAATGAAAATGGATAATTTTGATTACATTTAATTGAAATTTTTACACAAATAAGCACAAACAAATTTTTGCAACCAAGATTGGGAGAGAAGTAGAAAACTGGGAAAGAATTTTTACAACTAGTGTCTGTGATAAAGTCTTCATTTCTAAAATATAGAGAGAACAAAATCAAATTTACAAGCCATGCCCTAATTGATAAATTGTCAAAGGATACGAACAAGTCATTTTAACAGGAAGAAATTAAAATTATCTATAATCATATAAAAATGCTTTAAATCACTATTGATTAAAGAGATGCAAATCCAAACCACTCTGAGGTACCACATCACACCTATCAGATCAAAACAGGAAGATGATAAATATTGAAGAAGATGTGGAAGAGTTGGAACACTAATTCATTGTTGATGGAGCTGTTAGCTGATCATTCTGGAGGGCAATTTGGAACTATGGCCAAAGGGCTACAAATATGTGCATACCCTTTGACCCAGCAATATTTTTTCTAAGGCTATATCATAAAGAGATCATATAAAAATGGATAAAGGACCCATGTGTACAAAAATATTTATAGCAGCTCTTTTTGTGGTGGCCAAGAGCTGGAAATCAAGGGAATGCCCATCAACTGGGGAATGGCTGAGCAAGTTGTGGTGTATGAATGTAATGGAATACTATTGTAGTATAAGAAATGACACATAGGAGGACTTCAGAAATATCTGAATAGACTTATATGAACTGATACTGAGTGAAGTGAGCAAAACCAAGAAAACATTATACGTAGTAACAGTCACAGAGTGTGAGGACTGTTTTTAATAGGCTTAGCCCTTTACAGCAATGCAAAGATCTAAAAATTTCCAAAGGACTCATGTTGCAAAATGCCATTTACATCCAGAGAAAGACCTATGGAGTCAGAACACAGAATGAAGCAACTATTTTCTCTTTTGTTATGTTTGGTTTCGCTTAGTTTTACTTATGCTTTCTCCCATTCATTTTAATTTTATGACTAATGTGAAAATGTGTTTAATAGGAATGTATGTGTTGAATCCACATAAGATTGCATGCTGTCATGGGGAGGGAGGGAGAAGTAAGGGAGAGAAAATTTAAAATTTTTGGAAGTGGTTGCTGAAAATTGAAAACAAATGAACAAATAAATTTGGAGGAAAAAAATACAAAAAAGAACAACAGTCTTATGATCCTACATAGTAAGAAGGGCACATTGGAAAGAATATTGAAAAAGAATCAAAATGCCTAGGGAGAAGCCCATGTTTGGCCCCCTAACTAACTGGGTGACTTTGGATAAATTACCATCTCTCTGCCTTGGTTTCCTCTTCTGAAAATGGGGCCACTAACACTACTATGACCTCATATAGGGTATCGTGTGAGACTTAACTCAGACAATTTATCTGAAAGTGAGGTTCATGAAAGTGTTAGACCTAAAAGAAACCTTTGAGACCATCAACCCCAACCACCTGAGTTCCCAGGTGAGGAAGCTGAGTTCAAGAAAAATTGAGAGACTTTCTTAAGTTCCCATAGATCACCTGATATAAGCCTTTCATTATGCAGATGGAAGATGGGAGGACCAAAGAAGAGGGTAAGATTTGCCAACAGTTGAGCAGTGTGTTAATAGCGAAGCAAAGACTTGAAACCAGGTCCCCTGTCTTTCAGTCCTGTGCTGCTGATCTAGTTAGGGACCAAGAAACGAGGAGATACCATTGCTAAAGGAGCTGCTAGCTACCTTCCTTTGTTTAATTCCTTTGTTCAGGTAAGAGAGTAGTTAGGGAATGGGCGACCAGAGAAGCCTCTCTAGAGGTGGTGCAGTAGATAAAGTGTTGGACCTGCAGAAAGGTCTGTATTCAAAGTTGACCTCAGACCCCTACTAGTTCTGTGACCCTGGGTAAGTCATTTAACCTCTGTTTGCTCCATTTTATTCAACTATAAAGAGAGAAGAAGAATAGCATCTACATCATAGGGTTGTTGTGAGGATGAAATGAGATAGTATTTGTAACACGCTTAGCACAATCCCTAGCATGTGGTATGAACCAGAAAAATGTTTCTTCTCTCCCTTCACCTAGAGAAAGGGTTAGACTTGACTGTGAAGGAATCTCACTTGAACAGAAGTGGCACAATGTCACTGAGTACCCTCTGGATGCAGGCACCCAGAGTTTTGCTGGGTGCTGCTGAGATTACCTAAAACCTCCCTGTCTTTCAGCAAATATTGACTGGGGTGCCTAATATGTGAAAATGGATGCTAATAACTGAGCACAAAATGTTGTATTTTTTCAAAGGCACGTTGTAGACTGTCAAGGGAGAGCCAGAGTGATGACAGGGAGATGGTTAAGTGCCTCTTATGAGGCACGCCCTCATCAGAGGTCCTTCAAGAGAGGCTGGATAAGAGCTTGCCCAGTGTGTTACCAAGGACAGACTTTTTGTGTAGAGGGGCTGTCCTATGGTCACTGGAGTCCTTGCTAGATCTTAAATTCTCAGATTCAAGTATCTGAAATGCCACCTTGTGGAAGGAGGATTAGTTTTGTTCTACTTGGTTCCTATTAGGAGCAATGGGAAGAAGTTATAAAGAAGAAGATTTAGGTATCTGGAAGCAAAAATAGCTGTCCAAGAGTGGAGTGGATGTCTCAGGGAGTAGTGGGCTCTCCTTCCCTGGAGCTCTGCAACCAAAAGCTGAACTTGTCAGGCATATTGGAGTTGACATTCTTTACAGGTATGTTTTGGACCAGATGTTCGCTGAGCATCATGGGGAGCTAGGTGGTACAATGGACTCAGCATTTAGCATCGCTGATTGGCACATAGAAGATGCTTAATCAGTGTCTAGTGATCAGTTGCTTTGATGGAGCTCTGGGCCTAGGTCAGTTAATCTCTGTCTGCCTCAATGTCCTCATTTGTAAACTGAAAATAATTACACCTGTTGTAAGGATAAAATGACTTGTGTAGAATACTTTGCACACTACTGGTTTCATAGCAGGTGATTAATCAATGTTTGTTCCCCTCCTTCCCACCTTTTTGATTTCTGCTTCAAATTTGCTACTGAGTGACACTATTCTGAAGGTTGGAAATATAGGACTGAAATGCCAGTGACAACTTCAAGGTATATGGAGATGTAAGAACCATTCGATTCAGCAAGAATTAAAACGCATACTATGTGCCAGGTTCTGGGAACAGAAAGCAACAAATTCAGTCCCTAACTTTATGGAGATGATATTTTAATAAAGGCAGTAATTATGAAGGGAATAACAAGAAAAATGTCTCTCAATATTTGCGTGAGTGCATGTATAGGCATGTAGGCACAGACACATGCCGATATAAGCTTTCTTATACTAAATTTTTAATTAATTTATATGTATTTACATACATATATCCATATATGTGTTTATACATGCACATATCCATGTGTGTTTATATATACATATGTGTGTGTGTGTATATATATATATAATAGATTTTCTGAGTATTCCTTTAAGATGCCCTATAATTTCTCATCTCCGATTTTTTATGAATGTTCCCCTCATCTGTATTACCCTTCCTCATCACTCATCTGTACCTATTGAAATCATATGCGTTGGAGGGGTGGAGTCAAGATGGCGGAGTAGAAAGACTCATGTAAACTAGCTCCGAACCCACAGCCCATATATTTCCTGCAAGAAGAACTCCCCACGAATTCTGGATCACTGCAAGGCATGCAGAAACACAGTGTAAAAGACCTCCATTCCAGAGAGCCCTGGAGAGCCATCCCCAGGGTCTCTCATGCCCAGGAAAGCAGAGGCCACCCCAGCACTGCCCTGGCGGCACGGCCCCAGAGGAGCAGATCCGAGCAGGCTTCAGGGACAGAATCTCCAGCAGCCGGGAAGGTCCCTCCACCCACAGGCACTACAGGTCGGTGAGAGAGACATCTGGGCTGGTGGAGAGGGGAGCGGGGTGTCTGCGTGGCTCGGGACCACTCAGGAGGAAGTGGCGGAGGCAGAGGCAGGGGCAGGAAGTGGTGGAGGCAGAGGCAGCAGCAGCAGCCCGGGACTCCCCAAGCAGCATGCAGAAGCTCAGGTCTCTGAATAAAGCCCCTGAGGGAGCTGAGCCTAGAAGATGGCCCTGCCCCCACCCCAGCACCATAACTTAATCTCACATTGAATAGCAGCCACAGCTGCCGCGGAAAGCACATTTGAATCTCAGACCCCAAGCACTAGCTAGGCAGATCTAGGCACGGGTGGACAGGAATCTCAGAAGTCAAGTAAGTGGCTGGGAAAATGCCCAGAAAAGGGAAGAAAAATAAGACTATAGAGAGCTTCTTTGAGCGGGTGCAAATGTTCCCACCGTTCAATTATGATGACGAAGAAATATTCTTACCATTAGGGAAAGACATGGAGGTTGGGGCCTCTGTATCCCAGACATCCCAGGTGGATGCCTGGTGGCCTCAGGCCTTGGAAGAGCTCAAAAAGGATTTTGAAAATCAAGTTAGACAGGTGGAGGAAAAACTGGGAAGAGAAATGAGAGAGATGCAAGAAAAGCATGAAAAACGGGTCAATACCTTGGTAAAGGAGACCCAAAAAAATGCTGAAGAAAATAACACCTTGAAAAGTAGGCTCACTCAATTGGCAAAAGAGGTTCAAAAAGCCAATGAGGAGAAGAATGTTTTCAAAAGCAGAATTAGCCAAATGGAAAAAGAGGTTCAAAAGCTCACTGAAGAGAACTGTTCTCTCAAAATTAGAATGGAACAGATGGAGTCTAATGACTTTCTGAGAAACCAAGAAATCATGAAACAAAACCAAAAGAATGAAAAAATGGAAGAGAATGTGAAATATCTCATGGGAAAAACAACTGACCTGGAAAATAGATCCAGAAGAGACAATTTAAAAATTAGGGACTACCTGAAAGTCATGATCAAAAAAAGAGCCTAGACATCATCTTCCATGAAATTATCAAGGAAAACTGCCCTGATATTCTACAGTCAGACGGAAAAATAAGTATTGAAAGAATCCATCAATCACCTCCTGAAAGAGATCCAAAAAGAGAAACTTCTAGGAACATTGTGGCCAAATTCCAGAATTTCCAGGTTAAGGAGAAAATCTTGCAAGCAGCTAGAAAGAAACAATTCCTGTATTGTGGAAATACAATCAGGATAACACAAGATCTAGCAGCTTCTACATTAAGGAATTGAAGGGCATGGAATAGGATATTCCAGAAGTCAAAGGAACTAGGATTCAAACCAAGAATCACCTATCCAGCAAAACTGAATATAATACTTCAGGGGAAAATATGGTCTTTCAATGAAACAGAGGACTTTCAAACATTCTTGATGAAAAGACCAGAGCTGAAAAGAAAATTTGACTTTCAAACACAAGAATGAGAAGAAGCATGAAAAAGTAAACAGCAAAGAGAAGTCATAAGGGACTTACCAAAAGTGAACTGTTTACATTCCTACATGGAAAGACAATATGTGTAACTCTTAAAACGTTTCAGTATCTGGGTAGTTGGTGGGATCACACACAGACATACACACACACACACACACGTACACGCGTGCACGCACACACACATACACACATGCATGCACATACAGAGACAGAGAGCACAGAGTGAATTGAAAAGCATGGGACCATATCTTAAAAGAAATTAAGGTAAATGGTGAGAGAGAAATGTAGTGGGAGGAAAGAGGGTGAAATGAAATGGGGTAAATTATATGTCATTCAAGAGGCAAGCAGGAGACTTTTTAGTGGAGGGAAAAAGAGGAGTGCTGAGAAAAAAAACAAGAAGTTTACCCTCATCACATTCGACTAAAGGAAGGAATAAAATGCACACTCATTTTGATATGAAAACCTATCTTACAGTACAGGAAAGTGGGGGAGAAGGAGATAAGCAAGGGGGGGGATGATGGGAGGGAGGGCAATGGGAGGAGGGAGCAATTTGAAGTCAACACTCGGGGAGGGACAGGATCAAAAGACAGAATAGAAACAATGAAGGGCAGGATAGGATGGAGGGAAATACAGTCAGTCTTACACAACACGACTATTATCGAAGTCATTTGCAAAACTACACAGATAGGGCCTATATTGAATTGCCTGCCTTCCCAAAGGGAATGGGTGGGGAGGGAGGGATGGGGAGAATTTGGAACTCAAAGTTTTAGGAACAACTGTTTAGTATTGTTCTTGCTACTTGGAAATAAGACATACAGTTAATGGGGAATAGAAAGTCATCTGGCCCTACAGGACAAAAGAGAAGATGGGGACAAGAGAAGGGAGGGATGATAGAAGAGAGGGTAGATTGGTGATAGGGAAAATTAGATTGCTTGGTGTATTGGGGTGGGGGAGGGGATAAAAGGGGAGAAAATTTGGAACCCAAAATTTTGTGAAAATGAATGTAAAAAGTTAAATAAATAAATTTTTATTAAAAAAAACATAAAAAACAAAAAAAAGAAATCATATGTGTGTGTGTGTGTGTGTACATACACATAAAGTCATTTCAGACTAAGTATAGGAAAGACTTAACAGCCTAAGGAGTTGAGAAAGGTTTTGCTAGGAAATGAGCCTTGAAGGGAGCTAGGGATTCTTGGAGGCAGAGGGGAAAAGGGATGGAATTCCAAGCATGGCACATGGCCGTATTCATGGAGATTGTAACTATAGATATGAGAGAAGAGAGAGATGGCATCAATGATGAAAGTCAAAAGAAAAGGCAATGGATGGTAGAGGATGAGATGAATAGATAGTGTCATGGAAGCAACAAACATGACCTTAGACAGACTTTGGGAGATAGGGGACAATAGAAAGGCTTGAAATGCTGTGGTCCATGGGTTCATGGAGAGTCAAATATGACTGAACAACTGAACAAAAACCCTTCCATCCTCTTCAAAATTCTTTACTGGCTCCTGATTATCTGCTTAGTCTGGCACTCAAAGCCCACCTTACTCAAAACCCCACCCCACTTTTTCAGCCTTGTCTACTGTTTCTCCTATTTTTGTACTCTACACTATGGGGTTACTAGACTTTCTCACCATTCCTTTAAGATTTCCTGTGGTTTCCTACCACTGAGCTTTTGATGAATGTCAGTCCCTCAGAATTGCCTTTCTTCACATACCTCATCTGAACTTGCTGAAACCCCAAGCGTCCTTACTGGTTCTACTTGCTCCAAGAAACTTTATTCCCCAATCTCCTTAACTAGAATTGATTCAGGTCCTTCCATTCAATTCAACAAGGCTAAGTGTCTAGGTACTGGGGACCCAAAGAGAGATGCAACACATAAGTGCTATTCCCATAGTGTTGATCATCTAATGGGGGATGGACATGTCCACAGGTGACTATGGAGCAAGGGAGAGTAGAAAGTTTGGATCTGAATATTGGAATTATTGAACTGATGATAATAAAAATAAAAAGAGAGAGATCCAGTCAAAGATTCATGAGTAATCCAAAGAAGATTTTCTACTGAGAGAGGCATGATGGGATGAGTGAGGAAAGCAGAGAGGGCTTTCATTCAATCCAATTCAACAAACATTTAGTGAGCATCTTCCTACTAGGTGTCAAGTACAGTGCTAGGCACTGAGGAAACATGCAAAAACCAATCTGCTGCTTTTAAGGAGATTGCATTCTACTCAAGGTAGTGACACCTCAGATGAACCTAAAAATAAGCAGAAAATAAGGGCATGGAGGAATCTGGTCTTGTGACCTACAGGTCATCAAGGAAAATTCTTAGGGACCTTAGAAATCAGCTAGTGTAACTCTTTAATTATACAGAAAAATACAGAAAGTCAGAGAGGAGAAGTGGCTAGTACTTAATTTGAAATCAGGGAAACCTGGATTTTAGTCTTGCATCAGATAATGTAAGTATGGTTCTGGGCATAACCTCTCTATCTAAGTTACTTCAACTATAAAATGGGTGTTGTGTACCTCACAGGGTTTGGGGAAGAATGCAACCCTACTAGCCTTACAGTACTGTAGAAATGGAGTTTTCATACAAATTTGCACGAGGACACATAGGTTATTAAGTATCAGGACCAGAATTTGAACTCAGGTCTTCTATCTTCAGCTCCAGCATCTTTCCTGCTGTCCCACAATAACCACGTGCACTGTGTAGGTCTTTCTGCCTTAGGGGACCTCAGGAATGCCTCCTTCACATAGCACTAGGTCATCCTGCCAAAGAGGTTCACCTCTCCATTATTTGGTCATTTACCATGGAGAGAAAGTTACAGATGGAACAAAGGAACTATGCAGAAAGAAAGAAAGGGGGAGGACTCCAAGGAAGGGGAAGAGAACAGAGTCCAGGACCATGAAGTTAATGAGTGGAACAAATAGTAGGACACACTGGAGAATGAAGCAGAAAAACTTCCCCAGGAGAATGTTCAAGCAGGATCATGAACAAAGCTTTAGATGACTTCACTAAAAGTGACTTGAATTCTTAGAACCATTATTCTCAAAGCTCAAATATCTAGATATCAATCTTCTCCCAGGATTGGTGAACCTCATCTACTCTCAGGATCTTGAGGAGGACACTTCCTAGAGGACACTTCCTAACTACAAACCTTCACATTTCTCTCACCACTTGAAACATCCTCTTACTCTCTTTTATCTGTCTAAATCTCCAGAATTCAGGGATCAATTCTAGCCTCACTTCTTTGCCCAAAGTGGTTTAATGTGTACCTTTGTAGACATCTAAGGAATGAGATAACAGTGTCAAGAGCTTATCTGAATTTCAGGGAAGAAAATCACTGCATAGAAGAGGCAGGAGGTGGGGTTCCTTCCCTGACTTCCAAATACAATCCAAAGCATTGAAACACCACATTATATGTGTCTCCACCAAGACTCTCGTCTCCCCCAAACATCTTGACCCACCTATGACTAATCCTGCGCTCAGACTGAAATGAAACTCATTTGTTATTGCTTCACTGTTAGTCTTGAAACCTAAAATGTATATATTTTAAGATGTAAAACCTACAAATGAGGCTTGAAGTTGGGCAAGAATGGGCCATAAAGTTCTCATTACCAGAGATGGCAGAAACATTTGCTTTCTGCCATGTTGAATAGACTATTAAGTGAATTCATCAGCAGGGGATAGTGAAGTGAAGTCAGTTGAACTTTCCCTAATATTAACACTGAAGTAATTAACAGGCAGATAAATGAATATACTCTCTTCTTCCTATCTATCCTGTATATACTGCCAGCTTAATTTTCCCAAGGCACAGTTCTGACGATATCATTTCCCAGCTCAAAAATATCTCCAGTGACCTCTTCCCCTGCTCCTAGTGCCTATATACTTTACTGGGGGCAGGGGAATTATATGCATATAAATACATGTATATGTACATATATCAACACATATCTACATATATATATAGCTATACATATACATATTTGTAAGTATATATAGATATGTGTGTTTGTATATGCATATATATATATATCTAATCTATATCTATATAAACAGAGACATATAGATATATTAAATATATAGATATGTACAGAGACAGATATTGAGATGATAGCTCTCCACATCTTTAGCATTCAAGGTTTTGGTCATTTTGGATACCCAATCAATCAATAAAGAGGAACCTTTGACACCATAGGCACAAACATATAGAAAACACAAAAAAGAGCATAACATCATATCTGTTTGAAAAGTGTTTCCTTGGACACAGTCCATAAAATACCTGTAAAAAATGACTCTAAACAAATACTAGAGCAGTAGAAGCCACAAAATGACAGCATGCAAGAGATTTCCAGCCCAAGGGACCCCGAAAGGCTGACAGGAAAGGTCTATCACACAGAGTGTGAAGTGGAAAGCAGCACACGGAGCCCAGCAGAGCCTTGGCCACATGGCATCAGCAGGAACAGGACCTGAGCAGGCCTCAGGGGAGGAATTCCTGGCAGCAGCTGCAGTTCTCAGATCCCTCAACTCACAAACACCAAAGACAGTTTCAAAGGTCAGTGAGAAAACGTTTTCACCTGGAAGAGAAGGGAGCAGGGTCCTCCCCTAGTCCTGGCCCCAGGTGGTGGCAGAAGCAGCAGTATCCATTATTGGAGAACTCAGCCTTTGGAGAATTGAGCCAGTGATCTGAGTTTTGGCCCTGGGAGGAGGAAGAGTGCTGGCTGGTGGGATGGAGCTGGTGGAGACTCTGGAAAGGGAATCCTACATTCAGATCCTGGGCAGAAAAGCTTTGGTAACTCCCTGACCAGAGTACAGGTCAGGAGAGGAGTAAACTCCTCTCCCTCAATTGTGGCACTTTGGAGGAACTGAGAACTTACAGGTGCTCAGAGTATACTCCCCTCTTGACAAAGGACTCAAAAGTCAAGTAACTGACTGGGAAAATGCCCAAAAAATGAAAAAATTAAGACTATAAAAGGTTACTTTCTTGGTGAAGAGGTATTTTCTTCCATCCTTTCAGATGAGGAAGAACAATGCTTAACATCAGAAGAAGACATAAAAATCAAGGCTTCTGCATCCAGAACCTCCAAAATCAGCATGCAATGGTCTCAGGTCATGGAAGAGCTCAAAAAGGATTTTGAAAATCAAGTAAGTGAGGTGGAAGAAAAACTGGGTAGAGAAATGAGTGTGATGCAAGAAAATCATGAAAAATGAGTCAGCTGCTTGTTAAAGGAGAACCCAAGAAATGATGAAGAAAATAACACTGCAAAAGATAGACTAACTCAAATGGCAAAAGAGATCCAAAAGCCATTGAGGAAAAGAATGCCCTAAAAAAGCAGAATTGGCCAGATGAAAAAGGAGATCCAGAATTGGCCAGATGAAAAAGGAGATCCAAAAGCTCACTTTAGAAAATAACTCCTTAAAGATTAGAATGGAGCAAATGGAATCTAATGACTTTATGAAAAATCAAGAAATTGTAAAACAAAATCAAAGAAATGAAAAATAGCAGATAATGTGAAATCTCTCATTGGAAAAACAACTGATCTGGAAAATAGATCCAAGAGAGACAATTTAAAAATTATGGGACTACCTGAAAGTCATGATCAAAAAAAGAGCCTAGACATCATCTTTCATGAAATTGTCAAGGAAAACTGCCCTGATATTCTACAACCAGAGGGAAAAATAAGTATCCAAGGAATCCATCAATCACCACCTGAAAGAGATCCAAAAAAGAGAAACTCCTAGGAACATTGTGGCCAAATTCCAGAATTCCCAGGTCAAGGAGAAAATATTGCAAGCAGCTAGAAAGAAACAATTCCAGTATTGTGGAAATAAAATCAGGACAACACAGAATCTGGCAGCTTCTACATTAAGGGATCAAAGGACTTGGAATATGATATTCCAGAAGTCAAAGAAACTAGGATTTAAATTAAGAATCACCTACCCAGCAAAACTGAGTATAATACTTCAAGGGAAAAATGATCATTCAATGAAATAGAAGACTTTCAAGCATTCTTGATGAAAATACTAGAACTGAATAGAAAATTTGACTTCCAAACACAAGAATGAGAAGAAGCATGAAAAGGTAAACAGGAAAGAAAAATCATAAGGGACTTACTAAAACTGAACTGTTTACATTCCTACATGGAAAGATCCTATTTGTAACTCTTGAAACTTTTCTCAGTTTTTGGGTAGTTAGAGGGATTGTACACACACACACACACACACACACACACACACACACATAGATTATACATATATATATATATATATATATATAGAGAGAGAGAGAGAGAGAGAGAGAGAGAGAGAGAGAGAGAGAACACAGAGTAAGTTGAATAAGAAGGGATGATATCTAAAAAATAAAATTAAGAGGTGAGAGAAGAATATAATGGGAGGAGAAATGGAATGGGTCAAATTATCACTCATAAGAAAGGAAAGAAAACAATGTTTTCAAAGGAGGAGAAAAGGGGGAGGTGAGGGGGGAAAAGTGAAGCTTACTCTCATCACTTTTGACTTAAGGAGGGAATAACATGCACACACAATTTGGTATGAAAATCTATCTTACACTACAGGAAAGTAGGGGAGAGGGGGATAAGTGGAGTATGGGGGGGATGATAAAGGGGATGGCAAATGAGAAGGGGGGTAATTAGAAGTAAACACTTTTGGGGAGGGATAAGGTCAAAAGAGAGAATAAAATAAATGGGGGGGGCAGGATAGGATAGAGGGACATATAGTTAGTCTTTCACAACATGACTATTGTGGAAGTCTTTACCAAAACTACACATATATAGCCTATATTGAATTACTTGTCTTCTCAGTGGGGATGGGTGAGGAGGGAGGAAGGGAGAAAAGTTGGAATTCAAAGTTTAAGAGATGAATGTTGAGAATTGTTTCTGCATGTAACTGAGAAATAAGAAATACAGATAATGGGGTATAGTAATCTATCTTGCCCTAAAGGACAAGAGACAAGATGGGGATAAGGGGAGGGAGGGGTGTGATAGAAGGGAGGGTAGATTGGGAGGAGTAATCAGAGTGCATGGTGTTTGGGGATGGGGGAAGGGAGAGATGGGGAGAAAATCTGAAACTCAAAATCTTGTGGAAATGAATGTTGAAAACTAAAAATAAATAAATAAATTGAAAAAAATAAAGTAAAGTATTTCCCTGTAACACCCCATGAAACAGGTGGTTATTACCCCACCCTCATATTCCAGAGGAGAAAATTGAGACTCAGAGAAATTATAGATTTACCCAATCCTGATCAACTAGTACAAGGCAGAATTCAGATTTGGACCCAGATTCTCTTGCCTCCTATTCCAACCTTCTTTACTTCACTGTGAATTTCTTAGGCTCTTCTTTTTTGTCCCCCTACAAGAGGAAATGAATGACTGCATGCGTGCACGCACACACACACACACACACACACACACACACACACACACACACCAATCCAGTCTCTCCGCTAGAGGACAAAGTAAAAGAAATTATCTCTAGATTCAAAATACTGGAGAAGATGAAGATTTGGGAAGCAAGCACCAACACAGATATGGTTAGGGACAAATGATGTCTTACATTAGACTTGGAGTCAAAAGGTCTCATTTCATGTCCCAGCTCTCTCACTGACTCACAGTGTAACTTTGGGAAAATCACTTTTCCTTTCTGAGTCTCATTTTCTTCCTCCTTAAAATGATGGATCCATTTATATGCTCTTTAAAGTCCCTTCCAGGTCTAACAATCTGTGCTCCTATAAATTACTAGATAGGATGGAAGAACTGATCCAAGAAAGAAACTAGCAAGAAGAAGAATATGAGGACAGAGAAAAGAGCCCAAACCACAGGAAAGATTTGAATTACTAAAAGAACTTTACACATGGGAGGAAAAACTAAAGAAACCCTGAAGCCCAGGAGCTATTCAACAGGTATTATATTCATTCAAAAATGGTAAAAGATCCAAGGAGTCATGCTCATTTCTAATCCTAGATTCATCACTTAATATATGAGATTCAAGGAATGATAGATTTGGATCTGAAAAGGAACTGAGAAGCTATCTCATCCAATCCCTTCATTTAAAGATAAGGAAACTGAGGCCCACAAAACAAAAGTGATTTTCCCAGAATCACACAATTAAACATCACAGACAGGGTTTGGATCCAAGTCTTTGTATTGTTAATATATTTTTGCCTAATGAGAAGATCTTTCCTATCCATTAATAGGCCCATATAACCTGCCTGAGTCACATAGAAGCCTGAATCACATGAGTCTGTGGTGGGAGCAGCTTGCCAAATGGGTAGAGCAGGATAGGTAGAGCAGGAAGGATGGAACAGAGCTGAGAGTAAGTTGGTCACAGCAGTTAGAGCTGAGGGAGAGAGAGGAAGCAGGCAGCAGGCTGTGAGTGTTTGTTTGTGGAAGGCCCTGGCAGGGGGAAGGTTTGGGGAAGGTGGTGTCCCCGGCATTGTTACTGTGTATAGATTTCTTTGTTGCTCTGATGGATTTGACTTTCTAGTGTGGGGATTCAGCTTTCTGGTATTTGAAAAAATGTTTCGGTTTTGTCTTCCACGTGGAGTCTGTCATATTTTGCGATTCAAAATTACACTAGTATATTCATAGCTTCCATAGGCGCTGTGAATATCACATTGGCACTATAGTCTTGCACACAGACGGGCAGGAAGGTTTCAGAAACCAGTATAATGGAAGTCACAGGGAAATAGAAGATCCAGAAGGATAAAGTAGTCAGTAAGGTCAAATGATGCATAAAAATCAGTCAAAGGCATAGGTACCCTCATTGATATGATGACCTCTATAGATCAACAATGCTCTGTAATGTTGGAAGGTTCTTATAGTATAGTTTTATTGTGGGGTAGAGAATAACAATGATAAAAATGCCAGGTTCTTAGATAACTGAATTGCTAAAATTCACTCTTCTAAAGTTCACACCCAGTTCTGTCAGCCATCTTGCCCACTCCAGAAGCATTCTTGTCTTTCAAGTGTATTAAACAATTGAGGTTAAAACACCTATTCATCTTTCTTTCTCTCTTTTTACTTCTTCTTACTCTTTCTTTTTATCTACCCATCTATCACTCTACCTAGCTAGGCAGGTAGATTTTCATCCATCCCTTTGACCCCAAGAAATTGTGCAACAGGTCTTCACAAAAATGAGGGAAGTTAAGTAACTGTGAAGTCAGCATGACTGAACCTCTCAGAGTTATTTTAATTGAGGAATTTAAAGATAAAAGTTGAACTGTAAATCAAAGCTAAGCAATGGAATGAGGCAACAAACCAATACATTCAAATATCATAATTTCCCCTCAATTTCCTTTGCTGTTGTTGTGGTGTTCCAAAGAGGTGCATGTTTGTGTCGGAAATGGCTCACCGAGGAAAGCAGTGGGGAGTCAGAAAGTTAATCAGCTTCTCCTCACCCCTGGCTGTGACTCTCATCTGTGGGAATGAAAATGGAGGTATTTGAAGGAATTTGACTAGCTAAAAAGGCATAACCAAAATTGTGCACAGAGCGATTTAGGAACTGCAAATGAGTGAAAATGCTGGGGTGGCAGTCGACGTTCCTGTCCTTAATCTTCATTTTCCACTCCTTGGATCTACACTTTGATTAGCTTTTCTCTTTCTCCATCTGTTTGGTTCTGTTGTTATTAATTTGCCATCGATTTTCTTATGCAGTTATTCCAACTGTTACCATTGACCCTATGGAGTTCTGACAAATCGCTCCTCTACATAATCATATGCAAATTTATGCTGGAACAAAGCTACAGTCTGAAGAGATGGTGTTGGGTTTTCTCACTGGATGGGTCACATGCACTTCTTTTGTAATGACAAAATTCTCTAGAGGATTTGTAAGAAGCATCTTCCTACAGTAAACCAATGAGGAACATTCCCCAAGGGAAGGTACCTGCTTTGCATCCCATCAGAAAAGACTCTAATGATCTGGCTTGTCTAAAAATAGGATAAACTGCCTTGTATGATAGTGAGCTCCCCATCTCTGGGAATCATAAATATTATAAAATTATAAAGCTAGAAGAAAACTCAGATCAGAGCATGAAACTGGGGTGCAGAAAGAGGAAATGACTTGGCCAAGGTCACACAGAAGTAAGTAGCAGATTAGTATTCAAACCAAAGATGGAATGGTCCAGTAGAGAGAGTTCTGGATTCAAGTATCATCTCAACTACTTACTTTCATGATCTTCAGAAAGTCTTTTATCTTCTCTGGGATTCAATTTCTCAATAGCAAATGAGGGGAGTCAAGTAAATCAAAAGTCTCTTCCAGCTCCAAAACTATGCCTCTGATTCCAGGAGTCTCTCTCAGACTGTTAGGGATGGTGTAGATGGGATTACAATATAGGAAGGCAGATTGTACTAGATCCAAGTCAACAGATAGTGATGGTGTGCCCACTGTATTCAGGACATAGAGAGAAACAAGGATGATCTCTACCTTTGAAGTGCTTCCAGCCTAAATAAGAAAAGAATATGATACATACACGCAGAAATCTAATGGCAGGAAAGTATAAAGAATACATGAATAAAACCCAAATTCTAGGAAAAGCCAAAGGGCAAGATCACTTCTGGCCAAAGGAAAAAGAATTTAGGGCAGGTTCCAGGGAGAAACCAGCTTCTGCAGTGAGCCCTGGAAACCTGGAAGGACTGTGGTCTAACTCAACCTAGAATAGTTTGATTCCCTTCTAGAGTTCTAATAATCTATCACCCCCTCCCAAGTAACTCTTGGTCTCCACAGTAGAAATCATCTCTTGGGACACATTATTAACATCTAGCAAGACATCAAGCATAGCTCAGTTGTAGTCAGTTGAAACTGTAAGAATCTATCCAAAGCTCAAAGAACATTTCTTATTTTGGAAAACAGAGAGATAAGTCCTTAACCAGATTGCAGAGCTGGAGAAGCTCAGAAGTGTTAAGAACCTCAGAAGGCATCTAGAGCTTAAGAAGGAATTCTAACTAAAGTACCACTAACTGGTTGATGCCCAGTCATTGCTCACAGACCTCCTGCAATCTCCAAGGTTACTCATCTAATGATTAGTCAGCCCATGCTATTCTGGATTTGTTTCTTTGCATGGAGCTGAATCTACTTCTACTACTTAGATCACAGACTTAGATGGTAAGGAACTTAGAACCAATCCATCAAGGTGGGAAACCTGCAAACTCAAGGCCACATGTGGCCCTCGAAGTCCTCAAGTGTGATGCTTTGACTGAATCCAAACTTCACAGAACAAATCCCTTAAACAAAACCCCACCCCTGATTCTAGTCCCATGCCCCTTATTTTACATAGGATGCAATCAAGGTCCAGACAAGTATAATTATAGAACCAGGGTCACCTATATAATTAGCAGAACCTGGATATGACTTCAAGTCCTGTGACTACAACCCTCTGGGGTCAAGAAGAACAAACTGAATCATTCTTCCATGGGACAAACCTTCTACTGCCGGAAGATAGTTATCACATGTTCCCTACCTACCTACCTCATTCACTCCAAAGCAACAGGTTCCCTACAAAACTTAAAAAAAACTTTAGAGAAAGCCTTACTATGCTCTCACTTAGATCCCTGTTTCCTCAGCAATATGTTGATCCCTCTAAAAACTAATAGACCTGCATGCCAAGAGTACATGATTTTAACAAAGGACAAGAAATTCACTTGAAACTTTGCCTGTGGAATTATTGTCAACTCAGCACATGAATTCAGACTGAGTACTTGATTCAAATTCAACAAATGTTTGATGATATCTACTGTGAGCAGAATCTCCCCAAAATCTGTATGTGGTATGATGTCCTTGGAGGATATCACAGCAAAACATAAGTTCTTAAAAGGGGCAGAAGCTGAAATGGTTTCACAATCAACCCACACTCAACTATATGCCCAGAAGCCTGGGACCAGTTTAGATGATATTTGAGAGGCTCACCACAAGGTTAACCAGAGAAGAATGACTTCTTTGGCCAGAACAGCACAGAGGGACTATCTTCTAAGTTCTGAAGAGTGTGGTATCTGTGTGAGTGAAGTTCACCCACATCAGTAAAATTACAGCTTTCTGAAATACATGTAAAAAACCTGTGCTGGGTACTGGAGTGGGGTAGGAACTAAAACACTAAGAAAAGGATCAGGGAGCAAGATGGTGGAGAAAATGCAGTCACACATATGCGGTCTCCCCAAAACCTCTCTGGATACCTTTAAATAATGACATAAAACAATTCCTGGAGTAGTATAACCCACAAAAGCAGGGGGCAAAATAATTTTTCAGCCAAAGAAAACTTGGAAGGTCAGCAGGAAACATCTGTCACACCTGTGTGAGAGTGAAGAGTAAATGCTTCCAGAGCTCTCAGCCCACAGATGGTAAGGGGGTTGAACAACTGATGAGAAGAAGATTAAAGAGTTCCCTGTGCTAGCACTGAAATGGGATTCTGTTGTTTTGCTCATATGCAGATCTGGGTACCAGTCCTCAGTGACAGTCCCAGGGCAAGGAGGAGCACAAGAGACTGTGGCCACAGTAGATAGGAGAATCTCATCGCAGTTCCAGGGCAGAAACGACAGCTTGCGTTCACTGACAGATAAGGGCACAGGCCAGGAGAGTAGTAAACACACCTTTCCTTAGTTCACACTATCTTGGAGCTGGTCCATCTCCAGTTCTCCTGAGCTATATCTGACCACTGGATCCAGATGGCTCCAGAGAAGAAAGTGAAACTGGTGACTTTGCACAGCCCTCCCTCACTTAAATCCAATTGACTTGCAAGTCATGGCATCATCTTCCTGATGTCATGGTCCTCTCTGAGAATGAAAGCTTCCCCACTGGGGACCCAACTGTCCAGTTCCACTTGGGCAACACTGCTCCTCCCTTTACCCTCACCTCCCTTCATTTTCTCACCTCTCTCCACATAGGATATCATGTCCTTACCTAAGGGTACTCTGCCCAAAGGAAGGTAAATTTTGAAGACTGAAACCTACCTAGATACCTTGGAGTTTAGTGACTAGATTTTTTTTTCTCTTAAAGACCGTTCCATAAACTCAATTCACTCTAGCTCTCATTGATTGGTCAATAATAGGTTCCTACCCAAGCACAATTTTTATTATTTGGGACCTGATAGCTCAGAGTGAATATAAATGCTTCTCTTTTGGCCAAAAAGTGTTTCTCTTTTGGCCCTGAATGTCTCTCCTTCCCAGTTTGATTTTTTTTATTAAAGGGATTATTACCTTGACTCACTCCTTAAATAGCCCTAATCATTGAATGGGCATTGCCTCACTCAAATTGAGAACTCTAAAAGATCTTAGCTTAACAGTGCCAAGGTCTCCCACAGCATCCTGGGCCATCTCCGTTTGTCCTGATTTATATCTGATCACTGGACCCAAATGACTCTGGAGGAGAAAGTGAGATTGGTAACTTTGTGCAACCTTCTCTCACTTAAATCCAATTAGCTTGCAAGTCCATGGCATCATCTTCCTGATGTTATGATCCTCTTCAAGAATGAAGTATGATCCGCAACCACACAACTGCCTGGGAAGAATGGAAAACTTACAAGAAAATGAAGCCCCAGGATCCCAGCAATTTTTTTTCCACCAGGGCTAGTGGCCTGCACTCTAGGGTCTTCAATTTAGATGGAGGTCTTCAATTTGTGGAGAGATTATCTTGGACTTGCCAGTGTGGTGGGGGCCCTCCAGGAGGAAAAGTCAGAATCCCAGGGGGCAGGGACAGAGCCAAGCCCTGACCCTGGCCCTGGCCCTGGCACCAGCCTGAGGCCCCCCTAAGGACCCCCTCTGGACTTTTTGCAACACAATGGGGCGTCCCAAAACATCTATTTGTCGCATATGCTGAAGGACAAGGAAGGCCGGGTGGTATGCTCCATCTTGAGAAAATATGTGTGCCCACAGTGCAGAGCCACCCAAGACAATGCCCACACCAAGCGCTTCTGCCCACTCACCAGCAAGGGCTACATGTCTGTGTACAGCTACATGGCCCGCAATTCAGCTGGCAAACGGGCTACACTTCAGTGGCCATCAGAGGAACCAAGCCTGGCCAAGGCCAGAACTAAGAAGTTTCCAGCAGTACCGGAAGGAAAGACTCCCAGCTGGGCTCTGGATGAACGCAAAACAGGCAGTGGCACAGGTTCAAAAGGCTCCAAGACTGCTTTTCTCACTCAGCAACCATGAATTTCAGCTTCTTCACAAGAGGACCTTGGGGACCCAGCTTTGCTAAGCCAAGTCGACTATGGGCAGAAAGGATTCGTGTGGGACAAAGGAAAGAAGAACAGCCCTCCTGGAGGGCCTTGGGGTCTCCAGAGACTAGCTTGACTTCATCCTCCTGGACTTTGAGCAGTAACTCACTGTACAACTCCTTCATACCAAAACTGGCTGTCATAAGTCCATCTGGGCCTGCCCTGGCCTGGGTTGGGTCTCTTGACTCTCGTGGTCCCTGGCTCTATCCCAGGAAACAATTTGCCTTAGGACTCACACTTCTTCATGGTACAGAGAGAGAGCTAAGCCTGAGGAAGGAGAGGTGAAAGGCTTGTGGGGTGAAAGTCGTGCCTGGGAAGTGACCTCAGTTAGCTGGAGTGGGGGTGGAGAGGATACTATCCTCTTTCCAAGTACCTGATGACTGGCATGCTGGTTTGATCTCCTTGATTTCCCAATAGACAGAGTTTACCTAGGACAAGGGGATATCTTACTGTAAAGGCTTCCTGGGAATCCTACAGATGAGTGGCTCTTCCTTACCAGATTCTTGAGTTTCCTTTCCACATTATTATTAGGGGTTCAAGTCCTCTCATGCTGTTTTGATGAATCGCTTTCCGAATAAAGAAAAAAGCCTTGTTTCACCAAAAAGAAAAAAGAAAAGAAAAGAAAGCCCCAAAAGCTTGGGGCAGTGCACCCTCCACCCTGGAAACAGAGCCCTTCTTTAACCAAGAGATAAAAGTCAAGAAATAAGATAGGAAAATTAGCAAACAACAGAAAAAAATTTGACCATAGGAAGTTACTATGGTGACAAGGAAGGTCAAAACATACACTCAGAAGAAGAAAGCAAGATCAAAGCTCCTGCATCAAAATCCTTCAAGAAAAAAATGTTCATTGGTCTCAGGCCATAGAAGAGCTCCAAAAACATTTTGAAGATGAAGTAAGAGAAATAGATGAAAAATGGGAAGAGAAATTAGAATGATGCAAAAAAAATAATGAAAAATGAGTCACCAGTTTGGTAAAAGAGACACAAAAAAATGCTGAAGAAAATTACACCTTAAAAGACAAACGAGGCCAAATGGCAAAAGATGTACAAAAAATTTAATGAGGAGAATGCCTTAGAAAGCAGAAATGACCAAATGGAAAAGGAGGCACCAAAATTCACTGAAGAAAAAAAAAAAACTCCTTAAAAAGTAGAATTGGCCAAATGGAAAAGAGATACAAAAGGCCACTGAAAAAGTGTCTTAAAAATTAGAATAGAGTAAGTGGGAGCTAATGACTTCATGAGAAATCAAGTAACAATGAAAAAAAATCAAAAGAATGAAAAATGGAAGACAATGGTAAATATCTCATTGGAAAAAACAACAGAAAATAGTTCTAGGAGAGATCATTTAAAAATTATTGGAGTACCTGAAAGCCAAGATCATAAAAATAGTCCAGATGTCATCTTTCAAGAAATTATCAAGGAAAACTGCCATGATATTCTAGAACCAGAGGGTTCATAGAAATTGAAAGAATCTACAGGTCACCTCCTGAAAGAGGTACCAAAATGAAAACTTGCAGAAATATTATTATAGTCAAATTCCAAAGTTTCCCGGTAAAGGAAAAAATATTTCAAGAAATCAGAAAGAAACAATTTAAGTATCTTGGGGCCACAGCCCCAAAAACATTTAATACATTTAACACAACATTTAATAGTTTCTACATTAAAAATTGGAGGGCTGGAATGTGATACTTGAGAGGGCAAAGAGGTTCAAATTACAACCAAGAATCACCTATCCAGAAAAACTGAGTATAATCTTTTGGTCAAAAGAATTGAAATTCAATGACATAGATAGTTTTTGAGCATTCTTGATGAAAATACCAGAGCTGAAGAGAAATTTTGACTTTCAAATACAAGAGTCAAGAGTAGCAAAAAATACCACTTTGGTTATCATATGCTGCATCTATCTAAGATTTATGGAGTGATGGGCCAATTCTATGAACTGGTCATTAAGCTACATATTATATGATGAACAATGGACCTTTTTTAATCTACTTCATTTTCCTTGTGTAGAGAGAATTAGACTGCAATCCTTTGAGAGATTATAGATCTCATTTAGAAGTCTCTGCAGTGTTCCACACTAGAAAGAAAACACAATATCAATTACAAATATGAGCCTCTGGAGGATCACACGCTCTATAGGGAACCCTTCTTCAATTTATACTCTGATTTAGCCATCCTTTATGACAGTAGTGAAAGACTTTTGTGAGAATGTATCTCCCTGTTCTGTCTCACTTATTATTAATTATCACAGTGCTAGCTAACAAAATTATCTATGTTGTTTTTTGTTTTTTGTTTTATCTTTGAAGAAATCTTGTGTAATATTAGTACAAGCCATTAAAGTTTAAAATTTCCCTAAGATCTGGAAAACATCCTATGTGTATATGAGACACATTCTGAGAAGAGAGTTTTAAAAATAATCCACAAGTAATATTTTAAGTGAAACCTTGTATTCTCTATACATTTCAGGCAATTGCATAACAGTAGAGATGTTGGCTACTATCATTAGAATGTCCTAAATACACATGTAGATTATTCCCTAACATATATTTTAATGGAAAAGCAAGCATATGGTTACATTTTATTGTTATGTTATACATTGCCTCCATCCCTTAGGAATAATAAGACCCCTGATTTTAACTAAATCTTTAGGAACCATTCCTTTTATCTTTGATTTCTTTGGTGTCATTTCTACTTCTTCACACAGTACACTGGGAACAGTGATATTAGAGTTCAAATGTACACAGGTTTCTTGTGTACATTTTGACAGATTGTTTCCATTTTTTATATTTGCTGTGCTTCTACTTTCGGGCTTCAGTAATTTTAGTATGATCTGATTAATTGAGTATCTTGCCAAATTTTCTGCAAACAAATTTTCTGTACAGTATTTCACTACTTATGAAGTGATTGTACATGCAAATTTCTACCATCATCTTTCATAGAGTTCACAAAAAATTTTTCATTCTAATGAAAAAATGGAAATTTCTAATTGTACTTGTATTGTACTTGGCAATTTCTTCACGTTACAATCGTATCAAGTATTTGTAGAATGTAGCTATTTCTAGAATACTTCAGGCTCCTTTTGTGATGCTTGACAAAAGAAGGAAGGAAGGAAGGAAGGAAGGAAGGAAGGAAGGAAGGAAGGAAGGAAGGAAGGAAGGAAGGAAGGAAGGAAGGAAGGAAGGAAGGAAGGAAGGAAGGAAGGAAGGAAGGAAGGAAGGAAGGAAGGAAGGAAGGAAGGAAGGAAGGAAGGAAAGAAGAGAAAAAGAGAGTACTCTGCACCCTAGTCTTGTGAAACTGAAAGTCCAGAAAAGAAGTAACATGGACATAAGTAAATTCATTACAATATAGAAGACTGTGACCAGCACAGAAAAGTAAGGCGTATAAATGCTATATGATATCTAAGGAAAGGAAGACATTTTTGGCTGAAGGGTTCATGAAGCCTCTTTTTGTGAAGAATGTAGCATTTAGGATGGAATATGAAAGATGAGTAAGATGTCAAGAAGTGGAGATGTAAGGGGAAAGGACAAAAAGGGCCCAGTAGTCAATAGGATGAATAAAGATCAAAAGGCATGAAAATGTATAGGCAGGGAACTAGGGTTAGTGAGTAGTGAATAGCTGTTTGGCTGAAGAAAAGAGTTCATTAGAAGGGCAGAATGGGAAGTATTAAAATATAAGACTAAAACTTTAGGGTCACTTTCAATCATAGCAAGTCATGAATGCCAGCATTAGGAGTGGTCATTGGGATTGATCTTTGGTATAAGATACCTTTCTTTGAAAATGCCTATAGAATTCTTGGGTCATTTAAATTAAAGTGAGAAGTAGACCAGCAGGCATCCATGGCACATTATCCCCAATGATGGTCATAAAATAGCCCTCTCCGAACAGGCCCGGTGCCACCATTAAGGAGCATTCTGGCCTCATTTGGACAGCTGGTCACTTTATGTGAGACATCCATTGTGGATTTCAGTCTGGTTCTCTCCACGGTCACACTGTCAGTTCTCAGGAAGTTCTGCCTCATTTCCTCCAAGTGTCCTCAATAACAGGCCAGGCAGGGATGGTAATGACGAGACCATTGGGCAGCAGTGACCAGAAAAGCAGCCCAGGGAGCCACTTTGTGACACCATGGACAGACTTCACCCTGACCATTTTGGCCTGGAATCAAATGGGTCCATATGGGCAAGAAGTCACAGGCAGTTGCTTGCAACATAAAAGCTTCTAACCGTGTGACACAATGAGAAAAAAAACAATGAACCTTTGACTCTGAAAAATTGGATCATTGAGTTGTATGAGATCTTAGAGGTTATCCAGTTCTGACCCTCACTCAGGGCTGGCATATTCCCTACAATGACCTCATAGATGTTTATCTAACCTCAGCTAGTATGCCTCTAAGGGAACTCAGTATTTTGCAAAACATTCATTCCATTATTAGATAGCTGAAACTATTAGGAAGTTATCTTTGTAAAATCTTAGAGATTTTACTTAGAGATTTACTTAATCTCATCTTACTTAGAGAAGATGGGGAGACTTCAGAAAGTAACTGATCATAAGATCACAGAGCTAGAACTGGGAGGGATCTTCAAGGCTACCTTCTCCAAATACCTGAGGATGAGAATGAAGTGTTGTCAGAATTTCACAATCATACTTGCCCAAAAGAAAGCCCCAAATTTGAAACCATGCCCTGCAACTCCAAATCCAGATTCTTTCTACTCTATCACATTTTCTGACAGTGTTTTTCTTCTGCCTTTCATTTTTCCACACTGCTCAGGGGTGGCTGGTTATTTGATAGATCTACCATGGTACCAGGAGAGAGCTACCTCTCCCTGATCCCTTAATATAGTTATTTCAGTGGAAAGGGATCCCAAAACACAAAATGGAGAAAGAACAGTTGAGGTAAGAATTCTCAAGAGTCCCCACCCTGCTGTCCTGTAGCACACCGCCCCCCCAACCAACCTCCACCCCAGCCTTGACTTATTTGGCAATCTCTGTATCCCCTGGCCCAACCTGAAAGACATGAATGGGATACATAGGAAGAAAGTGTACTCTATCAGCATCAAAGAAGACATATGGATTTTACCCTTAAATCCACAGAGCAAACCCCTTCAATTTGTTCATACAAAAATTCACCCTGAGGTGCAGTTCTCGGTGAATCATAGATGGTCTGAGATTCACAAGGACCTCAGAGATATAAGCCAACCTCCAAGTTCTATGGCATCTCCAAAAAGTCAGAATTCATCCTAGTCTCCACCATTTCACGTCATACAAATCTATATTTCATATTTAGCAAACCTTTCCAAACGTGAAAATCAAAAAACTACCCCCTCCCATTTCCCTTACTGCTCCTGGTCCTGCCCGATCGAAACACATCTCATTCTTCTTCCCCATGAAAGACTTTCAAATATGTGAATATAGCTAGCACACATCCCTACACTGCCTAAGCAGGTTTTCATGGACAGGATCACCAGTATCTTACCCATCTTTCTCACTCTCCTTCATTACTGCTTGACAATATCACTCCCTACCATTGTTCACAGGGTCTTGTACACTATAGCCACTCAACGTATGCTGAATTAATTAATTAATTAATTACTTCTCTAAGAAATCTACTTGATTTTTTTTGAAGATGAGAATATAGAGAATCAGAGAGTCACTAGCCGTGACCCTTCATTAGAATTTATTAATGTCTTACCTATGATCCCTAGAAATAGTTAAATGTCAGAGGCAGGATCGAGTCCCAGGCTTCTCTTGAAACTGAATCTGGGACAATAATTTCTCTAGTGGATAGAGTGCCAGTCAGAAAGGCTTTACTTCATATCTAGCTTGAGCTACTGATTGCATGACCCTGAGTAGGTCACTTAACCTCTCTCTGCCTCTACTTTCTCACCTATAAAACAGGGATTATAATGGCATCTGCTTAACAGCATTGTTCTGAGAATCAAATGAAACCACTTTGCCAATCTTTAAATGTTTTGTCTGCTTCTAGTGTTGTCACTTCCATGGAAATAGCAGGAAGGAAAGCAATCTCAAGAGATATGCCTGGCAATGGAAAGAGAACTTGTTCATAGGTACAGAGTTCAATGTCAACCTCTGCTGTTTACTGCAAACGAACAAACTATCAAACTAATGGATGACAACACTTATCTAAACATGGATAAGTCCCTTGAAGTTCTCGGGCCGCCATTTCCACATGTGGAAAAACCAAGAGGGTTGGATTAACTGACTGCTGTATGTCCCTTCCAGCTTTTGTCTTGGATCCTGTGAACTCTGAAACAAGGCTAGGTCATCCACCTTTGGGGAATTCCTGAGTTCTGAGCCCCCTCTGAATTAAATAATGTAATTCAAAGCTGAAGGGAATCTTAGAGGACATCTAGTATGACATATCATTTTCCAAATAAAAAAATTAAGTCCCAGAGAGGGGTGGAGAGCTGCAGCTCCCATTTTAGAGATTTTCATTACCTCATTTTGAAAAATTTTTTGTTGCTTAATCAGTAAGTCCAAAAAACATGCATTTGACATCTAGTAATCATGTCATTTTCCCCAGAAGCCTTAAGGTTTCCAAGGCATTGTCCTCCTAACCACCCTCTGAGGTAGGTAGTGCATATGTTTCTCTCCCTACTTTAACAATGAATCCATTTGGGCCCAGAAACATTCAATAACGTGCTCAAGGACACACAATTTATGAGACTCAGAGTTAGGTTTTGAACTCGGGTCTTGATACCAGATTCAGGAATCTTGTCACTACTACATCTGCATTCAATTCTGAGAGAAACATGAGTCAAACCTTGTCCCTGCTTAAAAGACATCAGTATAGAAGGCAGCCAAATTGTTCTCCTGGACCAAAAGTAGGCAGACCCCATTCAGTATTCATTTTGGAGATATTAAAGTGCTAACCAGACTCTAAGTGATAAAGATACTCAGAGTGCAAGAGATCAGGGAGGGCTTCATTTTATGACTATTTGGCAAATCCCACATTTCACAGATCCCACATTTTCAAAGTTGCCTATAATATAAGTTTGAAGCCAGATGGAGACAGGAGACAGACTGGGGCTAGGCCATTACAGGAGGCTGAATCTCTAACTGCAAGCAATGAACAGTGAATTTGTAACTGAGCCTTAACCTAAGAGAAAAAGAATTGATGCTTTGTTCTTTGCAGCTGTGGAAGATGAGGAAACCAGGAGTGTGAAATGATATCGCTAATGTCTTTGCTCAGATGGCACTTATTACTCTCTATGTCGTAGTGGAAGGAAGATTGGATTTGGAGGCAGAACCATGTCCTAGCTTTTCCACATACTAAGTACATGGGAACAACCAAACACTTCTCTCCTCTGTTTGAACCTCAATTTTTCCATCATTAAAATGGAATCCCGGAGGGGGGTGGAGCCAAGATGGCAGAGTAGAAAGACTCACATATGCTAGCTCTGAACCCACAGACCATATATTTCCTGCAAGAAGAACTCCCCACAAATTATGGATCTCTGCAAGGCGCTCAGAAACACAGTGGAAGAGATTTCCGTCCCAGAGAGCCCTGGAAAGCGGTCCCCAGGGTCCGTTGTGCCCCAGAAAGAGGAGTCCACCCCTGTGCTGCCCTGGCCACGGCCCCAGAGGAGCAGATCCAAGCAGGCTTCAGGGATGGAACCTCCAGCGGCCGGGAAGGTCCCTCTACCCACAGATGCTACAGGTCAGCGAGAGACATCTGGGCTAGGCAAGAGGGGAGCGGAGTGTCTCCGTGACTGGGGCCCCCTCAGAAGGCAGTGGCAGAGGCAGCGGCAGAGGCAGCCACAGAGGCCGCCGCAGCAGCGGCCCCCGGGACTCCCTCAGCAGGCAGGCAGAAGTTCAGGGTCATTACTGAAGGTCTCTGCATAAACCCCCTGAGGGAACTGACCCTAGGAGACAGCCCTGCCCCCACCCGCCCCATTACTGAAGGTCTCTGCATAAAGCCCCTGAGGGAAATGAGCCTGGGAGGCGGCCCTGCTCCCACACAAGCACCAGAACTTAAGCTCACATTGAATAGCAGCCACGCCTGCCACAGAAAGCCCATTTGAATCTCAGACCCCAAGCACTAGCTGGGTGGATCTAGGCAGGGGTGGACAGGAATCTCAGAAGTCAAGTAAGTGGCTGGGAAAATTCCCAGAAAAGGGAAGAAAAATAAGACATAGAGAGCTATTTTAAGGGGGTGCAAATGTTCCCACCTTTCAATTCTGATGACAAGGAAATATTCTTACCATCAGGGAAAGACATGGAGGTCAGGGCCTCTGTATCCCAGACATCCCAGGTGGATGTCTGGTGGCCTCAGGCCATGAAAGAGCTCAAAAAGGATTTTGAAAATAAAGTTAGACAGAAGGAGGAAAAACTGGGAAGAGAAATGAGAGAGATGCAAGAAAAGCATGAAAAACGGATCAATACCTTGGTAAAGGAGACCCAAAAAAATACTGAAGAAAATAACACCTTGAAAAGTAGGCTCACTCAATTGGCAAAAGAGGTTCAAAAAGCCAATGAGGAGAAGAATACTTTCAAAAGCAGAATTAGCCAAATGGAAAAGGAGGTTCAAAAGCTCACTGAAGAAAATAGTTCTCTCAAAATTAGAATGGAACAGATGGAGTCTAATGACTTTATGAGAAACCAAGAAATCACAAAACAAAACCAAAAGAATGAAAAAATGGAAGAGAATGTGAAATATCTCATTGGAAAAACAACTGACCTGGAAAATAGATCCAGGAGAGACAATTTAAAAATTATGGGACTGCCTGAAAGTCATGATCAAAAAAAGAGCCTAGACATAATCTTCCATGAAATTATCAAGGAAAACTGCCCTGAGATTCCACAACCAGAGGGCAAAATAAGTATTGAAAGAATCCATCGATCACCGCCTGAAAGAGATCCAAAAAGAGAAACTTCTAGGAACATTGTGGCCAAATTCCAGAATTCCCAGGTCAAGGAGAAAATATTGCAAGCAGCTAGAAAGAAACAATTCCGGTATTGTGGAAATACAATCAGGATAACACAAGATCTAGCAGCTTCTACATTAAGGGATCGAAGGGCGTGGAATATGATATTCCAAAAGTCAAAGGAACTAGGACTCAAACCAAGAATCACCTACCCAGCTAAACTGAGTATAATACTTCAGGGGAAAAAAGGGTCTTTCAATGAAACAGAGGACTTTCAAGCATTCTTGATGAAAAGACCAGAGCTGAAAAGAAAATTTGACTTTTAAACACAAGAATGAGAAGAAGCATGAAAAAGTAAACAGCAAAGAGAAGTCATAAGGGACTTACCAAAAGTGAACTGTTTACATTCCTACATGGAAAGACAATATTTGTAACTCTTGAAACTTTTCAGTATCTGGGTAGTTGGTGGGACCACACACACACATGTACACGTGTGCACGCACACACACATACACACATGCACACACATACAGAGACGGAGAGCACAGAGTGAATTGAATAGGATGGGACCATATCTCAAAAGAAATTAAGGTAAATGGTGAGAGAGAAATGTAGTGGGAGGAAAGAGGGTGAAATGGAATGGGGTAAATTATATCTCATTCAAGAGGCAAGCAGGAGACTTTTTAGTGGAGGGAAAAAGAGGAGAGCTGAGGAAAAAAAACAAGAAGTTTACCCTCATCACATTCGACTAAAGGAAGGAATAAAATGCACACTCATTTTGGTATGAAAACCTATCTTACAATACAGGAAAGTGGGGGAGAAGGAGATAAGCAAGGGTGGGGGGTGGTAGGGAGGGTAATGGGAGGAGGGAGCAATTTGAAGTCAACACTCGGGGAGGGACAGGATCAAAAGACAGAATAGAAACAATGGGGGGCAGGATAGGATGGAGGGAAATACAGTTAGTCTTACACAACACGACTGTTATCAAAGTCATTTGCAAAACTACACAGATATGGTGTATATTGGATTGCCTGCCTTCCCAAAGGGAATGGGTGGGGAGGGAGGGATGGGGAGAATTTGGAACTCAAAGTTTTAGGAACAACTGTTGAGTATTGTTGTTGCTACTAGGAAATAAGAAATACAGTTAATGGGGAATAGAAAGTTATCTGGCCCTACAGGACAAAAGAGAAGATGGGGACAAGAGAAGGGAGGGATGATAGAAGAGAGGGCAAATTGGTGATAGGGAAAATTAGAATGCTCAGAGTATTGGGGTGGGGGAGGGGATAAAAGGGGAGAAAATTTGGAACCCAAAATTTTGTGAAAATGAATGTAAAAAGTTAAATAAATAAATTTTTATTAATAAAAAAAATTAAATAAAATGGAATCCCTACTTTATCTATATCCAAGAGGTTGTTGTCGAAGTCAGATGAGGTAATCCTTGTAATGTACTTTATAAACCATCAATATCAGCTACTATTATGATTACTGTAATGATAATGTCAGTGACAATCATGACTATAACTTTCTTTTGGGAGGGGAGGGGAGGCAATCAGGTTAAGTTACTTACCCAGGGAAACACAGCTAGTAAGTATCTAAGACTGGATTTCAACTTGGGTCCTCCTGACTCCAAGGCCTAAGCCTTGCACTTCCTAGCTGCCTCATGACTACTTTCAAACAGAGCTTAGTGTAAGGTTGATTGGAATCATCCACTTGAATACTGTTGAAAAGTCAAAGATGCTGAAAAGTCATCCAGGCTAGAATAAATAGTTCATATATTCTTCCTCCCCAAAAAAAGTCACAGCAGTATTTTTTGGTATTGGAAAAAAAGACTGGAAACAAAGTAGGTACCCATCAACTGAGGAATAGCTAAATAAATTGCAGCGTATGAATGTAATGAAATATTATCAAGATAATAAGAGATGACAAAAAAAGAAATGGATTCAAAGAAATCTGAGAAGATTTGTATGAACAGATGCAGAGCAAAGAGAGTCAAACGAGAAGGACAATGTACACAGTGACTATTATGTGAAGAAAAACAACCGTAAATGATGTAAGAATGCTAAGCACAATGACAGAGGGTGAATCCAGAAGACCTTGTTGTAATATGCTTCCCAACTTTTAGCAGAAAGAGGTCAAGAAGGAATATACATTTTCTGGCAAGGTTGATGTGTGATTTTAGTGTTACTAATGTGTAATTATAGTGTAACACTATACATACATGTTACAGGAGAGGGCTTTAGTTTGAGGTTACAAGAAAGAGTAGAAAAACTGAGTGATCAGGGAACAAAGGGGAAAAAAGAAAAGAATGTCAAAGAATGAATCATTAAACATACAAAGAAAAATAAAAAATTCATAAAGAGACAGAGAAATAGGGTGGTATGAGTATTATTGTGTTAAATTTTATTTACTCTAGGCTTCAGTTCAAAGAAATCAGTATCTAGTAGAGATTTACAATTTCATATACACTCCCCTTTTTCTATTCTTTGTATATGGAGGTGTTCGTAGTTGTAGATGTTTGTCTACTCTGTGCTTTAAAAAAAGTAACATTCATAAAAAATAAAAAGACATTAAGATCTCATTTAGGGTTGGCTTGGGGGGGGGAGGCTATTATGTCTTAACCTTGACTTATAGGTGTCTATGATACACTACAAACTGCAGATTATATTTCTTCACATAAAGTCATGTCTAGTCAAAGTTATGTATCCAAGTCCACAGGATTCAAACTCAGATCCTCCATCCAACAGATCTGACCAAGTTCTCTGGTTCTGGATCTGATGTTCTGTCTGATTCCTCTTATGAAACTTAGTAGGGGAACAGGTGGGTTGAAATTCTCCAGAGAGTTCTGTCTTTGAATTCCTTTCTCTACAGGATGCTAGTCTGTTAATTAGGAAAAAATAAGCCTGTGGATTCCCCCATGGGGATTGTGTACTCCTGGTGTTTAGTTGTCTCTTACTCCATAATCCTCTCCCTGGAATATTTTAATCATCTCACAGCCACTAATTGGGATTTTAGAAACAAAGGGTTATCATTTCAGGTGGGGATGCACAGTCGGGGGGAAAACGACAGAATTTGTGTTAATGAACCCATTCTCTCTGCACTCTAGTAAGGAGAGGAAAGTTGGTAGGAAAGTTCATTTTTCTGCACCTCTTTGCATTCAGCTTTCCCCCACTTGCCCTTTGTATGCATTCTCCATCTGTAGTCTCCATTCATTTCTCCTTAAAGATGAGTTTGGTTATCTTGGGTTTCCAAACAAAAGTCTGGCCAGAAAATCTTCCTGATCTAGTTTCTATTAGAGATGGGGATTGCTTTCCCTGGCTTCACCAGCAAGAAATTTCAGGGAATAATATGGTAGGCAGACATCCAATCTCCTTCTCTAATCCTGAATCTATTGGCACATTACACAGAATGTGTGTGTGTGTGTGTGTGTGTGAGAGAGAGAGAGAGAGAGAGAGAGAGAGAGAGAGAGAGAGAGTGCTTAAAAGTAATTGGGGAAGGAGGAAGATATCAAGGATGACTTAGTCCCCTCCTATACTTCTCAGGGGATTCTAAAGAAAGAGGTTCTTTCTCAGGCTCTGGACTGAAGAGACAGTCCTGGTCTGGGAGTATTGGCATCCACACCCCCTGTCCTTTCCAATTCAATCTGATAAGTATTAATTAAGCAACTACTCTATGCATGACACCTTGCTGGGCACATAGGGCTACAAAGACAATAGCATGAAAACAATGCCTGCCACCAGAAAGCATCTGGGCTGGGGTATAGGGGCCACCTTCATTCCTTCTCATCAGGAGGAGAAGGACCATTAGGTTTGGGGTCTACACAAATGAGATTTTTCTTCAGTGGATATTAATTCTCCTTCCTTTAAGACTGCTTCCACTGAACTCATTTAATTACAAAAATATTTCACACTTCATTATTTTGATTTGCCTCGACTTTATGGTGCTAGGTAATTAGGCTTTGGGATTCAGGTTCATTCAACCATAACCCAGATACCCAAGTTTCCACATCACTATGAAAAAACACCCCCCTTGTAACTGGGCAGGCTGACATGGGGCAACCTCCATGGAGGCCAGTAAGGCAGCAGAGACAGAGAAGACACCACCCCCAGCCTCAAGGACCTGTACCCCATGAGTTACAGTGGTGGCAGGAGATGAGTTCTTTTCCCCCACCAATTAATTAGCAATTAAAAACTTTATTTATAAAGTCAATTCATAAAGACATGACTTATTAAAATGCTAACTACTATTACAGATGACTTTTAAATAAGAAATGTGCAGAAATTCTGAAGATTGACTACTAACCATGCACAAACATCTTCAAAAACAATTTGTTGAATATTAATGAACTGAAAATGTCATTTCTGGTCCAATTACTACAAGTAATTAGGGTTTTTTTAATTATGGAGGAAGTAGAATTTTAATAAGGTCAATTTTACAATTACAGTTTTGAAAAAAAATCCTAATTGTATTTTCATCCCAGCTTATATAATAAATGATATTAACTCACTAACATCTGTTGATTTTAATGTAAATAAAGCAGGAATATCCTTTTGTTGAGTTCGTTGGGAAGTGACATTTTAATGAGAGTAAGTTTATGTTTAAAACTGGGGAAGCCTGTTAGTGATGTGGGTCTTAGAGTATGAAGAAGGGTAGCACCATTGAAGAGTTTGGCATTTCCATTGTACCAAGAAAGGTAAAAGAGCGAGCAACAAATAAAGCCATTGTTTCTTTTCAGTGTTGGTTGGTTGGCTACAAATACTGAGAAAGTCAGACTGTCGAATGTTTTGAATTTTCCAAGAAATATTCTGTTTTACATATCACCTCCATAGCCACGCCTGCATTCAGTTCAATTGTATTCTGTCAATAGCACCTGCTGCAGTGAAAAAGACAGTCTCTTTGGAGTTAGGACCACCTAGGTGACTGGAGGAAATGGTTTCAATTCTTTAGTTCTCAGTCTTCTCTCTTGTAAAAAGAGGGCATTGGACTTGGTGATTTCTAAGTTTACCTCCAACTCAAAATTCACAGTTCTACAATGATCCTACAAGTTCATTTGATTCAGCAAGTGTATGTCTATGTACCTAGCATTTCTCAGGTGCTGGGCATCTAACAAAATCTAGTTCCTGTCCTCAAATTCTAATTGGGGGAAAGTGTAAGTGAAACACATCCATAGATAAGGAAACAAATCTCAAAATCTTGAGTGTGATGTATTCAAATTATATACAAAGCACATCCACATAATTTTGTAGGTGCTGGAGGGGGTAGGGATAGTCATTAGTGAAGTTCTTGTGTATATAGTATACTTGGACTAAGCTTTGAAAGAGGATAGATGGTGCTGGACAGCAGCTCTGGTGATAAGGAATCTCTCTCTAGTTCTCCCGCTGTAACTGGCAACATGAAGTCCAGAGGAGCCCTAACACAGACAATGCACACATTTCCAAATTGATGAAGGGATAAACGTCTATTCTTCTGGATAAGGCAATCCACATGAATGGATTAAACTGTTTTATATCATCGAAAGCACTTTACAACCCCACAATTTTCTATCACAGCTTCCTAGAAACTAGGAAATACATAAAATAAAATGCAGAGAGTTACAAACAGAAACAGTTTAGTGAAATTCAGTTTTCAAAATATTTCTCCCATAGGAGCTCACAAACCCCCTGAAATCCATTCATGGACTTCTGGAGCATCTGTGGCCCCCAAGTTAACAAGCCCTGCTCTAAGTCTTAGTAGGGGTCATTTATATTTGTGTCATGGAGCCCTCCGGGAAAGCCAAGGGACCTGACTCCGATTCTCAGAATCAGGTTTTTAAATGCAAAAATAAGATGTACAGGATAAAAAAGGAAAGCAATTATAGTACAAAGATGCAATTTACCCATCTAACTCCTGTAAGTCACCCCCCCACTTAAGTCTATCCTCAGGATCCACAGCCCCAAGTTAGGAGTATCTATGATCATGCTTTCATTTCAAAAATGAAGCAAATTGTAATCCAGGCAGGGGAAGTGACTTGAAATTACATAGCAGTTTGTAAGAGCTTGAACAAGGATTTAAATTTATGTCATCTGACTCCAAATCCAGTGTTCTTCACACCAACACCTTGTTCTTCATGTACATGACATGTTTCTTCATGCCAGTCAATTAGTCGGTCAACAAGCATTTATTAAGCACTGACAGTGTGCCAGGTTTGGGGCAGCTAGATGGTGCAGTGGATGAAGTGCCAGACCTGAAGTTCAAATCTGGCCTCAGACACTAGTGGTCTGATCATAGGCAAGCCATTCAACTCTATTTGCCTCAGTTTCCTCATCTGTAAAATGAGCTGAAGTTGTAAAATGGCGGCTCACCCCAATATGTTTGCCAAAAATAACCTCAAGTGGGATTATGAAGAGTTGGACTTGACTGAACTACAACAAAATGTGTCAGGTTCTGTATCACGTGCTTGGGATGCCAAGGAAGACAAAGACACAATGGTCCTTGCCCTCAAGAACTCACATTCTCCAAGGGAAGACAAAATGTAAATGGCTAGCTGTGCACAACATCTTTCCAGAGCACATGGAAAGCAGTCTTAGAAAGGAATGTATTTGAAACTGGATGGACTGCAGCTTCCTTACCTGGTGCCGATCCATGACTTTGTCCTTCCTCGTGCTCCCTGAATGTCACCAACTTTCAGACAGCTAATCTGAATCCCCAAACCCAGTTTCTACTCTAAGAATCTGCTTCCAAGTCCCAGGTCCACCCCACTTCTCATTCCCTACTAGAAAATCCCAATTCCCTATGCTCTGAATCTGGTCAAATCTTGTGTTGCCAGTGTGGGACACCATGATTGTGGCCTCATTGGTAATGGATAATACAATATAATGGGGAAAAGAAATGATTTAAGACTCACTATACCTAGACTGAACTCTTTACCACCTTGGGTTGGTTTGTGACATTCGCTGGCAGTTGGTCCAGAATCTCATTTGTTATGAAATATCTCTCCCACCTTGAATACACTCCCAACCTTCTCTCTACATCTTCAAAGCCTTTTCTTCCTTCCAGATTTACCACCTCTTCCAGGAAGTCTGTTATCAGAGTCGTCTACCTATGTTTGCTTTGTACAATAGTTACAACCATAGACTCAGAACTGAAAGGGAGGTTGTCTAGTTCAATGCCTTTATTTTATAACTTAGAATACTGAGAACCAGAGAGATGAAGTGATCTGTCCAACATCACGGAGACATGAAGTGGATGAGATGGAGTTTCTATCCAAGCACTCTGACTTTAAACCAATAGTATTACCATCGTGCCAAGCTTATTTGTCTACAGATTATAGTCTTCATTTGAATATAAGCTTCTTTAGGGGAGAACTATTTTATTTTTGGACTGTTGCTGTGACTTCTTTAAGTGGTCTCAGTCTTTCTCTACTTTAACCCATTCAGCATTGAACAAGAAAAGTAGTATTTCTAAAGAATCATGGCTGAACAAGCTGTGGTATGTGGTTGTGCTGGAAAAATGACTGTGCTATAAGGAATGGTGAGTTCAAACTCTTAGAAAACACGGAAAGACTTGCACAAAATAATAGAGTGAAATTAGCAAAACCAAGACAACAACGCATGAAGTAACAGCAATTTTGTTTCAAGCATGAATTTGAGCAAATAAGTTACTTTGACTTTTATAAATATCCAAGGTAAGTATAAAGGGCATATGAAGAAAGGTGCTTTCTGTATCCAAAAATAGAACTGATAAATAGAAGCATGTATAGATTAATTTTATATATACATATATGTGTGTATGTATATCCATTTGTGTCTAATGGTGACCATTTCTAGAGTGGAAGGAGGGAAAGAAGGGAAGAAAAAGGAAATTTACATAATAATTTTGTATATTTGAAAGAAACAGCAAGTTGTATGTAGATTGCATTTTCATGTGCAATCATCTTTTTTATTGTACCATGCTACAGAAATGCTTGTGTTATTCCATAAATTAAAAATAAAATATAAAAACAATAGTTGTAACATGACATTCTCTTGCCCAATAAACTCTAGGGGCTCCCTATTACCACTGGGATTCAATCCAAACTTCTGTTTGACAATTCAAACTCTCTAGAACCTGACTCCATCCTACTTTCCCAGCCCTACTATACATTACCTTCCCAACCACCCATTCTACAGTTATAGCAAACTGTTTTCCCTACTTTTCCTCTACACAGCACTTATTCTTGCTTCTATGACTGCACATTCCATTCTCCTCATCTCAGCTTCCTAGAATCCTTTGCTTCTTTCAAAGGGCAGCTTAAATTTATGGGCTTTCCTGATTCCCACCAATCACCAGGACAACACCCTAAAATGGCCTTGGATTTATTTATTGTATATTCCCATAAACACACACATCCCCTGATAGAATTGAGGTCAGACGCGGTTTGCTTTTTGTTCTTATATCCCTAGAGTATAGTACAGTATCAGGTACACAGTAGGCACATAATAAAGACTTACTGGTTGACTTTTTTTATATGTATTCCAGTTGTGAGCACAATACCTTGTACATCATATGCAATTAAGTAATTTTTTTTTTAGTTCAACAGAATAACTTTCACTCTATAGATATAAGCCAAATGGCCCAGGGGATAAAATGTCAAGTCTAGAGTCAGAAAGACCTCAGTTCAAATCCAGCTTCAGACACTAATTATATGACCCTAGGTAAGTCAATTAACCTATTTGCCTCAGTTTTCTCATCTGTAAAAAGGGGGTAATAATAGTACCTACCCTCCCGGATTATTGTAAGGATCAAATGAGATAGTAATTGTAAAGCACTTAGCTCAGTACCTAGTATGTGGGAGATGTTACATAAATGTTAGCTGTTGTTATTTATTATTATCATCATTAGTTTTATCAACAAGAGCAATAATTTCTATGCCACTTCAAGGTTTACAAAATGTTTTCCATGTCAGCTCTCTTGATCCTGAAAACAACCCTGGAAAGTAGGTTTATTTTTCCCTTCTTTACAAGTGAGAAACTATAAAATAAGCAGTTGAGAAAAGCTGATCTAAAAACTCTTCCAGTTCTGAACTCCCCAATCCAGTGACTGCCACAACCACTAAGTGTCTCAAGTGATATCTTGGTGGAATTCTACAATTCTCAGAAACTGTCACTTCTGGGATCCCAAGAAAGGAGTGGAGGTTGGAAAAAGTTCGCCTTCTCTCCTTTCAGGTACCTTCCTGCCTCTTTCTCCCCAACCATGAACTCTTGCATAATGCCAACAGGAGACCAGAGTGCCCAAGGCCAAACATTTGTTAGGTGATGCCATCTTTTTTGTTTTGTTCCCTCTATAAGGCAGTATGGATGTGCTAAACTAGGGAAGTGCAAGGGAGGGTTTGAAACATCTCTGAGAACTTAGTAGCACATGCTTTTCATTTGAAAGGAAGGTTTTTGACAAGGCTGTAGCTTAAGCGCAATGCTGGCTCCCCATATCAGACAGAAGCAGACACAGGATTGGACTCTGGGTGTCCCCGGCTTCCCTTCACCCAGGATTTATTCAGGAACACTTCCATGTAAGGGAACAGCTTGCAGTCATTAAAATGGTTTGTTGGGTATTTGTTATATCCTTGGTAATGTCTTGCTGAATTTTAATTACTCAGATTAAGATCTATTGATATCATTATTGAGATATATAAAAGTTTTGTTTAAACATGAAGATCCCTGAAATGGATGCTGCAGGGACACATAAAGTGCTTTATGGCCATGCATGGTGAGGAATCCAAGCGCGATAGGGATGCTGTGCCAGCGGGCTCCAAGGACACTCAGCACACTGCCTGACATTGAGCAAGGCTGGCCAGCAGCCCTCTACAGGGATCAAGGCTGACCACCATGGGCTTGGGTTGGGCACAGCCATGATGCTAACAGATGTTAGAGCTAGAGACAAAAACTTGAAGGTCAAAACAGGCCCAGATAGGGATCCAGACAAGGCGCATGAGACCCAGAGAGAAGGGAGTTGTCCACATTCACATGGCTTAGCAGGGAAGAGAGTTGGAATTCAAAAGATTCAGTTCCTCAATTGTACCCTTTGAAGTGGATACCAATAGACATGAGATTTTCTTGTGTCTTCGTATCCCTTCCACCCAAAAAAATGCTACCACCTAGAAAGGACATTGTCTGCAATAAAGATGACAAGGCATGGGTTTCCTGCCTTAGCATAGATGATATTCATGATACTAGATTCAGGTGTAGGTTTTTCATTTTAGGAAATACATTGAAAACCACAAGTGTGCTCAAAGAAATATAAATAGGACATGGAGAGGGCTATAGACTCTACAGGCATGAATTAATTAAGTTAACTCATGGTTTATCCTAGAGATGAGAAGGCTTCCAGTACACACGAGAGCTGTCTGAGTGTGTGATGAATCAGCATGTGAAAGAAAAATTGGGGTTATTCTGCTTGGCCTCAGATGGTAGAACAAGAAGCAAATAGGAAATTGATGGAATTTCATTTTAGCAATGAAAACTAAGGTTCAAGGGTGATCTCAGAAAGAGATTAAATGGGGGGATTCCTTAGGTCTTCTGGCATGGCTTGGAAAGAGTTCTGAATTTGGAGTCAGAAAGTCCTGGGTGCATGTTCTGACTCTTTTGCTGACTACTTAAATGACTCTGTTTAAGAGGTTTCCTGTCTTGTGCCTCAGTTTCTTCATTTGTAAAATGGAATAATTGTGCTATCTACTTCCACAGGGGCACAGCAAAGAAGAGCTTTGTACCTTGACTTACCACCAAAGAGGAAGTTGCTGCTATGATCCACAGTGGTAGGGTTCATCAAGGATAACTGCTATGGTCTTGGGTACCTACAACCCAGAAGTCATGGAGATAAAGCCAATGTGGCCACATGGCATTCTGGAAAGAATTATAAGGCCTGGGTTCAAATCTCAATTCTACTACTTCCTAGCTGCATGACTTTGGGCAAGTCACTTTCAGTTTCTCTTTCAAAGGTGCCTAAAGATGGAACCATGCCAATGAGAATTCACTAAGAAATATGGAGTGTCAATCATTAAGAAGAGAAGATTTTGGGCTTATAGGATGGTCAGATTTCCTTAAAGGGCTATAACTACTACCCTCAATAAATAGATGATTGATTTACTGATCAAAGATTATGAAGGGCTTTCTTCACATTAATTCCATGAGTTCAATAACAGGAACACAGTGATCTCCATTTTACAGATGTGGAAATAGTGGCTCTGATAGGCTAAAATCACAGCACCAGCCAATACTGGATGAAGGATATGAAAGGGGGATGAACCTTGCTCTCCCTGAGCTGAAAGGCTACTCTTGGTTCAATGAGAACAGGGTCACAGAAGCAAAGAGGAGTTTACTCTGATGAAAAGGGTCAGGTGGGGCCGATTGTCCTTCCCAAGAGGTCTTCAGGTAGAGACACTGGCTTGCCAGGGACACTCGGAGGCATTCCCAGGCTGGTCCCATCCTCTTGAAAGTTCCCTCCAGTTCTGATCTTCTGGGCTCCTCTGAGCCTGGCTCCAGGGTTAGCACTGGCTTTTTCTGCTCCCTAAATGGCTCTTTTAATGACCCATTGATGACTTCCAATAACTGCCCCTAGAACAGAGGAAAGCATTTATTTCCCCACTAAGAAAAGGCAATTGAAAAAATATGGAAAGTAAGTTCCTGGCTTTTAGGGAGTTTGTGTCTAACAAGGTGAGAGTATTTTTCCCCTCAAAGTCACATAAAAAGCATTTCCATTTCACTCATGGGCTTCCATTTACTCAGCAGAGAAGACTTTAAAACGGGCATAAATGAGACTCAAATGCTGAGAACATTCATTTAAATAAATGGGTTTGTTATGGCCCCTGAGAGCAATGACAGCTCTGGAATATGGAAGCCTCCCCAGTGAAGCCTTGGTCAGGAAATGAGGGAGGGGCTCAGGGAGGAGGGGTACAGACATATAGTGAAAGAAACAAAGAGACAAGCAGAAGATAGATATGAGTACAGGGGGTGATAGAGAGAGAAAAGGACCAGTGTCAAAGAGAGACAAGATAAAAGGAAGAGACAGAAAGCAAGAGGGGAGGAGGGAAGGAAGGAGAGAAAGACAGAAACAGAGACAGACAGAAACAGAGAAAGGAGAAAGAGAGAGGAGAAGAGAAGAAAGGACAGGAGAGAGTCAGAGGAGGAGGAAGGAATAAGAAGAAAAATGGGGGACACAGGAGGGGAAGGGGATCATCATTGTAGAGTTAGAGGGCCCCTAGGGCTCATCTAGTTGGATCCCCTCATTCCACAGTGAAGAGAACAGAGACCAGAGAAGTTTGATGCTTTACCCAACGTCATAGGCATCATATTTGCTAGAGCTGGGATAAAAGATCAAAAGCCAAAATGAACATGGAGAGCCACTGAGTCAAACCCCCTTATTTTACAGAGGAGTAACCTTGAGCAATGAAACGTTAGGTGAATTGCCCAGAGTTATATTGCTATTAGCTGTGGGAGGCACAATTTGAACCCCCCTCTTTCAGAATCCAAGCTCAATGTCCTATCCAGGATTCTAGGCCAAAGCTCATATTGTTTCCAGTGCTTAAGGAAAAAGCATAAGGTAGAGACAGAGACAGACAAAGACACAAAGAGACAAAGACATAAACTGAGATACCCAGAAACTGAGATACATAGAGACAAAGACAAATAAACAGAAACAAAGATCTAGGGTTACCAGTACAGAGCAAAGCAGAGAGACAGAGACACAAAGAGACAAGAAGAGATAGGGAGAGACAGAGACACAAAAATAGAGAGGGTGGGAGAAAGAGACAAGAAATGAGACACTCTGAGAGAAGAATGGAGAGTGGTGTGTGGGAGGGGAGAAGAGACTGCTCATTTTGATTTTTCTGTACTGTTTCTTCCTTACAATCTTCAGTGCTAAATGACCGCAAAGTCCAACCTGCTTTAAATGATGCTGTTATATGAAAAGATAAAACCACTGGTCAAAACCCTCCCTGCTCAATGTTTTAGAATAGTACCCTGATCAGTCGTTCCCTGAGTCAGAAACACTGACTTATAGTGGACAGTGGAGATGGGGAGATGTAAAATGAATGGTAATTCCATTGCATACATGTTGAATTGGTCATTCTCCCCTTCGGTCAGAATGTATCTAGGGATGGGTCACAGGGTAAGAGGCCATTGTTAAGCTGCAGAGTGTCCCAATGAAGATGACCAGGACAGTGGGCACAAGTTCAGGTAAGACATGATGGTGACATTTAAGAATTGCAAAGGCTGTCATTTGGAGATGGGAGGCAAGTTCTGTTTGACCTCAGAGGGCAGAACCAGGAGGAATGAGCAGAACTTGCAAAGAAGCAGATTAGGTTGATATGAGGGGTGGGGAAATGCCTTCTTATTAATGAGAGTTGTCCCAAAGAAGTGCTGCCTGCCTCAACAAATGATGGAGTCTTTTTCCCTGGAAATTTTCAAAGTCTAGATAGTCAAGGAAAGTCAAGTTTATGTCAAGCCATCAAGTACTGGTTAAGTGCCCTACTAAGTATTGGGTGTTGTGCTAATTGTTGGGGATACAAAGAAATGCAGAGGCTAGTTCCAGCTCTCAGGGAACTCACTCACTTTGTAATGGGGGAAAAAACATTCCATCAACTATGCATGAAAAGATCAATACAGGCCAGGTGCGCCCTGATGAGTGTTGTACCAAAGAGTGCTTGCACCAAGTGGCAATGTGAGAGGAGGGAAAGGGGAAAGATGAGGCACAAAAAGAGATGTTATATATTATATAGACAATTTCCCGGTGAAGAAATCAAAACAATTTATAGTTATTTGAAAAAATGCTCTAAATCATTATTTATAAGAGAAATGCAAATTGAAACAACTTTGAGATATCATTTTATACCTATCAGATTGGCCCAAATGATTGAGGGGAACAACAAGAAATGTTTGAAGGGATGTAGAAAAACTGGGACATTAATTCCCTATTGGTGGAATTGTTAACTGATCCAACCATTTTGTAGAGCAATCCCAAAGAGTTATTAGGTTGCCTATAATTTTTGACCTAGCAATGCCACTACTAGGGCTATTTCCAAAGATTATTAGGGGAGGAACAGATCTGAGAAGGCTTCAGGGATGGAATCTCCAGCAGCCTCATAGTTCCCTCCACCCACAGGCACAAAGGTCAGCCTGTTTGGCTGGCCGAGAGGGGAGCAGGGTATCTCCATAACTCAGACCTCCTCTAGGGGCAGCAGCACAGGCAGCAGCAGACAGAAGCTCCCAAAGCAAACAGGAGCTCAGATCCATTACTGAAGATCTCCACATAAACCCCCTGAGGGAACTGAGCCCTGTGTGGTGGCCCTGCCCCCACCTGAGCAGCTGAACTTAATCTCACATTGAATAGCAGCCCTGCCCCCACCTGAGCACCTGAATTTAATCTTACAAAGAATAGCAGCCCTGCCCCTGCCAAAAGCCCTGAGGCTGGGAAGCAGCATTTGAATCTCAGACCCCAAGCACTAGCTGGGTGGATCTGGAGGTGAGGCAGGGGTGGAGAGGAATCTCAGAAGTCAAGTAACTGGCTGGGAAAATGCCCAGAAAAGGGAGGAATAAAAATAAGACCAGAGAAGGTTACTTTCTTGGTGAACAGATATTTCCTCCCTTCCTTTCTGATGAGGAAGAACAATGCTTACCATCAGGGAAAGACATGGAAGTCAAGGCTTCTGTATCCCAAACATTCAAAATAGATATTCAATGGGCTCAGGCCATGGAAGAGCTCAAAAAGGATTTTGAAAATCAAGTTAGAGAGGTGGAGGAAAAACTGAGAAGAGAAATGAGAGAGATGCAAAAAAAGTATGAAAAGCAGGTCAACACCTTGCAAAGGAAACCCCAAAAAATGCTGAAGAAAATAACACCTTGAAAAATAGGCTAACTCAACTGACAAAAGAGGTGCAAAAAGCCAGTGAGGAGAAGAATGCTTTAAAAAGCAGAATTAGCCAAATGGAAAAGGAGGTTCAAAAGCTCATTGAAGAAAATAGTTCTTTCAAAATTAAAATGGAACAGATGGAGGCTAATGACTTTATGAGAAACCAAGAAATCACAAAACAAAACCAAAAGAATAAAAAAATGGAAGATAATGTGAAATATCTCATTGCAAAGACTATTAGGGGAAAAGGAAAATAACCCATCTGTTCTAAAATGTTTATAGCAGTTCTCTTTGTAGTGGTAAAGAATTGTAAATTTCAGAGATGACCATTCAATGGAGAATGGCTAAACAAGTTGTGTTATGTGATTGCGAAAGAATACTACTGCACTATAAGAAATTATTAGCTCAATGATCTTAGAAAAACATGTAGAGACTTACAAAGTAACAGCAAAATGGGCAGAACCAAGAGAACATTGTATACAGTAACAGCAAAATTGTTTTGTTTTAAGAATGATTTTGAGTGAATAAGTAATTTTGACTGTTATATATAGCCAAATTAAATTTGAAGGACATATAAAGAAAGATGCTATCTGAATCCAGAGAAAGAACTGACAAATAGAAATATATGTAGAATAATTTATATACATACATGTATGTGTGTATATACATATATGCACATATACACATACATGGCCATCTCTGGTAGGGAAAGGAAAGAAAAAAGAAAAAGAAGAAATTTGTATGATAATTTTATTATAAATCTAAAAAGATTAGCAAGTTGTACTTAATAGATTTGCAGTTTCATATGCAATCATATTTTTTAATTGTACTATTTTAGAATTGACTGTTTTATTCCACATATTAAAGAATTTCTTAAAGAGGTGTTATGAAAATAGAATTGGTAGTACTTGGTGACTGACTGGATATAGGTGATGAGTGTAAATAAGATGTCCCATAGAACACACTGACTGTGAACATGGGTGACTGGAACTGTGGTGGTGGCCTTGTGAATGACAGGAAAGTTACACAGAAGGGAGGGTTTGAAAGGAAAGGTAATAGATTTTCTGGATATCTAGGGGGAATCCAGTTCAAGGGATTCACTTGTCAAGTCCATTATGGAAGGGATTCCTTTCAGGTATGACATTGACCAGATGGTCTCTGCAGTCCTTTGCAACTCAAACTCTGTGATTCTGGATCATGGTTTGGGTTGGGACTGAGGAGATGATGAACAAGTTCCTTCGACTCTGGGTTTCTGTGAAAGGCAGTTCAGGCACTGTGCTAACTGCTGTAGATATAAAGAAAGGCAATTTGCTTCCAATTATAATGAAGAAAAATTACATGTAAAAATAAGCAGAAAGGTGGGGTTAATGAGATGCCTGGCAGCAGGGGGGGCTTGATGATGAAGGTCAGTGGAGTGTAGCCTGCTGGGAAATGAAGGGATGGCTGTCCTGAATGCCCTCCTTAAATGGGGAATTTAGGTGGAGGAGCTCTCCAAAGTCCACCCTCCATCCTCTCCAGTCAGAAGAAGGGGGGATCCTAAGGTTAGAGGCTGGAGGAGCAGCTGGAGAGAGGAGCTGGGGAGGAGAACTTGATAAAGTCCAGCATAGTGAAATGAGAAGTGAAAATCCTTGATAAACTCCCAGACTCTTTGTAAGAGCGTATCATGGGGCTGCAATGATGGCCTGATGAAGGAGACTTGGGCTCAGGGATAGGAATGTGTTCCATTGTCAAGGAAGCATAGTTGTGCATAGAGAGAGCACAGAGCCTCAGGCATGGGAAATGAGCTGGATTGGATTAACCTCAATTTGAATAGAGCCCTATTAGCAATAGGTTTTTTTATCCATTTACTTGAGCACTGGACAGTGAGTGGTCATTCATTCATTCACAGAAGCACAGGGCTAATCTCAACAGCAAATCAGAAATATCCTGAAGGACTGGCCCTTGATGTGCTGTGCCTTCTGGCAGCTTCCCAAAAGGGCCACAAGGAAGCAAATGGAGGACACAGGATTCAGCTCTGTTTTCTTTACCATTTTAATCGCCTCTCCACCTAATTAAAGTGACTAAGATCTTGAATAAATGACTTTTGTTGTGTGTTCTGTTATAAACCACGTAATTGCTCTCCATATCCTGACATGGAAGAAACACCTCTCATAGCTTATAAATGTCAGACACTCTTTGTCATAACCAGCCACGTAATTTATAAATGCCAAAAGCAATGAGGTTTGTCCCTGTCACCTTCAGGGAAATGATCAGATCTCTCATGGACATTTTTTGAAAATCAATTATGGTTGACTCATAAGCTACTTACTTTGTATGAATTGGGAACAATTCTCATTCAAAGTCAATAAATCATTAGAGCTAGGAGGGACCAAACAAATAGCCAGCCCCTTGTTTTACAGATGAGAAAACCAAGGCTTAACAAGGCTAATTTGGCTAACAACTGCCCATCATATCTTAGGGTCCATATGTATAAAACAGCTACATATTAACAAGAATGACATTTTAAGATACACAAAGTGTTTTGAAAATATCTCATTTCATCCTCACAACAACCCTAGGAGGTAAATACAACTAACAGCCTCATTTTATAAATTAAAAAACTAAAGTACACAGAATTTAAGTGACTTCTCCAACGTCATAGAGCCCGCAAGTATTTGAAGCCAAATTTGAACTCAGATTTTTCTGGCTTCAACTCCAGAGATCTATCCATTGCCCATGTAGCTGCCTCAACACAGAGCACCGTTAATATTGACAACCCACAGTTCTGTGGTGCTTAGGAGTTTATCCAATACTTTCCTCAAAACAAGTCTGGGATATGGGCATTAGAAATAGTGTAAATCTCATCATAAAAAACGTTATCTGTGGAAGGGAAGATGATTTAATTCAGGGTAGCACAACTATGAAACTCCTGAGCCAGGCCTTGAGCTTTCCTGCCATCTGCCTCTGTCGTTTGCTCTGTGTCACACTACCTATGGACATGGTTGTCTCTGTCTTTTTCTGCCACCACAGGAGCTAATGAGAACAGCTGACCTGTATGCATTATGCATTAGAGATGACCTCATTACATCTGCACAACTATTTCTTTGGAGTAAGGACCACAAGGCTTTTCAGCTCCATTTTATGGATAAGGAAATTGAGGTTCACAAAGGTTAATGGCTTGTCAAGTGACTCATAATTAGTAAGGATAGAACCAATGAACCTTGGTTTCTCCTGATGCTAAATTGGTATCAAAATGTCTTGTGTTCAGAATTTACTTGAATGACAGAGGCATGGCCTCCACCACTCAACTCTTGCTGCCATGGCTCATGATAATAATAATAAAGCTTCTCTACTTCCCTATACCTCAAAGTAATGATCTATGGATCTTTGGCCACTATTGGCCAAAGAGGAGAAGTTTCCTCATCAGAAATTCCCTATATCAATTAAATAATAGGTCTGATCTAAATAGAATAATAACAAACAAACAAAAAAAACAGTGATGATGGTGATATTTCTGAACTAGCTTTGTCCAAAACTAAGGTGCCAAATTTAGCTGCCATCAATTTGGAAATCGATGCTGAATGCAGCACATTTTAAAGCACTCTGGCCCTGATCTTTAGAGATATCTCAAATGGGAAAAATTCTCCAACATGGGAAAAGATAAGGGACATCATTATGGCTAATATAGCCAGGTGTAAGCAAATGTCCGTAATGAAGCCCTCATACAATTACTTCTTCACATCTATATAATCTTTGGCAGAGTCTGAAAGAGAAGGTAGACTCTGCTACATTACAGAACACAACTTCTAATAGAGATAAGCATTGAACTCAGTCCAGGGCAAAGTCTGACAGAACCACCTCCACCCTGATTCCTTCCATGCATGTGGGACAAGCTTCCAATAATCCTTGCTAGATGCAATGGCAGACAGAACTTTGTTGGAGGAACATTTTATTATTATTAAGGAAAAAGCCAGGAAATATTTTCTAGCCAAAGGTTTTCCCCATCATGGACGATGTCTTGTACAGAGTCAAAAGGATAATTGCATTGAGGCTCAAAATACAACAGGGTTTTCTCACTGGAACAGAGAGCAGCCCATAAAGATTGCCCTACCAATCCATGGAGGAAAAAAAAAGAAATGGATAAAAAATGCCTGACTCACAGCCAAACCCAATGCAACCGAGATTAGAAGGGAAGCAGAGAACTGGGAAAGAATTTTTGCAGCTAGTGTTTGTGATAAAGGCCTCATTTCTAAAGTATATAGAGAACTGAGTCAAATATATAAAAATACATTCCCCAATTGAGAAATGATCAAAGTATATGAACAGACAGTTTTCAGAGGAAGACATTAAAGATGTCTATAGTCATATGAAAAAATACTCTGAATCACTATTGATTAGAGAGATGCAAATCAAAACAACTCTGAGGTACCACATCACACCTATCAGATTGGCAAACATGACAGAACAGGAAGATGATCAATGTTGGAGAAGATGTGAGAGAGTTGGAACACTAATTCACTGTTGGTGGAGATGTGAGCTGATCCAACCATTCTGAAGAGCAATTTGGAACTATGCCCAAAGGGCTACCTTTGTCCCAGCAATATCGCTTCTAGGACTGTATCTCCAAGAGATCATAAAAATGGAAAAGGTCCCACATGTACAAAAATATTTATAGTAATTCTCTTTGTGGTGGCCAAAAGCTGAAAATCAAGGGGATGTCCATCAATTGCGGAATGGCTGTATAAATTGTGGTTTATGAATATAATGGAATACTATTGTACTATAAGAAACAGAGAGGCCTGGAAAGAATTATATGAACTGATGCTGAGTGAAAAGAGCAGAACCAGGAGAACTTTGTACACAGCAACAACCACAGTGTGCGAGGATTTTTTCTGCTAGACTTAGTACTTCATTGCAATGCAAGGACTTAAAAAATTCCCAATAATCTCTTAAGGCAAAAGGAGAAAGAACTACGGAATTTGATCACAGAGTGAAGCAGACCATTTTCTTTTGTATTGTGTTTTGTTTTATGATTTCTCCCATTCATTTTAATTCTTCTATGCAACATGACTAAGGTGAAAATGTGCTTAATAGGAATGTATGTGTAGAACCTATATAAAACTGCATGCCGTCTCAGGGTGGGAGTGGAGAGGTAAGGGGGTAAAAGGGGGAGGGAGGGGAAAGAATCTAAGATATATGAAAGTGATTGTAGAGCATAGAAAACAAATAAAATAATTTTTAAAAAAAGAAATTAAAAAATGTCTGAAGATCAGACTAAGGAATGAAATATACACAACTCACTGAATTAGTTCATCCCTCTATATGTCTTAGTCAGAGAATAATAGATGGAGGCCTTCAAGGGAAATTAGAAACCAGCTTGTCCGACAATTACATTTTACAAATGAAAAGCTAAGCAGTGAAGTGACTTACTCATGGTCACCAGGGTGGCAAACACCAACAGACAGACTGGAACCCAGGTGCTCTGAACAAGGCCAGGGCTCTTTGGACTCTACCAACATGCCAGTGAACAATGAACTGGGTACAAAATTGGTTAGTAGGAGAGTTATAGGTTGAAATAGGAAATGATACCATTCTATTAATAATTCTCAAATATCCCATGATACAGAAGTCCATTATTGAACACAGACATTGTCCAGGAGAGACAATGTGATGTAATGGAGAGGAAATCAATCCCAAATTCAGGAAATCTTTGGTTCAAATCCTGCCTTTAACACATACTACTCACGTGATGCTCACTTAACCTCTCAGTGCTCCCAGACTAAGCAGCTCCCAGCTTTAAGACTACAAACTGCAGATTAGGTACTGATCTGCATGATCAGAAGACATTCTTTTGCCAAGAGTTCTCTATAGCAATAGAATCTGTCCAAAATAAATCACTTCTCTCACTGACACTACCTAAACACAAATCATGCAGTCATCATCTCAAACGACTCAACCCTCTGGATGGCCCACCTGGAGAGATGTCTCCCTGGTGGAGATACCTACAACACATGAAATATTTTGTGCCATATTATCAAGCATGAAGTTTCTGTGAAATAATGTGCAGCATTTCCTAAAGGATGTATGACCAGAAAGGCAGGCAAGCCAGTCACGTAGTAACAGTGAGCATTAGCGCTTTTGTAGAAACAAAATATTAAAAGAATCCCAGAATGCCTCCAGCACATTGTATGGATCCTCTAGAGAGAATCTATTTAAAGACATGGACCAGAATCCCATGGGAGGGGTTGGAGACAAGGCATTATGTTCTGCACCAGCAGAGACAGTAGTCAAATGAGATGATCACTCATCAGAGTCCACTGCTCTGTTCTAGGGAGAAGATGGGCATGTTATGAATGCACTGCTTTGACTGAGATGCTAAACGGTGGAAGGGAGGGAAGACAGGAGAGTGAACTCAAAGAAGTCTGTTTGGCACTTGCTCTGAAACAGTTTCAGTGGTGGAAGGGAGATGCGGGAATTACAAAGGAAAGTTAGTTTTTAGATGGTGTAGGTTTTCATTGGAACCATATCTTTCATGACCTTTGATACTACAAAGAATTTACAGATGGTCAATTCATGATATCCTAAATATGACTTGCCATGACTGTGAGCCTTGGTTTATGGCATTATCAGCATCTAGCTCTTCTCCTTCCATCTACCTAACCATATTCTATCTTACTGTAGTTCAAAGATCCACTGCCATGTCCTTTCTGGTCAGCCATTCCTGCTCATTCTCCTTCCTCTGACCTTAAATAGTACCCTCTGCTGTGATCTCCCATATGTCACTTATTGACTATCTGGTGATGTATCTGACTTGTTAAAGCACTGAAATTTCCATATATTTGCATGTGATTTCTTCAACTAGTTCATAAGCTCTGCTTCTTCAGGGGCAGGACAGCAATTAACACATTCATAGGTACAAATCTCCTTGAAATTTAGTTGGACCCAATCAGAGTAGAATCACATAATTATTCACCCAGGGTCATTTCCCAGGAGCAAAGCATTTAACCCTTTAGCTTCTCCAGAGATTCATATTTCATCTAAAAACCTCTTTTTTCTTGCCCCATCCCAAGAAGGCTCTTGTAAACATGTATTATACCACATTAGCATAAGCTCTCTTTGGCTATACCCCTAATTACCTCTTGTTCCCCATATAGAGGCCAAATGGAGATGGAGGGTATATTCCCCTTGTGGTTTATATGCCTTCTTACATTTCATGAGTGATAATTGTAAAATTCAGCACACTTTTCAGCATGTGCCATTTGAGTAATAGCATTTCAAGGACAAAGGGGTCTAATGCTTCCTCATTTTGATATCATATGAGTCCAAGTCAATCATTGTCCATGGCTGCCTGCCTTCCACAAACCTGTCTTTGTATCTTCCATGAAATATAATAGCATTCATTGTGTTCAAACAACATTATCTTAGTTAATATATTGTATTTTTTTAATGTTGTTTGCTTGTTTGTATGAAAGTCACTCTCTAAAGGTTTAAATACATAGGGGATATCAAATTATTCAATAGAGATATTTAATTGAAAACCATTTTCTGTCTCCTTGATATGACAAGAAAAGCTGATAGTTTCCAGTTCCCTTTTTATGGTCCTGGATAGGGAGATGTTGGGTGGTTCAAAGAAATGGTATGTCCCTACCAATGAACATGTAGATATCACTTCAACGTATTTTTCACATAAAATATGATTTTCTGCTTCCTTCACTTTCAAGAAATCCAAAAGTTGAAAGATGCTCTGAGAAGTCATCTGGTCCATTATCCTGTTTGCAAACAGGACTGTCTTCAACACGAATTTCAATTCATTATCTAAGCGATTCTTTTTGGATACATGTGAATTACAGCATCCTTAGAATCAGAAGATTTGAATTTGAAGCCTGCCTACATCATTTATTTTTCTCAAGACTTTTAGCAGGATTAGCCTCTCTGAGCCTCAGTTTCATTGTCTGTAAAATGGAGAAAGTAAATCTCTCCCCCTCCCATCCTTCACAGGCCTATTGGAGATCAAACTTAAAGTGTATCTGAAAATGGTTAAATGTTGTAAAATGCTATGTGTCCATAAGGATTATGAGGATTGTGTAAGAAAGTGTAAACATCTTACAAATAAGGATTAATATTGATAAATTCAGGAAGTTATTATGAGTATTATTATTACTCTATTTTTTTAAAAAGTCTCAATCCTATTCCTTGTTCTAATCAATGCACAGTCCATTTCTATTAAAATTATTTGCCTTAACTACTTTTAGGGCAAGGTGAAAGACAGAAAGGAATCATATTTTGAAGAACTCACAAGAACAGGACTGAGGTCATAGCTCATGGTCATTTGGCTCATGGCCCACTCTAGAAAATAGCTATCCTGTAGCCATCTGCCCATATGGAGTTGGAATTGACTAAATTGTATTGGGTCAAGCAAGCTCAATGCAAGTGAATTAATTTAAAGAAATAGAACACACACACATACACATACACATACACATACACACACCATACCCCACACAAATGACCTATTGTTAATATTCCATCAGATCACATCATTTAATACTTATTTATTCTTATTCATAAACAAAAGCAAAAAAAATATTAACTTGATGGTAATTGAAGTGTTTGTATATATTTGTGATTATTTATAAATGATGATTATGTGTCTTCTGCAGGAAGCTAAGCTTCGTTATTCTATAATTGCAGCTAATAAGACTTTTGCAGAAGGAAAACCAAATTCTGACTCACTTCTCCCCCTGGACATCTCCCATTTATAAGGCTGCTCTGCTGGAAACTCAACTAATCCTTTCCTTTTCCTGTCTCCTCTCTATTACCAGAGCTTGAATTCCATTTCCCACAACACTATTTGTGCTTTGATGTATTTCAGTCAGGTAAACTACTCAAAGTACCAACCAATGATAATCCTCAAGTTATCATCCTTAGAGAAGCCAGAGATAATTGTTTGGTTTGTTGACAGCTTTCCAGACACTTGCAATGTAATTATAAAATGTTAAGAGCAAAATGGATTTCAAAAGAAAACAATGATTAGTGAGCCCAATATTCATGAGCACCGACCTTTCCATGCCTCTGTCAACCAACAGCTTTTCAGTGTTCACATTGCAAGATGGCACTCAATACTTTAAAAAATAGGCATGTCACTGTGATTATAGCACAGGAAGGGCCATCCAAAACCTACTTTTGTTGAATATGTAAAAGGAATCTCAGGTGAACACTGCTGAGTGGTGGACTTTGCGCTAAACATGCAGGCAAGAGACCTGGGTTTGAATCCCAACTCCACTACATATTACTGGTATCATTAAGGAAAATAAATTTAATCCATCTGAGGCCCAATTCCTTCTCTATTAAATAGAGAAAATACTACTTATACAACCTACCTCAGGTCATTTGGAAGAAAACAGATTGAAAGTATGAAAGAGATGTTGGAGAACCCAAGAATGCTGCTATGTAAGAATTCCTCCTGTAATGGCAAAGGAATATTCCTACTGCAATGCCTGGAGAACATGAAAAAATTAAATTCCTGGCAAAGATGTAAAATGGTCCTCAGTAGACCTATGTGACCATGAATGAGGAATGTACATTCTCTGTGATAGTTTCTTCATTTTTAAGATGATGGTGTGAGAGTTGAATAGAATACCTATTAGCTTTATCCTAACTCTGATATAGTGATCCCATCATTTGTGACTAGAATTGTGTAAACAAGTTCAGCCTTGAGTAAAGAGCACAGCTGACGAGGAATATTTGTGCTTCCTTCACATGAGAAGGGTTATTTCCCTTCAGTTCCTTGTCAGAGGATAACTGGTATCTCAGGATACCATTAATATTAGAATAAGACACTTATTCTATAAGACGCTTTTCTCTATGATGCTGACCTTAGATTCTTCAAGTTATCCATGGAACTCATCTCTGACTCTGAGTCTCATGAGAACTCTCCATGCTTCTGATCTCAACTACTGAGGTCTTTTAACTCTCTCTACAGTTGTGGATCAGACTCAGGGCATTTAAGAGACTTCCATGGCATTGAATTACAAATTATGCTTGTCTGGGGATCATTTTGCTTTAATACTACATGCAGAGGTAGAACCAAGATTACAGTGGAGTAAAAGCAGGGACTTAACTGAGCTCTCCCAAATTCCTCTCTAAACAACTTTAAAATAATACCTCAAAACAAATTCTGGAGCAGCAGAACCAACAAAAGGATGGAGTGAAACAATTTTCCAACCCAAGACAATATTGATGGTTGGCAGAAAAGGTCTCCCTCACTGGGGTGAGAATGGGGCAAATCCAGTGCAGACCATACCCTAGTAAGCCAGCAGCACACTTTGGAGGTGATTGAACTGGCAGCAGGTAGCATCTGAAGCTCTCAGATCACAGATTGTAAAGGGGTCAGGTAACTGGTCACAAGGAGATTGTAGGGAAACCTTTGTGGCACTGGGAACAGGACTCTGCTGCACTGCCCATATATGGTCCCAGAAGTCACATTATCAAGGTGAGAAAGAGCACTAGCCCAGGGGAGCAGGAAGGCTGGTCATAGGTTCAGGGCAGAAAAAAACCCTTGTGATCATTCATAGACCTGGAACAGGCCAGTAGAGCAATGACCACACCTGTCTTTAGATCATAGCACCTTGGAAAAACTGAAAACCTACAGACCTCCAGAGCTAGCTCTGAAAATAGTAGCACAAAAAAACTAAAAGCTTGGGACAGTGCTTCCTCCACCTCAGGAGTAGACTCTGACTTTAACATAAAGTTAAAAGTCAAGAAATATACTGAGGAAAAAATGAGCAAATGACAGAAAAGGAACTTGACCATAGAAAGTTACTGTGGTGATAAGGAAGCTCAAAATACAAACTCAGAAGAAAATAACATCAAAACAGCTGCATCTGAAGACTCAAAGAAAACTATGAATTGGTCTCAGGCCTAAAAAATTCCTAGAAAAACAAACGATTTTCAAATCAGATAAGAGAGGCAGAAGAAAAGTGAACAAAGAAATTAGAATGATGCAGGAAAATCATTTAAAGGGAGTTAATGGCATGGTAGAGGAGATGCAAAAAATACTGAAGAAAATACTATCTTAAAGAACAGAATGGGCTAAATGATAAAAAGAGCACAAAAATCCTCTGAAGAGAAGCACTCCTTAAAAAGCAGAACTGACCAAATGAAAAAAGATGTGCAAAAATTAACTGAAGAAAAGAACTCGTTAAAAAGTAAGACTGATCAAATGGACAAGGAGGTACAAAAGCTCATTGAAGAAAACAATTCTTTAAAATTTAGAATTTGGCAAGTGGAAACTAATGACTCCATGAGACATCAAGAAACAATAAAACAAAATCAAGATAATGAAAAAATTAAAGAAAATATGACATGTTTCATTAGAAAAACAACTGACCTGGAAAATAGATCTAGGAGAGATAATTAGAAAATTATTGGACTACCTGAAATTCATGATAAAAAAGAATCTTTCATCTTCCAAAAATTAATCAAGAGAAACTGCCTTGATATTCTAGAGCCAGGAAGAGAAATAGAAAATGGAATTATCCATCAATCACTTCCTGAAAGAGATTCCAAAGCGAAAGCTCCTAGGAATATTAGCCAAATTCCAGAGTTCCCAGGCCAAGGAGAAAATGAAGACACAGTCACAAGATTTAGCTATTCTTTATTAAAGGATTGGAAGGCTTAGAAAATGATATTCTGGAAGGCAAAGGAACTAGGATTGCAAACAAGAGTTGCCTATTCAGCAAAACTGAGTATGATGCTTCAGGGGGAAAAAGATATTTAATGAAATAGAGGAATTTCAAACATTTTGGATGAAAATACCAGAGCTGAATACAAAATTTTACTTTCAAATACAAGATTCAAAAGAATCATAAAGATATAAACAGGAAAGAGAAATCATAAACATAAGAAATTCAATAAGGTTAAACTGTTTTCATGAGAAGATGATACTTGTAACTCCTAAGAACATTGTGCTTATTAGGGCAGTTACAAGCAGTATATATACATATATATGTACATATTTCTGGGAAATCATTGTCATCAATCTGGACCTGTGATATCATCAGGTGTAAACTTATTCTACTGACACAGATCAGTGACTCTTCTATAATTTATAACCCTCGGGAGTTTCCTAAAGGATAATAAAGTTAATTGAATCAATTGCTAGTACTCATTATAGGCAGGATTTGAACTCAGACTCAGCTTATTCCAAGACCTATCTTTGATCTCCCATGTGACATTGCCATTCACAGGTTATAACAATATCTGATAGTTCTTTGCAACTTAATGTAAAATACTTGTTTTAAAATACTTCTTTGAAATAGCTGTCTCAATATTATCTCCTTTTATGTTAAAAACTATATTCTCATTCTGTGAGAAAAATATATTTTTTTAAAAATTCATTTTCTTTTGCTTTTGCATTCAGTAGCAATATTCAAAAAGCCTTGCATGTGACTGTTTATCACCTAAACAGTAGAAAGGATTGTCTCATGGAGTAATAAGCTTCCTGCCACTAGAAGTATTAAGAAGAAGTTGAACGATTCATTGTCAAGGGCACTGTGTCCTTGACACACAGAATATCTATTCCTTTAATTTAAATTAGGTGTACCCTCATATCTTGATCATTTCCTTTTGTTAAAAGAATATGATTCATTTTGGAGAGCAATTTGGAACTATGCCCAAAGGGCTATAAAAATGTGCATAGCCTTTGAACCAGCAATATCACTTCTACAGCTGTATCCCAAAGAGATTGTAAAAAATGGGAAAAGGACACACATGTACAAAAATATTTATAGAAGCTCTTTTTGTGGTAGCAAAGAACTAGAAACTGAGGAGACTGCCCATTAATTGGGGAATGGCTGAACAAGCTGTGGTGTATGAATGTAATGGAATATTATTATACTATAAGAAATGATGAGCAGGTGGAATTCAGAAAAACCTAGAAAGATTTATATGAACTGATGTAGAATGAGGGGAGCAGAACCAGAAGAACATATTACACAGTAATAGCCACAGTGTGTGATGACTGACTTTGATAGACTTGGCTCTTCTAAGCAATGCAAGGTCCTAAGACAACTCCAAAAGGCTCGTGATGGAAAATGCCATCCACATCCAGAGAAAGAACTATGGCGTCTGAATGCAGATCAAAGCAGACTATTTGCTTTCTTTTGTGTTTTGTTTCTTCTTTTCACAGTTCATTTCATTGGTTCTAATTCTTCTTTGCAATATGATTATTGTGAAAATACGTTTTGTGTGAATGTATACGTAGAACCTATATTGTCATCTTGGGGAGGGAAAAAGGGGGAGAAAAATTAGAACTCAAAAGCTTGTGGAACTGAATGTTGTAAGCTAAAAATAAATATTTTTTAAATAAAAAAAAGAATGTGACTCGATGATTTAGGAAGTGCACGACTCAGAGCAACAAACAGTACAGTAATCACTGCTTCAGGGGCACCAAGATCATTTTCTGCTTGTTATACGAATATGCTGTAATATTGATTAGAAAGAAAAGAGATACCTGTAATAGTGTTGAAACCAAGCACAGATAAGTCCAGTACACATGAATGCTATTAATCATACCTCCGTCAATTGCTTTAGCAAACATTTTTACAATTTACTATTTTCCTGTAAGCTCATCAAAGCGTGACCTTTATTTCTTCTTCTTTTAATTCTCTCTTGTTCTTCTCCAATCTGTTCTACACATTCAGCATCCCAAAGGAAGGAATTGGTGTCAATGAAGTCCCTGGAAGCAATTTTTCACATCACGTCAGGGCTGGGTGAAATGTAATCCTTCCCCATTTGCCTCAGCACCCTCATGACAGGCCCAGAGTCTCAGAATCACAGAAACTCTGGTACCTCAGGTCTCATCATGTCTAATAGAGACTTTGTTCAGGACAGAAAAGAGCTGTAGGGCATGAAAGAGAAAGGAAGAACAAGTGGTTTATATAGGAGATCACATCCAAGAGACACCCATTAGGCTGTCACCACTGAGTAAAGTTGCATAGAGGTAAGATGATAGCCATGACACTTTACCTCATTGCATTTTAGAGCTGAGAGAGCCCTTAGACAATGTATGAACTTATTCCTTCAAGTGAGGAAATGGAATTAATATTAGCGGTTAGATGGCTTGCCCAAAGTTAAAGGTAGGAGCAGGAGAGAGGTTCAAGAAATTCAAGCCTCAGTACCCTTGACTCACAATACCCTAGTCATGTACTTAAGGGAAGCAGAGACAAAGAAAGTCACTGACACAGTCATGGTAAATTGGATGTGATTTCAGTTAGTGGCAGAGAGCTAGGTACAAGTATAGAGCAATGAGAAAGCCAAGTTACATTGACTCTCTAGATCTCCATATAGCATTATATCAAAACAATATCTGTTGGTGTCCCAGTGCCCCAGATCATAAGCAAAGGAAAGGTAGAGGAAGGAAGGGAGAGCAGATAGAAGGAAAGAGTTAACTGTGATTATGTCTCTAGCGAAGAAGGATGGTAACAATATTTTCCTTGAGGCATTCACTGCTCTAACTTCCCTTTCTGGTGGCCATTGGTACCAGGACCTACCATTATTAGTTCAAGATATGTGGAATTGTCATCTTGTGGTCAGTAATGAAAGTGACACTATCCCCTACTCATTTCTTTCCACAACCCTTACCAAGCTCTTGGGTCCTAACTAGTTAAACTGTTTCAACAGGTGAATAATAATACTTCACCTGAACTTGAGGACAGTGTGCCACCATGACATGGTGAGACACTTGGCCTTCATCAGACCTTTCTCCCCTTTCTTGTCTATTTTTTGAATCCCCAAGCTGAGCTTCAGTTTAGATGAAGTCCTGAATGCTAAAACTATTCATCTTACAAAAGGATCTAGGAATCCTTTTCTTCTAGCATTCCTATCACCATATTCACAATTCAACTGTTTCAAATAGAATTCATTTCCAATTAATTTTCAATGTCTCCACTTAACTAAGCCCTTGGTGAGTTGAAGGGATTTTAGCCCAGCAGTCATCCTTTCCAGCACCTCCTCTCTGCCCAAATGAGGATAGGACTTCTTTGACTTCTCATACCATAGTCCCTTTTTACTGCACCCACACATGGCTGGGACAGTTCCATAAAGAGGGCTGAGAGTCTATAAAGTAAATTAATAAAACAAAAGTAGCCTATGGAACACTTTATATTGGGAGCTATTGTTAAACATCATGAGTTTCTTCCTCTGTAAATTGTGTCATTTGAATTAGAAAACCTCCACGAGTCCTTACAGATCCACATATGATACCTATTATCTGAAATCACTTGCACTCTCTTTTTTTAATCCTTTGTAAAATGAGTTTGGAGCAAATGGTTTCCAAGTTCACTGAGAGCTCTAGGTCTTTGATCCTCTGACCTCTTTTGGTCCTCAGAACAGCTCTGAAAGAGAAGTAATTCTTATTTTTGTTTTACACAGAGGAAACTGAGGTACAGCAAAGTTACTTGACCAAAGGTCAGAGATCTTAAGTGGTAGCAGTATAATTTTAACCAAGACTAAGATTCTTTTGATGACTCCACAGGGTCTCTCTCCTTGAAGAGAACACTGAGTTTGGAATATGCAACAGCAGTTGAATCTCATTCTCCAGCTTCAAGAACTGTGCGTCTTCCATCACTCCTGGGTCCCCTCTCTTGTGGAAAAGAAAATGGAGTCTAGAACATGCAGCAAAACACCATTTTTAAGCCAGAACCATGGCCAGTGACTTGAATTATATTCTCATTCCTTGCAACTATTTGGGATATATCTCATTGCCAATCTGGTGTAAAATTAATGCAGAAGAAAGGACTTTTCACTCAAAAGTAGTCTAAATTCTATCCATAATCACTGTGCCTTCCTGGCCTTCCTTGCTAAGTCCACCCTCAAGTGTACGCCATGTCTCTGACATTCTATCTTGTTTATCAAATGGCACTTAGGAATGGTTCAGATTTAAATTTCCATATTTAATTTTCTTGTCATCTTTATGATTTTCTGTGTGCAAAATGCTCCAATATTGCTCAAATAAAGCCGGAAAAACCATTGCCTGACTAAATTAGATACTAAATTAAGCTTTCTGGGTTTTCCCAGTACAGCAAGCTGCAAATGAGATTGCATTTATGTGACAACTCCAAGGTTCCTAACTCTTTCTCTGAAAGAATGAGGCCAACTCATCCAAAGGGAAAGGAGGGTTAAAAAGTCTAGAAGGGTCATTATTTTGTGCTCCTCCCCACCCCCACCTCCGTTGGCTTCAGTATGCCTAGGATCTGGTGCAATTGCTGCCAGATGTGTTTGATGGAGAAGGTGATCACCCCAGCTGAGTAATGAGAACAAACATGTGATGGAGAAGTTGGATACCACACTGTATAAACAAATATGCTTCCTCTGGCTCTCCTGGGCTCTTTTCTTCTCTCTGCTGTGCACACCCTCATCAGAGTAGGCTCTGTTTTTAAATGTTTATGGGCACCTCACACTTCATTTGGTTGAGTAAGAAACCACATAATGGGCCTCTGATTGGCTGAGGGAATTCTGACTTAGCCAAGTGTGGAGGTATGATGCCTTGGCATTATATAAGTAAATACCACATGCATCCTGACTGATTTCCATTTGTCCCAAGACTGTCTTCCGCTTAGTATGCAAGTGAAATGGAGGAGTTTGGCTCAAAATTGGGTCCAAGGGAAATTAAACATGAGCTGGAATCAGTTGCTTCTCTAGGTGATGAAACTAGAAACTGTAACCTACTATAAACCAGAGACAGGGGCTCATTTAGTCATCCACATGCTTCACCACCCTTTAGATGAAGTCAGATTCTGATGTTCCAACAGCTGGGTAAAGAAGAGGGTGGGGAGGGGCTAGTAAGGGGATTGCTGGTAAAGGAGAACTCTGTAGGACACAGAATTCTAGAATCACAGAATGAGCTAGGATGTCCCAGGACATGAAATTGAACCTGTACATAAATGACAGAAAGCCATGCTCAAACATTTCCAAGAAGTAGCCACCTAGACTGTGCTTGGGAACCTCAATTGAGAAAGAAGGCAGGAAGGAAGCTGAGTTAGCCTGTTTCATTTGTTTGGCTAGCTGTAATTATTAGAAAGGATGTCCTCATCAAACTTGTGTCCTTTATTCTTGCCCTCTGGACCCAAGAAGACAAAGTATAATCCCTTCTCTCTGTGAACCTCTATAATTATTTCAAAATAGTAATCACATCTTTCATCGAGTTTTCTCTACTCCAGGCTAAAAGAGCCCCAATTCCTTCAACTTCTCCTCAGGTGTCATGACTTCTTGTCCCTTTGCCATCTATCTTAGTCACTCTCATCTCCATGTGTAGATTTTGCCAGAGTGGCTCCTAAAATTTTGTGCCAAGAACTGAGTGTCTGAGTAATAACACAATTCATCCTGGCTTCCACAGTTTTGTAAAAAGTGCCTACTGTAAGGCTCCTTGAGAATATCATTTATATTTTCCCATCTCTGCATTTTTGTCAGGACCTAGCCAAATGTAGGAGGCACTCAATCACATCAGTGAATGGAAAATTTCAAAGACTCCATGTAAGTCAGTCAACAAGCCCTTGTTAAGCATTTACTCTGTCAGGCACTTTGCTAAGGTCAAGAATGCAAAGAAAGGTAGGAAATCCTGTCCCTTATCCTAAGGAATTCTTACTCTAGAAGCAGAGTTAACATGCTGGCCCAAGGACCAAGTTGGGGGAGGCTTCTTGAAGAAGGGAGTATTTAAACTGAGCCTTGAGGGAAGCCAGGAGGCAGAAATATGGAGGGAAGGCATTCCCAGCATAGACGGCAGCTAGTAAAAAGGTATGGAGGCAGGAGATAATATGATGATTCTGGAAGGCAGGTATTATCCCACTCACAGAAAGCAGTATTGTACAGAAAAAATACCATGGCGGCAGGCAATTGAATCAACCAAATCAATTACTTACCTTCTCACTTAAAATAAATGGCATGATCCTTTGCAGTCAAACCTTTTTCAGATGAGAACAGATGTACTAATTAAGTATGAACAAGACTTAGACATCTCTATTGAATCAATTATAGCCTTTAGACTAAGTTTGAAAAGGCCTTTTCACCCAAAAAAGTGATAAAAGAGTCATTTACAATGCCTAACCCCTATATGCAATATTTAATGAGAATGGTCTTTTAAAATGGTCCATAGGGTTGAGTACAATATGGAGAAAATCTGGATTTATCTAAGTATTTTCATTTAGTTTACACAGTCCTGGTTAAAAATCTTGGGAAATCAAATTGTAGTATATGCAGACTCTGGCCCAGTTTCTGCTCTGGCTACAAGATCTCACATCATGGAAGCCGTATCCCACTTGTCTTATCCTTGTGATGTTCACAGGCATCATTCTCCACTTGTTTCTCCTCACAAAACAGTCAAATACCTATTTTGAATATCTACTCTTTTATCCTCATTAGCATTAGATTAATGTAGTCCTGAAGGAAGCTCCCAAAGGGGATGGGGAGAGAGGAGCTGAGATCCTTCTCTGTTGTTCTGGTAATGGTCTTGTTATGCTTATTCATCATGGACTGTTCAACTTTCATTTCTCTTGACCTTGTCTACATTGGCTCTGCATGTCTGAAGTCTTCATGAAAATGAAAAGTTGAAAATGAAGTAAAACCGCAAAACTAGCAATGATTCCAGATTTGGTTATCAGTATCAGGTGAGCAGATGGCTATTTACCAGCAAGGCAATGCAGGCTTTCCTGCACAGAATCCAAGTGATAAAATAAAAAGATTCCAATAGATGCTTCCATTTTTAGAGGATACTGATAGCTTCAAGGCCCCAAGAACCACAGAGCTTTCTCAGTGAAATGCATAGTTACTCAAAAGAAACTGGCCAGAACAATTTAAAGAGGCAAATATCATGTGTTTTTTTTTCCAGTTATGGCATGGACTTGGATGACAGTGGTCATGGAAGCACCATTGTCATTTGATAGGTAGATGCATCTAGAATTGAAAAGAGAGGAAGAGAGCAGGGCAGGTGGCATTTGATAAGTCTCATGGAGCTTTCTGCAATCTCAACTACTCTCTGTCACACACAAATGTAATAACATGGTGTGGTTATATCAGTTAGTCAACAAACATGTACTAAGTTCATACTAAATGTGAGGCATTAGGTATACAACTGCAAAATTATACCTACTCCTAAGGTGCTTATATAGTGTTGTTCAGTCGTTTTTAGTCACGTCTGGCTCTTCATGACCCCATCTGAGATTTGCATGCCAAAGATACTGGAGTAGTTTGCCATTTCCTTCTTCAGCTCATTTTACAGATGAGGAACTGAGACAAACAAAGCTAAATGACTTTTTGAATAAATACTAAATACTTCAATGCAAGATAGATAGGGTGAGAGGATACAAGTATTTGTAGAAGGGGGAAATCAGTAAAGGTATCATGTAGAAGTTGGTACCTGATTTTCACTCTGAGAGAAGAGGACTCTATGATGCAAAAGTGAGAACAGAGTGCATTACAAGGATATGGCATTGGCACTGTGGCACAGAGATAAGAAATAAATGATGACATGGGAGAATGAGTTAGAAGAGCAGAATGCAGGAGGTATTGGAAAGACTGGTTGGTATCAGATTGTGTAGGGCTTTCAAAGCTAAATAGAGATTATATTTCATCCTTTAGGTGAGGGGAGCCACTAGAGTTTGCTGAGTAAGGGAGTGACAGCAGGTCAGACATGCACTTAAGGAACACAAATTGGTAGTGTGTGGAGGGTAGACTGACATAATGGTCGAGAGATCGATTAGTAGGCTGTTGCAGCAGATGATAAGGCAAGAGATCCTAAGTGCCTGGACTAAGTTGGGGACTGTGAGTCAGGAGAAGAGATGAGATACTGGTAACACTGTGGAGGTGAAAAGCAGCATAATTTGGCAACTGACTGGACATAGGATGTGAAGAGGCTGAGGAGTTGAGGATACAAAGGTTGCCGTTTTGAAGAGTGAAAGAATGGTTATTAAATCTTTGACAGAAATAGGAAGTGTAGATATTGAATATGACAGTGAATCATAATACAGGGTGATCCTTAAATGTTAAATGCTGGGGGTAAACCAAAGGGTGACAAAGAAACATGTTGGCTGGAAGAAGATGGCAATCCATTACCAACAATGACTTATATGGAGGACAGAGGTATGAAAGATAGGAGAAATATAGGATTAGAAAGAAGGTGGGTCAGTCACCTGGTAAGAAAGAAGAGGAAGAGATGAACAGCTCCTGTGTGGTAAAGGTATCTGGGAAATCATCAAAAATCTATAGGAAGATGAATATTGAGTATGGGTCCCTTAGGGAGGATTGAAGGGAAGAGATAAAAAAGGAATCACAGAAGTTAATAGAGTACTAATACATGAAAATCTAATACTGGTGTTAGGAATAACAACATTGAGGAGATCATAGAAACATCAAATAGCAAAGAAATTTGTCTGGACAAAATAAGGGTACACAGATATGTCTAAACCAGAGACTCCCAAAGTTATTTGACCTACTTCTCCATTTTGCAAAAAAAAAGTTACTCAGTACCCCCCTAAAATTCTACTTACTTTAACCCTTTAAAACATTCTTTTTGAAATTTGAATCATTTCAAAAAATATATAAAATATTTTTAAATGACAAGTCTTAAATTTAATAGTTTACTGTAAATTTGTAGGATTTTCTGCCATTGAAATTTTGATTACACAATATTGCATCATGTAACTGTATAGTATCATATTGCAAACAAGTCATTACATGCACATATTCCTGTCAATACATGCTGGACTTCCAGACAATGTGAGCTGTGCTTGTCTGCCAACACTTGCTTGTTAAGACCTGTCAGTGGTTTTTGTTCACTGATTGGTTATAACTTGCATTTTGTGTGTTTATTTGGAATATAATGTAATCACTATGACTGTAAATCTGTTACACAACAGATAAAACATGTATGAACATTTTTTTTCAGAACTTTTCTCTTCTTTCCTTATGCTTTGAGCATCCATTTATTTTTATTCAGCACCCTCAATTGCATCCAAAGCTACTACCAACCCCCTGGATTGTTATAGCACCCCTCAGGGCAGTATTGCCCACTTTGAGAACCTATGGACTCTAAATAAATTGTCTTTGCCATTATGATCATGAAGCATTGGCTCTCCAATCTGAAAGAGACCTTGGCAGCCATCAGTAGGTAAGCAAGCATCTTTGGCATGCAGTCATCCAACAGATCTCCGTTGATGGGCCCTTTACTACCTCCAGATGTCATCCATTCCATTTCTGAACAGGTTTATTTCTTCATAAGGTTTATTTTAGTCTTTTTTTTTCTTTGTAGCACACTGAAGTCTTCACCTTCTACCCATCAACCCAAGATCTTTGATGGAGAAAGTGAAGTTGAACCAAACTACTTCCTCCTCCACATGACAGTCGTTAGAATACTTGAAAACAGCAATTATATCCTTTTTTATAGCTTCAATTCTCTAGCTAAACATTTTTCAATAGACCTGCCTATGACCTGATCTCCAGTCCCTGACAATCCTGCTTAACCTCCTCAAGAGTTTCAATTAGTTTTTAATAAAACTTTACACACAGAACTAAACACAATACTTCAGAAGAAGTCTGAGGAGAATACAAAATGGAAGACTATCATATTCTTCATTCTATATATTTGGATGCTATAAATGTAAGATAAACTTTAATTAGCCTTTCTCATCCCAGTTGAGCTTACAATCCACCAAAACTCTATGTCCTTTTCTCACTAGCTGTTTTCTAGTCTGCTATCCTGCAATGGGCAATTGACTTTAAAAATAAAAACAGCCTTATAGAAAATTAGGGTCTCAAAGACCATCTTGTTGAACCTGAAGCTTAACAGAAATCCCCTCTGCATAAATTGTGCCTTCATGGGTTCGTACAATTACCAGCAGAACACCAGTGATGCAGAACTAGGTACTTTCTGAAGCAACTCATTCTGTTGTTGCAAAACTAATTTTTAGGAAGATCTTCCTTATATTAGCTGAGAGCAACTTCTCTTGGCTTGCTCTCAATCCTTCCAGGCAGTCAATTTTTGTTCTCTAGCCTTTTCTTATACAACATTCACCAACTGGGAGAATGGCCAATTTTTTTTCCCAATAGAATGGATAACAGAAGTCAATTCATTCATTTCTGCCCCGACATTCACCTTGGTAGCTTCTCACATTAGATTGATCTACCTAAGCACTGTTCTCTCTAACTATACCCCCAATTTCACTGAAAAAAGCACAGAAAGTAATTTAGTCTGACAGGCTACCTACTATCTACAAATCTAAGGAGACCCAAGAGCATATACTTTCTCTCCAGTTCTAACTCTGATTTATGCTGGGTTAATTGTCTCATAAGTTGCATTAAGATGATACAATAGAGATACTTGCCATGCAGAGTCTGAGCTTATTTTGGTCTGAATTATTTCTTCTGGGCAATTTAACATTTTTAAAAATGGTTGAAAAAGGATCAGCTTGGAATTTAGAACTCAGTTACCATGTTCAAGTTCAATACACATCAGCAGTATGACAGTCAGTCTTCTGCATAGAAATGAGAGGAGTCATTCTCACATCTTCTGCTCTGGGCAGATCCCAGCTGGAGTGGCATGGTCAGTTCTGGGCACATTTTGGAAATGCCATTAGCAAGCTGTCTAGCAGCCAGAGGAGAGAAACCATTATAGACAGAAAATAGGAAATCACCAGTATTCATAACTTCAAAAGTGAAAGAAACTGGGCATGTTTCATCCGGGAGAAGAAAAAGTTAGGGGAAACATTATCACTGTCTTTAGGCATCTGAAGGGTTGTCATGTGAAAGAGGGATTAGCCTTATTTTTTGATAAAAGGAAAATTTTTCTCCATTTTTGAGCTGTGTGAAAGGGAGCTGGGCTGGCTTAGGAGGAAGGTAGTAAACTTCCCATTAGTGGAGATCATTGAATGGCTATAGGATGACCATTTATTTGAGATTCTTATTCAGGTATGAGATTCATTACTTGACTCCTGGGGACCCTCTTACCTCTGAGATTCTTCTTTACTTAGCTTTAAAATGGCATGAAAATGAATCTAAATTCAAAGAAAGTTAATGGAGGGATTCTTAGAGACATCAGGAAAGTAGTGCAACAAAGTTTGTTCATTAGAAGAAAAATCAGGCACATATTCAAAAGGCAGGAGAATGTAACTCAGTCCTTGCCATGTAATCAGGGCACCATTTGGTAGAGACACTAAAAGGGCAGCTGTGAGTTTATTTGCTCTTGAAGGAACTTGCATATGCTGGACGTCATGGAGTAGTAGAATTCAAATTAGCTGGTGCTCTCAGCAGCTGACTCCTCCTACTGGAACTACTCCAGGCTTCACTGATGACAAATCAGGAGGTCCATCTTTGCCTCTGGCTGTTAGCTGGAGCATTTGGGGTGATTTCCCACTGACAAGCTGAGAGAGGGAGAATCATTTGATGATCTCCTAGGATAGTTCTTCTGAGCTTAAAGACCAGCCAGAAGAATTTTCTTGACTGCACTGTCCCTGGCTGAGTTTGGTCTTCAGGCCCCTAGTGATGTTCTAAGATCTCCGATAGGGCAGATCAAACCATAACCTCTAACATTATACAGGCAGCAAATAAAGTCATAGATAGATAGACAGACAGACAGACAGACAGATAGATAAATAAATAGATAAACACATATGTATACAGATATGCATACATATACACATATGTATGCATACACATACATATATGTGTGAATGTATGTGTGTATGCATGTATGAGGGTTAACTGGAAGAAGGAAAAATCACTGGGGAAGGGCTGAAATAATAGCTATTTTTCATCACTGAAATGGCTATATTATGGAAAAGGGATTCACAAGGAATTACTTTCAGACACTTCAAGTTGTTGCCCTGCCTAAAGGCTCTTCTGGACCCTCCTAGCTTTAGAGTGATTATCAATAGTAACTGTGGCTGTTTTCCTCCTAGCCTCAAGTCTTTTTCTTGATCTCATTAAAGGGGCCCTGCCCTGGCTACTTCTTAAACAGTTCTATTCAATGAATGGGGATTGCCTCACCTTAAATGAGTGCCTGCAAAGACCTTGGCCTAAAGGGGCCAAAGTCTCCCAGTGCATCCTGGGTCATCTCCAGTCACCCTGATCTGATCACTGGATCCAGATGGCTCTGGAGGAGAAGTGAGGCTGGTAACCTGCACAGCCCTCCCTCACTCATAACAAAGTCAAGTGCAAGTCATGTCATCATTTCTCTGATGGCATGGTCTTCTTTGGCAACGAAGGACAAGCACAATGCTCCTGTGTGGTAGCCAACTGTCCATCACAATAAGCATTCAAGGATGACCCTTCGTTAGGGTTCACCCAGCTGACAATTAATTTGGGTGAATTCTAAAGCCCTTTCCAGCTCTTAAGCATGGATACATTAAGGGTTAGGGTTGGCAGCTATAATTTATGTGATATGAGCACTCTGCTATTCTGATGTTGAAAAAACGCCTCCTCCTTCTGGATGATGCTCGTCCATACACCTTTTGTAATTTCTGGATTTACTCAAATTAGTGAAAGCTTATCTTTGGGTCTTTGAATATTCCAGGGATACGAGTTCAGCATGCAAGTGGGCAGTGGTAACATCTCATTCATTATATCACCAATCTGCTTCATTTATCCAGAATGCCTGTCCTTGTGAGAAGATCCATAAACCAGTTCTCAACACTGAGGCTACTTCTGGTAATCTGCTGAAATTCTCAGCTGGCATTTCCATTGACCATCTCAACACTGAGCCTGTCTCCATAGTAGTTCCCTGCCGGCATTTTCCATTGACCTTTGCAATCCAGTTGAAAATTAAACCTTTCATTTGTGAAAGAGAATGAGAGTTGTCTGTGAATATCCCAAAACACACGTGTGTGTGTGTGTGTGTGTGTGTGTGTGTGTGTGTGTGTGTGTGTGTGTTCAGAGGTCTCTGCACATGCTTTAATGCTATGTGATCTGTGAGTGCTCCAGGTGATGGAATTAAACCTTTCAGCAGATGTTCTGTGGGCCTAGACCACATTAAATCCCATTCTTGCTCCATTTTTTTTAAAGCATCAGTTTGGGTCTGAGAACCAGTATTTCCATCATAAGGGCTTCTTTGAATGCCCTACTGCCCATTCTTTTTCATGCAATTTGGCTGATATTTAAATATATATATATATATATATATATATATATATATATATGTATGTATATATATATATATATATATACACACATATATGTGTGTGTGCATATATATATATATATATTGAACTTATTAGAGAAAAACCCTTGCCTTCCACTCATTTGGAGCCAGAACAGTGGCCCCCTGCAGAGGAAGCTAACCTTTTCTGCCTGAGCTAACAGGAGAGTGATATTCTTCACACTCGGGGAACACAGCTACAGCTCCAAATTGCTGTCGATTTTGCAGTCAGGCCAGTCCAGCTGAGAGAGAGAACGTGGTAGGCTGGTTCCCCAGTGAAAGCCGAGAGTAATTAGTTTGTGAAATGATTTTCCTTGTGACAGAACAGATCACAATCCAGACACAGGTAAACAAAGGCACAATTCCCCCGGACAGCTGGACTAGGGTGGTAAAGAGTATGCTCTCCTACAAGGAGAAAGGATCATGAAGAAAACAAAGTATCCTTGAAAGAGCTGTGACGTGGGGTGCATCAGGCAGCTGCTGGGCTACACTGTTTTACCGGGGACTTGTGAGTAAATATTTCTCAAATGCAAGCTTTCCTACTAAGAGAACAGTAATTCTGGAATTCCACCTGTAAGGAACTGAGCAATAGCAGGAGATCGACTGACGGAGCTTACGCAGGACCCCATGGACACCCTATTACCAACAAGCCTCCCTGGGAGGTGCTGAGGGGAAATGGCACTGGCCAGAACAAGGGGCCACAAGGTTCCCTCTGGGTACCCAGAGTAGGGAAATGAGGATGAAGAGAAAATATGGTGTTCTTAGTGAAGACAGGGACAGGACAAGGCACTGCTTGGAAATATCCTGAACAGGAGGATGGCCTGCTTCTTAGGAAATAACTAGTAGTGGTGATGGAAACACTGTGCAACACAGATGTGATCCAGCTAGGGGAAGGCATTGGTACCAATGTTTTGAGGTGGAAAGCTTAACTAGAATGCATTCAAAAACCCTCACTCAAAAAAGGTGAAAACTAGGGCCCAGAAAGGGAAATCAACTTTCCCAAGACCACACAGCAAATCAGTGGTAGAGCTTTATTTAGATCCTAGATCTCTTCACTCTTGGGTCAGGGCTCTTTCCACCAGAGTTACCTTTCAAGAATTAATGAGAGTGTTTGACAATAGTCTCTGTGAGGCTTTTATCTTCAGTATCCTGGTTCCAATCCAATTTTGTTGTCATTAATTGATTCTAATTAATGTTCTAATTGATCTTACAGGAGCCTGGATGTGAAGACACAGTTTTTAAGGAGGAACACTGTTAGTAAGCAAGGGCCATTTTGGTTGCTGGTAGAGATTCCTGCTCATGGGTCCTACTGACCGCCAGGGCAGGGTCTCTGCTTCTGGATCTTATTCCAGGACTCCTGCACCTTGTGTCAGAATGTAGGGCGCCTTTTTCAGACATCAGCTTCTCCTCATAGGCCACATTCTCTTTAGACTACATGGAAGACTGGCTCTGGGGAGAAATGGAGCAGCCAACACATCAGCCTAACCTCGGTCTCAGAGCATCACGTTGTCTCCCTAAGGATTGACTCACATGACAAACCCAGAACATCCCAGATAACCAATCCCAGAGAAGTATCAGGCATATAATACAGGTGGAAAATACTATAGAAAATCAAGGAAGAAAAGAATTCTTGAGGTCTGGGGTCATCATAGACATCTTCCCAGAGACAGTCTCATTGGACTTGAATGTGCAGTATAGGGAGGGGAATACTATATGTTTATAAGGGAGCTTGATAGATAATTTGAGACCAGTTTCTGAAGGACCTTGAATAATAGGCAAAGAAATTTTATCATTTATTTGGTAGACAAGGGAAGGTCACGGAAAGATTTTAAGTAGAGAAGTAATGTGCCATGGTGGATACTTAGGATTGGAGGGAAAGACAAGGGAGTCAAGATGACAAGTTAGGAGTCTATTACAAAAATGTGGCTGCGTCACTTTGGGTAAGACATCTGACTTGCAAAAGTTACAAGTCACTGAGAAGGTGCCAAAGTGCATGTAAAGAGGGAGTTTCCTCATTGCGTTATTCTGGGCCCTCCACTTATGTATAGGGACTTGATAGAAGTTAAGCTCCTTTGGGGCAGCAAGTACTTGATTTTTGCCTCTGTATGCCCAGATTCTGACATATAACATACACCTAATAAATATTTCTTGACTGACAGATGAGGAAACAGAGGTCACTTGCCTACAGTTATATAATAAGTTGGTGACAAAGCAGGGCTGGAATCCTGTTTCCTGAGTCTAATTCCAGGGCTGCAGCTATGACAAGCTTGTGGCTCTATATCTCCTCACGGGGCAAGAGGAGAAGATTACCAGGCTGCATGTTATCAAGTGAAAGGCAGGACAGATGTTTGCTATTTCCCAGGAGGCATTCAGCAAAGCAAAACCTAGAGACCTGGAGACAGAAGAACCTGGTTACTCTGAGGGTGGGTTTTCAATGAATCATGAGTGACAATGTATAGAGTCAATGATGTATAGAGAGTACTCCCAGGGGATTTCACTGTGTCTCTTCTGAACATTATATGAATTATGAGGAGCACCTGGACTTCTAAGAAATGCTGCTGTAGTTACAAGAGAAAAGTAATCAAATTCTAAAGTAGCAGACAGGAACTGTCGAAAAAAATACAGACACACATAACAGATGGCAGCCTCAGCAAAGGAAAAACACAATCCTAATACCTTAAATTATTCCACTTCTAGAAAAGCATCCTCTAACATTTTGTATCTTTCCTTTTTTATATTTTTTTATTTTAAACTTAAATACAAAATGAAAAAAGAGAAAACATTGTTATATACACAGCAGACCATATGAAACAAGCGATTTCCATCTCAAAAAAACCTGTATGATGAATACTACATGTTTGCAAAGCTGCCAGCTTTTCTTTGCTTCTTTGTGGGTTTTCTTTTGTTCTCTGCTAGGCACTTTTTACTTCATTTTCCCCTGCTGCCTCCCATCACCCTAAAGAAGGCTATAATTGTGTGTGTGTATGTGTGTGTGTATACATGTGTGTGTACATTTATGCGTGTACATATATGTGTATGTGTGTATGTATGTGTGTATATGTATGTGTATATATGTGCATCTAAATGTGTGTATAATATATGTGTGTATATACACATACATATAGATACACAGATATCTGTAAACATACACATATATACTCATGCACATATATGTAAGACCATACTATGCTTATTTCCACTTTTTATCTGTTTCTCTGAAGGTAGATAGCATCTTTTTTTCATAGGTCCAAGCCTTCCCATATTTTTCTAAATCAACCAGCTCACCAATTCCTATACCACAGCAACATTCCAACTCAATCACGTCCTATCTGAGAGATTGTCTATGAAAGTTTTTTTCCCCAATTTCTGCATTCCTTCTATTCTTGACTACCTAGTTTTTATTTATACAAGAAAATTTTAATTTAAAAAAGTAGAAATTATCCTTTTTACACTTCAGCTTCAACACTTATGATTTAAGGTCTGATTCTATTGAATCTACTTCCTTTACATCTTTTTTTCCTGGTTTCTCTGTAGTTCTTGACCTTTTGTTCCTCCAAATGAACTTTGCTATTATTTTTTCTGAGTAGGTTTTTTTTTAGTAATTTAATTAGGATGACATTAAATAAATAGATTAGTTAGGCAAAATTGTCATTTTAAAAATTATATTGGTTTTGCCTACCCATGAACAATAAATATTATTTCAATTACTTAGATCTGAATTTATTTGTATAAAAAGTGTTTTATGTTTATGGTTATATAGTTCCTATGTCTGTTTTGGCAGGTATGTACTCTGGTATTTTATATTGTCCAGGTATTTTAAATGGTCTAAGATAATATCGAATAATATTGATGACACAGTGTAATTTCTCTATTTTTCACTTTTGATTAAATCTATTTTAACTCAGGTCTTTCTTGGGGTCCAAACTGAGGCTCTTCACCTCCACTCCTAAGTCGGCTAGGGCCCCCAGCCACACTGCCACAAATGATCTTGCTGCCTGAGTTTCCTCCACTCATGGCAAACTGCAGCTGTCTTCTCTGCCCTGGAACTGACACCAGGAACTCTGCTCTCCTGCAGGCGCCCACAGCCATCAGGGTCTTGCCCCTCACTGCTACATTCACCAGATTTGTACTACCTCCTTCTCCCCACAGGCACAGCCCAGCACAGCTGTGCCTGGCATCCTTGATGGTGGAAGGTCGTTCATTCTTCTACTGAGCCATCAGATGCCCACACTGTCTGCACAATAAAAATTTTTAAGACTGAGGTTGCCCCCCAGAGTTTACTGTCTGTTGATTCTGCAGAGCTGGCCTGGAGGTGTTTGCACTTCACTCACTCAGGCCAAAACTGCACCACTGGAGGTCAAGTCTTTCCTGGGGTCTTCTCAAATTTTCTTAGGAGGACAACAGCTTTATCCTATGTTTAAGATTTTCTGATGTACTCCACAATCTGAAGAGTCCTGTCAATATTCCTTGTATTTTTCACAGGCAAGTCCCTTCCCATATTTTCTACATGTCACTAACAAGAGTCATAAATCATGTGTTTGTCCTCAGCCTCTGTGACATCCATGCCATAAGTATGGCAAATTTCCACATGCAATATTAATAATTATACTTTTAAAAGAACCTGAGATTGGGGACCTTTTCTTTTTTCTCTTTTTTTGGGGGAGGGGATTTTTCTTTGAATCTTAAGTTCATAGGTCACCACCTTTCTAAGGATACATTTAAGTCACCCTTGCAGGTAAGTACAGATCATTACTAGCCCATGTGGGAATGACTTTGTCCAAGGTCACACAGATAGTAAGCATCAGAGGCAGTCATTGATGCCAGGTCCTGTCATTCCCAAGTCAGAGCTCTATCCATTGTTGTGGATGGAAACATTGCAAGACAGAAATATTTTCTACCTGGAACAATTCTGGAGCCTTATGGAATTTATAGCCTGGGGAAATCTCTTTGCGGGTCTGAGAGAGTTCCACCTCAAAACTGGCCTTTACTGATAAAATGGAGTGGTCAGCTGCCCAGCCAACACAGTCTCCATACTGATAAAGTGCAGCTGTGTCCTTCAACACACAGTTGTTTGCATTCTTTTACACAATATTTGGAACAGAAGCAATGTACCCTATTTCTACATCTTAGGAATCTACATTAGAATATCAGCAACTCCTTCAATCACAGTGACTTAGGTATCTTTCAACATCCTGAATCTTTCCCCTACCCAATAAATCAATGCTTCCTAACACTTCTCAGGGCTCCATACTATGTTGTCTGCTACCTTCGGTTTAAAGATACATTTCATTGAGGGCGTTCTAATCTGTCTTTGCCTTTTGCCATGTCCCAGAGTAATGTCAAAGGTCAAAAGGAAAACACTGATGTGGCATTGCCACTGAATGTACCAACATCTTTGCCTTGTATGTGTATCCATGGCATAGTGGATAAGGGACTGGGCTTGGAGTCAGGGGGATCTGGGTTCCTTTCCCACCTCAGACACTTGGGAGCAGCAAACCCTGGGCAAATTCCTCCACCTCTCTAGATCTCAATTTCCCCATCTGCATAATGAAGAGACTGGATCTGATCACCTCTCAACCCTCTAATTATTTTGTAAAATCCTATTGGCATGTATCACTGCTTCAGGTGGTGGATAGCCAGGCTACAGTCCAGTCCTCTCTGGGACACCCTGCATTGTTGGAGACCTCCTCCTCACATGGAACCTAAACTGTCTCTCTGTAGTCCCCATTTACTGCTTAGTTTTCTGCCCTCTGGGGCCACTCCATATGAGTCTAATCATTTAATATAGATATATGCATAGAGATAAATGTTGATATGTGTTGTATGGCAATGCTGGGGTTCAGGGGTTCTAGGGACACTGAAATACCGACATACTGGGTCCTGCTTGAATGAATTCTACTCAAGCCTTCTTAAAGTCAAAGAAAAGCAAAGTTAATTAAAGATTCTCCATATTGGGTTGACTCTTAAGGAGCATAAGCATTTGTAATGCTTGTATTCACAAGCAGGCCAGATAGAATCTCAGCTAGGCAGAGTCTGAGGTGGATTGAATGAGTGTCTTCATAGAGGCAAGATGGAACTTAAATATAGAAAACACTGTAGGAGGGATCTGGGGGTGGTCTCTTCGTCTAGGATAATGGAAGGAGGGGTTAAGGAGGCTCCTGAGGAGGAGTCCAAGGAAATGGTGACTGGTCAAGGGTTGGAAAGAGCTGGAGGCAATCAGGAGATATCAGACAATGGAGGGTTTGGGTGGGAAGCAGGTGGGGCAGTCAAGAGGTAACAGACAATGCAAGACCAAGTTAGGCCAAGGGCAACAGATTTGAATATGAAAGTCAGATTAAATGGGGATATTCAAGGAGAATTCAAGGAGATTTCAAGAGTCTGTACCCCATCAACAACATGTTTATATCTACATCTATTATATATAATCCATCTATATCTATGCAATATGTGTAGCTGTATCTATGTGTGTGTATATATATATATATGTACATATATATTTGCATACACACATATAAAGTGTTTATATATAAATATGTATGTCTGTATATGTTTCTTTGTGTATACAATAACTCTAGTAGAAGGTGGAAGAGAGGCTCTGAGAAAGTTCTTCGGCTTTTCAGGAAGGAAAAGATCATTTTAAATTGGGAATGGAAGAGAGGAGGCATGGACCCTGGGCTTTAAAGGATGAACAGCCTTTGACTGTTTGGAGAAAGTGCAAATCATGCCCAGGAGAGAATTCTCTTTTAATGAAAGCAATCTCATGGCTCATGGTGAGGTGGGGGGTAAGTGGATGAACTGTTTTGGAAGACAGTGCAGGGCAAACTGGGCTGAATCCTGGGGCCAGATCATGGCAGGGCAGAAGGAAGTCTGAAAGCTCGCCAGAAAAGTTCGACTCATTGGGAAAGAATGGCACAGAACACTGACTTATGGAACCAAAAAAGTGAAGTGATGAAAATGGCACAGGAAAGATTTTGGAGTTTCGTAATTTCCAAAACAGCAAGTTTCAGGGCAGATATTTTTTTCAATGAAGTAGCTCAAACCATTTAGCTTAAGCTTAATTCCTCAATTTATAGCATCAAGTGAGAGAAATGAATTGAGAGGGTCTGAAATCATTAGCTCATGGGCTGACATCTCCAACCCTGATGTTTTAGCCTGGAGCACAAACTTTATGGGTGTGTTATAAAGCCTTAAAAAATAGTGTCTCTCCCAGATGTACTTGACAGCAGCTACAAAATTTGTACAAGCATAATTATGCTCCTGGAGGCTCATTGAGAGGGCATTTTAAAGTCACAGAGCCATTAGAAAGTATCTGGAAATCAATGGTTGGAAATCTCATAAATCCAGCATAAAGGAATTCTAAGAGGCAGAGCTGAGGAAGGAGTCCATTCTAGGCAGAGAGACCAGTCTAAGCAAAAAAAGAGAGGTGGGAGATGAAGTGTCCTCTATGATGAGCAGTAAGAAGGCTCATTTGGCTGAATCTGTTCACAACATCATCACAGTAGTAGAGAAAACATATCTGGAACAAGAACGAGCTATTGTATTGTGTGTGATAGGATGAGGAGAGCACCATAGTGATGTAAAATGAAGATTGGGTGTTCTAAGGCCATCATGGAAGCTGCAAAAGAGATCCTGAGACAGTGGGGAGCAGATGTCCAGTGGCAGCCCAGAAGAAGTGACTTCTCTAGATCACTTAATGTAGCCATATAATTAAAGATGCAGATGAAGTGACATCAGGGACTGAAAGCAGTCATGATGATGGACACAGAGGACAGTGGAATGGAAGACTCTCCTTTGTATTCTGGTACAACAAGAGGACAAGGCAAACTGTAGGAAAGCTGAAATGCTCCCTGCCCCATCCTGGAAATGTTTCATCCCAAATAACACTCACCATTCAAGGAAGCCAACCAGCATTACCCATGAGATAGATAGAGCACATGAAGGCTTTCATGATGTACCAGCAAGAGAGAAGTATACAGAGGGCTGACCACCAATGGGACTTGGGCCTTTTGAATCATTGGCAAGAAACAGATCATTTTACTCAGGTGGGCATTGATCCACCAAACATTTTGTGTGTATATGTGCACAGGCACATGTGTGTATATGTATGTATATATATATACACATATATACATGTTTATTGTATATATTATATATAAATATTTGAACTACATATAGACACAAATATGTATATATAAATATGTGTATATATGTATGTATAGATATGTATATTATATATATATACATACACCCACATGTACATACTTTTTTTCCCAAAAAGTGGGGTAGTAACTTGATCATGTTCATTTTCTATCTGAAGTCCATAGGAGGAATGAAATCAACAATAAGCATCCACATGAACTCAACTCATAATATTTTAATGAAAGAGTGTCTAACAAATGGCTGAGTTAGACCTCCTTCTTTAGCATGACAAAGTAGCTGCTGATTGCAATACAAGAACAGGTCATTAGTCATCCTGAGAGAGTCTAGGCTTAGGAAGAAGTAGATAACAGAAGGAAATTTGAAAACAACCATAAACACACCATCTTAAAAATTAATAAAATAAGCATTTTCAAAATACCTAGGAAGACATGACTGAATGGTCAGAATTAAACATTGGAAGCTCATTGTCTTTAAAAGCAATATAATAATTAACATTGATAAAAACATTTTAAAGTTTTCAAAGTGATTTTTACATTTATTCTATTACTTGATCTTTACAACAACCCTGCGAACTAAATGCTTCTGGTCAGTCAACAAGCATTTATTAAGCACCTAGGGTATGCCAGACATTGTTCTGAGAGCTGGGAATACAAAAAAAGGCAAATATGGTTGCCCTCACCCTCACAAGGAGATCCCATTCCAGAGAGGGAAACATGCATAAAAAAAAAAACAAAAAAAAAACTAGGTATATCCAAGATTGCTCTATCCAAAGAGGAGGGAAAGTAATCTTGGAGGCAAGGCATGGATAATGCAAGTTGCTGGAAAAAATCCTACAAAGTAAGATTGGAACTGAATCTTGAGGGAAATCCAGGAATTGGAGAGAATTCTAGGCATGGCAGCCATGTGTCGTGTGTGAGGAAAAGTCAAAAGGGAAGGTAGAAGAAGACTGGAAACATAGATGTGGTATGTGCTCTAAACAGCTTTAAATGCTAACCGGAGGGCTTTCTTTTTGATCTGGGAAATCCTGGGGAGCCACTGGAGTTCACTGAGTAGCTTGGTGCTACAGTGAGACCTGAACTTTAGGAAAATAATTTTAATGGAGTATAGGATGGTGTGGGGAGAGACTTGAAGCAGGAAAATCAACAAGAGGAAGATATTATTATACCATTTTACAAATGAGGAAACTGTGACTCAAAGGTTGTAGGTGACATGCTCAGAGGGATAAAGTTCAGCCTAGAGGAACCTTCAAAGTCATCTTACAGATGAGGAAATGGAAGTCCAGGGATGGTAAAAGACTTCCCCCAAGAAGACATTGATAGCAGGGCTAAGATTTGGATGTAAGTCTTTTGACTGCAAATCAACAAACTTTTTTGTACCATGCTGGGAAAAAAAGTCAAGTCTAATACTAATCTGTATCTAATAGAATTCTAAGTCTTCTTGGCACCAAGTTTGTTGCTTGTTGAATGTTACATCACCCCTTACCTCTCTTTCTTCTTGAATTAATTTAAAAATTCCCATACTGCAGAATGCAGGCCCCAAATATCCAAGAGGATTCACTAGTTATGGCAAAAAATACTGGACTGGAATTGGAGACTCAACCAGAACTGATTACACAAACCTGCCTGGATAGAATGCCATTCTCATAATCCATCAAAACTTGGGGGGATATTTAAATAGATGTTGCCATAATGCTCATCATCTCCAAAGTCTGTGGAATGAGAAGTCTCAAAATGCAGACAATGAGCAGAAGAAATGAAAATCAAAACTCGCTCAATCATCATCTCTGTCCCTGGGGTTGGGGTTGATATTGCAAGACGCCTTGAGGAGAGAAGCTTTTTTCATCTCAACACTGTTGCATGATTACAAAAAGCAGTGATTTTACCCACCTGAAAACTTGGCTGCCAGACATCAAACAGAGGAGAACAACAATAGGGGAGTGATTTGTTCCCAAACCATTTATATTTGAATTCCTTCAAACAGAAGGCAAGAGAGCTCAGAATGGCAGTCATTGTGCAAAGATTATCATTGGAATTTTATACCAAGTCCCAAATTTAGTGGTTTAGTGATTTAGCTCAAGATCACATCCTAATAATGGTAAGTGGAATATCATCCCAAGCTTTCTGATGCTGTGTACTGGTAGAAAGTTGGCAACGGAAGTAAGATAAATAACATGGTAGAATAAACAGGTAATGGGAGGGAAAAACAGGATTTTAAAATTGTTTTGGGATAGGAAAACATTTTACCTAGACATTATACATAGGAAGGAATGAGCTAGTGGGGAAAGGGAAATATGGTAAAGGAAAGGTTAAAGATTTAGGAGGTAGAAAGTGATTTATGGAACAAAGCTATGCAGATGGCAAGGGCACCAGTTCCCATGAGTTCCCATGAGTTCATGGCATGAGTCCACATGAGACTCAAAGTATAGAGAACCCTAAAGCCTCAGAGTTGGCAGAGACCTCCAAAATTACTTAGCCCAATCAACTCTCTATCTGAAGACCTGAGAAATGAACGATGGGAAATCAACAATTTTCGGAGGCAATCCATCTTTCCCTCTGACAGGTTTGATTATGAAGCATCTTTACAAGGCACGGTCCATCTCCTGGATATCATCTGAATTGGTCCTTGGTCTGACCTTGGGAGTCAAGTAGACTAAGTCCACTCATTTCTCAACTTTTTCATGTGACTTCCCTTCCAATATTTGTAAAATGAGATTATGTATTTTCCAATTTTTCTCTCCCCTATGCTAAATATGCTTGACTTTTTTCCAGTCATGTATATGTATTTAGTCAAACCTATAACCTTTTCTTAGCATAGAGAATTCCTGGTGAGGAAATACCTACAAGAATTTCTCACTATCCACTACTACATAACATGTGTGTGTGTGTGTTTAGTGATATTTAAATATGCATGAAAACATATATGTGTACACAGAGAGAGACAGAGCCATTCTGAAGATGCTCTGGGCTCACTGATGATCCCCACTGTCCTGGAGGACTTAGTCAGACACATTTGAACTTGCCCTCTGCTGACAGACATCCTGAGCCTAGGATCACAAGAACCCCAAAATGAGGAAACAAAAGATATTAGTATTTATTTGGTTGGAAGTGATTATTTTGTTGTTTTAAAAAGCAATTTTAGCATTCGGGAGTTGCTCCAGAGTTTTGTCTAGTCAGAATGCATGTGCACATATGTATAGATATATCACATATAAATATATTACATACATATGGGTATATATGAATTATATATATATTATATATATACATACACTTACACATATGTACATATAAGCTTGACTATAAAGAGAATGCCAGGAATAGTGCAAAGCATTTGGAGTCAGTCCTAGACTTTACTTTATCACCAGCATGACCTAGAGGAAGTTGCTTTGCTTTCCTCTAAACCTCAAAGTCTGCATTTGTGAAAGGGGCTGGTGTTTCTAACTGAGAGGTTTGGAATAGACCATCTCTGAGGGCCCTTCTAGGTCTGCACTAGGACTGATTTTTCATCCATGGAACAAGCTTATGCTCATCCGGAAGAACCGTGTCCTATGACCTGTGCGGATGATGTTGGGGATCCAAAAGGTCAAGGTCTTACTCATCCACATATTCCCCACAATTACAGCTATGGGGCCATTTTGATAATATATTCTGTCTATGTGACTTGCCCTTAATATTGCTTGAAGGTAGGAGGAGGAGGAGAGGGCATTTTTACAATTCCAATTTATTAGCTCATCATTCCTAACTTTTGACCTCAGGAGTTTTTTATTGAAACTTTAAATAATTTCTCAGCACTTAAATCAAAAGGAATAGAGTTCATAAAATTTAAGGGAGGAATGCATTTATCAGCTCCCTCTGTCACTTTCCCATGAATATGTGACCTGCCATCCCACCTTCCCAAGGAAGGGGCTGACACAGCAGTCAGTAGTAGTTAGGGCTGGGGGTTTAGCATCATGGTCTATGCCAGATAAGATATCAGACATGAGAAAGGAGCCAAAAGGACTCTTTATCTAATTTCTCTGCCCAAAACTAGCTTGACAAAGTGTCCTGGAGCCTTGCAAGAATTGTCTGTTTAACTCAGGCTACAAAGAAAACCCATGACAATAATGAAAGTCAGTCAGCCACACACTTGGGATCTATGGCAAGATCATTGTGGACAAGTGGAATGTCATTAAGGCTTACATTCTTTGAATTATCTTATGTAAATAAACCTCATTACATTCCTGTCAGAAAACCAATTCCTCCATCAACTTTCCTGCTTTTGTGAGGATGTTGGAACAATCCCTGTTCAAACTCAGCCTTGGATACTTACTAACCATACCATATGAACCTGGGCAAATCACTTAACCTCTCAGTCTCAGTTTCTTCACAGGCTAAACTGGAACTGTTATAGCATCTACCTCACTTATTATTATAGAAATTCAAATACCATAGCATATGTAAAGGGCTTTGGGAACCCTAAGGTGATATACAAATGCTAACAATTATTGTTAACTTTCACTTTTATCACCTAGGTTTACAGTCTGACTTCTTCTCTCTCCTTCATCCCCATACCCAATAACTGCTGTGGCTAAGTCTCTGCATCTCTTATGTCTATCCACTTGTTTTCTACCATCCTCATCCAGATCTACAGCTTGCTGACTGCCAGTCCCTCATGTCTCTAACCCTTCTTCCAAACAGCTGCCAAAATAATCTTCCAAAGGTACAGGTCTGCCTATTGCTCTCCTGCTCAGAAACCCTGCTACCCGTAGGGAAAAAATGGAAACTTCTCTGCCTGGGGTTTAAGTTCCTGCATAGTCTGGTTCCACTGAACCCTGCAGTCCACTCACTCTATAGACAAATAATTTACTCTGACTGAGCCTCGGTTTCCTTCACCTAGAAAATGGGTACATCACAGGAGATAATGTCTATAAAGCACTTTTCAAACATTAAAAGCCTATAGAAATGTCACTTATTGGTACCAAAATCAATCAATGTTTCTGGTCTAGTTTCTGTCCCTTACAGGTGACCTCAAACTCCCCTCTTCTTTGTTCTAGCCATCCCCCATAGATGGAATGCTTCTCATTCTCACACCCTGACTTTCTTCAATACTCAGCTCAAGCACTCCATTCTGTAGGGAGGCCCTTTCTGGTCATCCCCCTCTCTCCATGGCTAAGCTGAAAGGGACCTGCCATTCCTTCTTTGGGCTTTGATAACCATCCCCATTCAGGACAAATTGAGCCACTGGCCCTACAAATTCATATTTTAATCTCCTACCTCTCAGCACTCTCCTCAACACACATACCCTTTCTCCCCACAATGTGTCGTGGAAGACAGGTTAGACATGTTCTGTTTGGCCCAGAGGAGGGGTGAGGGCAGGAGATCTAGGAGTAATAGAACTTGGAAAGAGGTAGGTTGGGGCTCAGTGATAGTTCTTCTTTCTGAAAATAGTCTTGAATAAACTATACCTAGAGTACTGAGCTCTCTTCTGGGCACCATGGACATAGACACCATAGCACAGATGCTGATAGACTGAAGAACATCAAGAGGTGAGAAAGCAAGGTACTTGGATTCAGTTGATGGAATCAGGGAGGATAGCTTGGAAAATACAGCCTTCAGACAGGATGGAAAGATCATGATAGTTTTTTCAAGCACGTGAAGAGTTGAAACAAGAAACATGGTTTAGCCTTATTCTTCTGAGACTCAAAAAAGCAGAATTAGGAACGAAGGGCTGCCGAGAGCCACACTTGGGCTTACTCTGTCTGAAGGAGAGGAAAATAAACCTTACTAATAAAGACAACTATTCAGTCCATCAATGAGCATCTTTTAAACAACTATTATGTGCCAAGCCCTGGGAATACACACACACACACACACACACACACACACACACACGGAAAGCAACCTCAAAAGAGGAAGACGCTATCCAACATTGGAACGTGTGGCCTTGGGAGCTGGTGTATCACTTCATCAAGGATAAGGCCTGATCACTTGTCAAGTATTATTTTGGAAGGAAAAGAATAGATTGCACCAAAATGCCTCTGTGATCTTGTTCAGCTCAGTGAATATGCGATGACATGTGATAGTGTCATTCTGTATAAGTGAGTTCCCCTGTCACCAGAAGTGTTCTCTCTCGGAAGGTGATTGCTCCCTTGGCGGTGCGATTATAAAAAAGATGCATGCATTCAACAGAGGGCTTGAGCATGATTTCTAGAGGACTTTTCAGCTCTGAAATTCTATTATTCTGGTCTGACCTTTCCACTGAGCACCTCTTTGACCTTGGGCAATTCCTTTCTTTTCCATTTTCTCATCTGTCAAATGAGGGGAAGGGACCCACTGACTCCAAAAGTCTAACATTCTTATATTCTATGTTCTGCAGTGAGTTTTATGGAATTTATCACAATGTGCCTGCTGATTCCTGCCTAGACCATGTTCTAGCTTCTGTACTTGTAAGAAACTGAAGGAGACTGAATGACTCGTTTCCCAGTATTTTTTTCTGCACACATGGCCGATGAGTGTTGTGACTTTCATGAAATTATTCTGACAGAAAATCGAGAACAGACCTTGGGTGTGGACATCAATAGTAAATATGTTTATTGACTTATTATTTTATTTACATAAATATTTATTAATTATTAATCACCTGCTGGCATTGTGTTAAGTGCTGAAGAAGTCTGAACTGAGTACAAGTGGTGCTGGTCATGATGGCTAGTTGTTTAAAGACTTGCTTTGGAGAAGACTTTCACCTGTAATCAGAGTATTGTCATGAAGGCGGCTGAAGCAGGTGCTGTGGAGCACATGTAGCTTTGTAGACATTAAAGATGTCAAGGTCATCTACTGTGTCCCCAGGCCATCACCAGTCATCTCAACTGGATTTCAATGACTCTGGAAGAGAGAGGCTGATGACTTTGTGCAACTCTGCCTATCAGTCCAATTCACACACAAGTCAAAATGGCACCCATGGTATCACTGGTTCTCCTCAAGAATGAAAGACAAACAAAAACAATGTGTGTGTATACCTTCGTTCTCTCTCTCTCTTCTCTCTCACACACACACATGCACATGCACACACTTTTGTTATCGCTATATACACACACATTGATTAATATCAATATCTAAACACACACATATATGTATATATATACATATATGTATATATATACATATATGTATGTGTGTGTGTATATATATATATATATATATATATATATATACATTTTCTTATAGATTCATCCTTGCTATCTCCCTCAGTAGAACATAAGCTGCTTCACCGAGGTGCTTAATGTACGTTTGATAGATCTTAAAGATGAATGTGAATTCTGGATATATCCAAAGGGACAATTCTCTCCTGGAAGGACAAATATGCAAGCTTTTAGCCAGAGGAAAGATGGCGATGGCACAGCTGGGCCATGTTCAGAAAGAGATCTCTGCTCCCAGCTGCTCAGGTCATTTACGGACACCGGAATCTGATGGAGGCCAGTAGCCCCCCATACATCATCCCTCTGCCTTGCTGTCATTTCTGGTTCACTTTTCATGTAAACATCCCTGGGGGCAGGGGCCATTGAGCCTCAATCTGTCCTGCTCATAGGGAATTTTTCATCAGAAAAGCACCACCCAGGAAGCCTTCTACTTTCTGGGATGGGAAAGAAGCTGTAGCCTTGAGCAGCTTCTAGCTTCCAGATTTATTTTCAGTCACTTGCCTAAGTTAATCTGCGCACCATGGACACCCGGAATGCCTGCTGATACAAACACCGTGAATCTCTCCCGGTGTCAGCGGGTCTCTCTGTTCTCATCTGCAAGCTGAAGCACGAGCCACAGCTCCCATTGGCAGCCATCCGTCATCTCTGCGCTCCAGAAATCTGGGGTGAGTTTGCTTTTGTTAGAGCAAAGTATTTATAGCAGAGTAGGGCAGGGAGCTGAGGTCTCGCAAAACACACAGAGGCGTGATGAGGAAAATACTGACTTAGCCTAGAGAACCAATCACTACCTGCAGTTTGTATTTTAGAGGACAGGGAAGAGAGGAGAGAGGGACATGTTTCTAAAAAACATGGAAGCTAAGCATTGACTTTGAGTCCAACAGGAACCTGAAGAAATCCCCAACTAGTGGTCATCCAGATGATGCTTGAAAACCCAGTAACAATGCAGGTAAAAAGATAGGCTTTTGAAACAGAATATCCTGGGATAAAAAAGTTGAAAGTATTGTACAATTTCTCATGTGTGATCAAATAGAAATGTCTTCTGTTCATTTCTCAAAAGTGGGACATTGAGAATTACAATATCACCTGCACCAAGGAAGGTGTAGCCTCACGGGTATTTCCTGGCCTGGTTACTGCATGAGAATCCTACACATGCCCAAAAAGTGTGCAAGAGTTACCTTGCCACTGGACATCTTTGCCTGCTATGACACTTGGAGTGAGCAAGAGTGACTTGATGGATGGGCTGAGACAAGGCTGAGATAGCATCTTGGGACTTAGGAGAGTGGAGATCTTATCCTTCTTCTGACTAATGCTCTATGACCCTGCTTGGGGCCTCATTTTCTTCAATGGGAAAGTGAGGAAGTTGGATAGAATGCTGGAAAAGGTCCCTTCCAGTTATGCTGTTAAGATTCTTCACTAAATGACATAATATAAAGGATTTTGTACACCATAAAGTTATATGTCAATGCTAATTGGTGGTGGTAGTATTGATGGTAGTGGTTGGTGATGTTACTGGTGCACCCAGCTGGGTCCATGGTGTTGGTGATCTGTCCATAGGAGAGCAAGGTACTCTTCCATTTCCCCTCATTCTTGTCAATATTTGACAATTTCTTACTAAAAGGGTCACCCATATGGTAACTTATAACATGGCTTCCAGCTATAAGAGAAAAAAATAGGACCTGTAGCTTCAATGGACTGATATGAGATGAATACAATAGATCTACTGAGCCCACCTAGATGACAAGAAACCTTCATGCTCAGACAACCAGCACTTTAAGGATAAGAACATCAGCTTGTATCTTCCAGCACTGAGGTGCATCTCAATCCTCTCTTACATTTAGAATAAGTCTATTTCCCTCCAGAGGCCATGTTGCCTTTTTTTTTTCCTTCCCACCTGCAGTCCTTAAGACCTGACCCCAAATTATTTTCCAAAGAGGTGCGGCAATGCTGCTAAATCCAAGGAAAAGAACAAACTTGGAAGAGCCATTTGACTCAGGGATGCCTCCTGCCAACAAGCCCCAGGCCCACACTCAATACCCAGCCAAAGCCACCCACACAGCTGCCAGGAATCTTGCCAAACCTCCAGATGCTTCTCCTGGAAGGATCTCTGCAAGAACTTGGCACCTGTTGTAAGCTGTGATTCAGGAAGGAGGTAAACTTGGGTAGAGAGTAGAGGGGAAGATACATCCTCATGCTCCACAGCATGTCTTCTGCCCCCCTTCCCAGGCCATGAAAGCCTTCTTGGCAGCTGATGACTTTCTTAGGGGGGGTCACTGTGTGAAAAACAGTCCCAAGCCCATAGTTTCATGAATATACAGAAGCCCAGCTGCCAAAGGATCATAGTACCATACGCTTAGAACTGGAAGGACCCTTGGAGGCCATTGCATCAACAAGGCCTTTTACAACAAGCCCTTTTACCAATGAGGGAAGTAAGGCAAAGAAAATTTTAAGTTAACAAGCATTTATTATGCACCTACTGTTTGCCGAGAACCGTGAGGACTCTGGAAAAACAATGAAATTCAAAAATTATCCCATGTCCTCAAGAAGTTTGTCAGTCTACTGAAGGAGAAAATTTGCAAACATCTATGTAAAAACAAGATGACTGCCAGGGAAATTGGTGATAATCTCCTGATCCGGGAGAATGGGGCTGCTTTTCTACCAAAGTTTTCTCTACTTCTAGGGATAAAAGGGCAGGAGGCAGTATTCTCCCCTACTTTTCCTCTAATGGGAGATTAAACCTCCTCACCATGTCATGTGTCTCTCCCTCTACCAAGCAAAGGTCATCCCCACTTGCCATCTAAGCAGAATACTTTGTACTGCAATAACTCCATTGGTTCTGGCTTCCCTGCTTCCAATATTTTCCCCTCTTCAATTCAACCTCCATAGAGAGGCCAAAAACATTTTCCCAAGGCAAGAGTTCGACCCTGCTTAGAAATGCTTAGTAGTTTCCTGGTGATTTTAGGATCCAATACAAATACTTCACCCTAGCTTTTAAAGTCCCCTACAGTCTGGTCCCCATGGACCTTCACTGATTCATCATACTCTCCAAAAAGGGGCTGAATAAAGGGACCATTAGGAGATGCACAGGCCGCCCCCTGTGTCAAGTGGTCTCTGTGACCTCAGTCTCCCTCTGATTCCTTCTCTTCTGAAAAGTTAAAACAAAAGTAATAACTGGAAGCCACTCTCACACTTTTATTGAGAGGGATGGAGGAAGGGTGGAATCAAATGGCCCCATGCATGCAAAATATTGTAGAATGTCTTAAGCCCAATGGACTGTGGTAAATATATTCAATGTTTTCCAGCCTCTCTTCCTCCATGATGTCTTCTATGATTGCTCAAGGTCTCCCTCCTTTCCTTAGAGTTTGATATGTCCTCATTGTTTTTACTGTTCTGATGGTTTTGACATGGTGGTTAGATCCCTGAAGCTGAAGCCAAGAGACACATGGATTCAGATCCCACCTCTGACATTTCCCCAGTTATGTGACCTTGAGCAAGTCATCTAAACTCTCTGTGTCTCAGATACATTCTTTCTAAGGGAGAGATAACAGGATTTCCAATACTTGCTTTTCTGGGTTGCTCTCAGTATTCAATGAGACGATGTATGTAAATCACTTTTCAGTTTTTCTAGTGCAATAGAAATCTTAGCTCTTAATATTCCAAAGATTATAAAAGCATATAGGTAGAGCGGGAAGGAAGGCCAGGTTCCATCTGTTTCTAAGCCTTCATTTTACATGAGGAAACAGAAACAGAGCAGTTGAGTTACTTGCCCAGGGTCATACAGATGTTGTGTTGTTAGACTATGGCTTGCTGTGTATTATTGGTTATATGTTGTATGCTAATTCTGAGTCACCTAGACCAAAGGTTCCCTGTGCGCATATCTTTTCCCTCTTTGTATCTCCAATTCCTAGAACCATGTCCTGTGGACAGTGAGTAATTGAGAAAATAAAACCAAATCTTTTCAGTAAGGGTATGTGCACCCAAATATTACTATTTCTTTCAGATGTATAAAGTGACTTCCAATCCTCTGTATATTTTCTGCTGGCCAGAAAACTTAATTAAATTCCAAAAGGATTGCAATATGCACTAATCCCCCATGAAAAATAACAATGAGTGCTTGGATGATTGAAATTAAAAAGATAAAAATTTTATTTCAAAGTTAAAATTATAAACTCTGTTCAACTAGAAAGAGGATTATAGTAAGAAAGCCACCACAAGTGGGGAGGAGGTGAGCGGACCCAGCCATGCTGGCAGTTAAGACAATAGAAGTGATTTTGTTCCTAAAGAGTATTTGTGTGGCTAAACCCCCCTGTTAGGTGAGACTTCTGGGGAGGGAATTCCATAAAGACTTTGGTGATATGAATCACTACTTAATGAATTTGAAACTAGAAATTAGATACCAGGCATTTGCTTCCCTCATTCTTTCTATTTCATGTGTGCTATTATTTGCTGACTTCACTCCTTTGGCTGTGAAACATAACCCATCTTTATAATCCTAATTATCGCAATATTTATTGTTCTTTATTGTGTCATATTAATACACTGGGAAAGATAAGATCCTTCAGCTGATAGGACAGGGTGTCAAAGTGAATAAATAGTGCTTAAAAAATTAGTTATTAGCCCTGGATGGGTTTGTAAAATGACTAGATTTGCAGTTGATGGCAGCTTTAAAATATCTGAAAATAACCCTCTTGTCAGAGGCGCCATTCAGAAAAGACCATCTGCTATGGTCTCATTCAAGTGAGGTGGAACCAGCTGTGACGGCTGCACTGGGAGAATACACAATGCCATGGTGGGCCCAGACTGCATGGAGATGAGTACCAAGGCACCTGATTGGGTGGGACAGGATGGGATGGGTTAGGCTGGAAAGCCATGGATGACCACCTCTCCCTCCTGGGTTATTTCATTTTACTGAGCTCTGTGAGAAATGAGAAGGGTTGAAAAAAGCATTCCTTAACATGTTCCTGCCCCTCCTGTTAGGCAGACTTCATTGATCACTGAAAGCCATGAAATATATCAGAGAAGACAATTTGATTTTCACTTAAATACATTTCAAGTTCAACAACATCTGAATGAACTTGGAAAATGCCACACACTGAAGCTCGCCATTGGTCTCATGGTGAGTGACAGTGGCCACAACTCTAAATTAATTTATAGATTATTGAGATCTTTTTAGAACTAGTAAAAATAATAACAAAATTCATTTAGAAGAAGAAAAGGTCTAGAATTTTGAGGGAAAAAATGAAAAAAATATGAAAAAAAAAAGGTTTACCTTTACCAGACCGCAATCTGTCATAAAACAGTGACAATTTTTTAATGGAGTCACTTTTAAAAAATAGAAAAGCATATTAGACAAGGAAAGCAAAAAATAAATTCACTAAAAAACTGTAGTCGAGTGTTAGATAAATTCCAAGCAGGTATAATTGGCAGAAAGATTTCTGCCCTAACAAGAACTCCTGGGAAAACCAAAAAGAATGTTTGGCAGAATTAAGTTTAAAGCAACATATTGTACCATACACTAAAGGAAGCTCAAGATGGATCAACACATGACTTGAAGATTACAGATTGCAGCATTATAAAAACTGGAAGGCAGGACCAGGTATACTTCACAATTATGGCTAGAGGGAGAACTCTTGATCAAGTCAAGAAACATAGAGTCAGAGAACCTGTTTGGAAACCCCAACTCTGCCAATTGTTGGGTGATATTGAGTCAATCATTCCAACTCTCTGAGTCTCAATTTCCTTATCTGTAAAATGAAGGCATTTAGGGTTAAATGATCTCTGAGGTCCCTTCCATTTCTAGACCTAGAATCCTATAACTACATGTATTTAAAATCCCTTACACCTCTATATCTATCATCCTATGATCCTAGGGATTTGAGGGATCATGAAAAATAAAACAAAGAATTTTGATGACATGCAATTAAAAAGTTTTACATTAAAAAAATCAATGAAGCCAATTTGGAGAGAAACAGTAGGACAGGAAAATATTTACATCAAATATTGTTAAAAGTCTGATATCCAAAACGTGTCAGAAATTGACACTGAGTTAAAAGAATATGAAAAATTTTCAAATAATAAATGACCACATGAAAATTTGCTCCCAACACCACATTGTAAGAGAAATGAAAATTAAAATACGTCTGTGGTATATCTTCATGCCATTCAAATCAGCAAAGAAGATAAAAGAAAAGGACAAGACATCATTGGAGGGTGTGTAGGAGGATAGGCAGATTGATTCACTCTTGGTAAAGCAATAGAGAACTCCAATTCAGAGCTGCGCAAGAACAGGGACTAAGTTGTCCTGACTCAAACCCAGCAGTTCCACTGCTTGTCATTTAACCCGAGGAAGAATAGAGAAGAAAAAGAGATGAAATACATTATTTTATGGTAGCAGACAACAAGAAATAGACAACAGCCAATGATCATCAACTGGAAAATGAATTGGAAGAAAACAGACTCTGATATAGGAATGTAACAGAAGAATATTGTGTAGCAAGAAATGATGAGCATGAAGAATTCAGCGAAACACAGTAGATATATGTGTGTATGCACGTGTATATGTTTAAAGGTATACACACATATACCTATACACATATATAATTACTACAGCAATGTAAATTAAAAATTCACTACAAGTAGGCTGAAATCTGAATAATAATTTTTAAAAAATGAAAATTTTAGAAAACAATGAAACATACTTCTATAAACAGAAAGATGAATTACTAGGATAGAATGTTCTATACATTCTCACATGCTGTCAGTGTGTGCTTTTGGACCATTGTTTTCTTTTTCTTGGTCACAAGGGGAGGCTTGATTTGGGTCAGCAGTTGAAATTATTGTAATATGAAAATTAAAGGTATCAATAAGTTAAAGACATATAATCAATTACAAAAATATCTAAGTTAAAGGTATTGATATGGTGTGTTTTTAAATGGCCGTAACTAACATGAACCATGCCCACCACACACCGGCTTAAAGGGGCAGAGTTGCCAATTCTCTGGTCCAATAATTAAAATATATGGGCAGATTGGTGAATCAAAATACAGTATGGTCCTCTACCTAAAAAGCCAGACCTGTCAGTTTCCATTTTATCTGGAATCTCATATAGCGATTAATGGGGCAGTGACTTCAAAGGCCAAACAAAACTGTTTGCCTCTCCCACCTGAAATCTTCTTCCCAACTAATCTTTCCAGGCTCATTCCCTTCATAAATTTCCAGGGAAATAAAGGCTTGGAAATCCTTACTGGAAATGAGAAGTGCTTCCAGTAGGGAAGAGACACGCCCTCTTAGGAAACAGCTTCAACATATGCTCTCCTCACTGGCAATGGTTTCTCAAGGGATGCTGCACCTTTGATGCAGATTAAAGTTCACAGTTTGCAGATTTCTGGTGGAAAGGGGTCTTAGAGATCATTCGTTCCAGTTGCCTCATTTTACAGAGGAAGAAATTGAAAGCCAGAGAAGTTGAGGGACTTGGCCAAGGTCACACAGATAAAAAGAGGCATAAGTGGGACTTGAACCCAGATCCCCTGACTCCATAACCTGAATCCTTTCCCCATTCCTCAAACAAAATGCCCTCATCAAAAGAATTTCAGTATCTAGCATTTGCCCAACCCTGTGTTGGGCACTAGAGCATAGGAAATTTGTACCTCAGTCCTTGCCCTCATGGACCTTACAGACTAGACACAGAGCTATATGTATGTGTACACATACCCAACAAACACCTCCTGAACCTCAAAACAAATAATTATCAAATAATTCAAGGAAAAGACATAGATATGAGCCCTGGATCTGTTTAAATCTAGAAGAAAGAGAAGGTGAATCCTTGATCTAGTTCCAATTTCTCATGTTAAAAGAAGGTGAAACTGGGGATGATAGAAGGAAAAAGATATAACCCAGGTCTCTGGGGTATGAAGCACCAAGGTCCAGATTTAAAACCAGGTTGTCAGACTCTATATCAAGCATCTTCCCTGCAGTAGCCACTGAACCCAGGATTTTTCTACCCTATTATTAATGAGTTCTCATTAAGGCACACTCTGTGAATTCAGAAAGGGATTGATCATGGAGCCTTGATCATGGTGGGTTGACATAGGGTGTATTAAGCAGTCTCTGTCTGGCATTTCCACCTTCCTGACCAACACTAGAATGGCCAAAGATTATAATTAATAATAAAATATAAAATATAAAATAATTAAGAGTTAATCAAATTTCCCCTTCAGGGCCTTCAGAAAAGAAAGAGCCCCAGTTCATCATGTATGCACATTACTTCCACACCAGGTGCCCTGCATTGAGTCCAAATCAAAGAGGGAAGAGGGAGGTTTTGCAAACATTCATGTTTGGAGGATGATACTGTGCTGATTGCATTATTCCCCTTGATAAGATCCTTGACCACTCTAAAGAGTGGCTTAATAATCCCCATAGGAAAGACAAAACAAAATGCGTAAAGAATGCTTATTTCTGAAATCCAGAGAAGCAGTGATGAGGCAATTTTTATTCATAATTGGTACTGGGCAAGAACTGTATGTGGACAGTGAGCAGGGCCAAAGACTGTAGAGTAAGAAGGACCCTTATGAGCCCCCATCACATTATCCATAGACATGGACAACATCAAAGGAGGTTAGTCTGGAGAACTGAATTGGGAGTCATCAAGAGTTGAGTTCAAATTGCACTTCACTCATTAGCTATTTGCGTGCCCCTGGCAAGTCATTCAACTTCTTTGTGGTCATTTGCTCATCTGTAAAATGAGGTGATGGGACTGATAACCCTCTAAGTCCATTCTAACTCTCAAATATGAGTCTATGAAATTGAAATATAAAGAAAATGACAAAAGAGGCTGGGCAGCCAATAGAAGACTGGAAACTTGAATGCTTCTATTTGCATCAATGGCTCTGTGATCTCACTGGTGAACATGTCCCAGCACTGGAGGACACAGAAACCTATCTATTTCTTTTCATTCGTTGTCACCCTCTGAAGATAGCCAGAGAGGAAATGTCCAGTACCTGGAATTACTCCTCTGGGTCTCCTAACATCTATTAGACATCAGTAATCCATGTTCTATATGCTTTCATACCAAAAAGACCTAGAATATTGTATTATGTGTTCTCTCTTTTCCAATAATCCAGATTGGAAGCTCACTCTTCCCATAAGTTTTCTGCAATTTTTCCCCTGGCCAAAATATCCCTACCCTGAAGTCCAAAACTCTGGATAGGAGCCTCTCTGAAAAGAGCCAGGTCGGTGGCTACCCAACCCATAGCCTACCATAGATTCATATGTGAAGCCTTTCCAACTTTGTAGCCTCTCTTGAGGCTGTATTCTACTAGCGGAGTCTTAGAGAGTCAAGGGTCATCTCTAGGTACTGATGAAACATCTCAGGAGGATAGTAACAACAGAAAAAAATCTATATACACAGATGTATATACATACATGAATGTACACATGTGTACATATGAATATACCCTTACATATTTTATGAATATATGAATATACATATATGTGTGTGCGTGTATACATATATTCATGTGTGTATCTATGTGTATACACATACACACACACTTTTTTTCTTAAATGTAGTGACTTTATGGTAGGGAAATGCTTTTCTCTTCCATAATGATGGGAAAGTACCCAGAGTTGTACCTAATGATGATATATGTATTGAACAGGAAAGTCCACTCCATTTCAGAGACAGAACCCGTAGGTCCAGAGCATGGTGCAATCTGTAGCAGCAGATATCAAGTTCAGCACAGCAATGAGAGATTGTCTGGGGAGGTGAGCATATGCCCATGCTCCATATGTCCTGACCCTCTCTGATTCCAGGTATAGGCTTCCAAGTAGGTGGTGAAACTCCCCCTGGACTCTGGGCTGTCAAGGGTGATTTATAGCATGGCTAGAAGAGGGGATTGGAGGCTTCTCTGGCATAAGAAGGATGGGAGGCGGTGAGGAGGTACACAGAGGCAAACAGCAGCCTTATGCCAACAGCCAAACCCACACTGTTTCCTCTGAGTGCTGAGGATGCAAAGCAAACACCCACTCACCAAATAAGCTATTCATTCAGCCCCTGACTCTTCTAACAACACTCCAGCTGCCAAGAAGTCTGAAAGGGAGCCTAGTCACTGAAGTTCTTCATCTAGGACCTGTGAACATTTTAGAATATAGATTTTATGACTGGATTTCAATGTAATTGGTTTCTGTTGTAATCCTGTGTGTTTTATTTTGTGCATTTAAAACATTATTTTAAGAAAGGGTCCTTGGGTTTTCACCATGCTGCCAAAAGGTCAGTCCATGACACACAAAAATTTAAGAACCCCTGGTCTAATGGTTCATAAGTGGTAGTACCCAAGGTCTCCCATAGATAAAAACTGATAGATGTGGGTCTCTCACTTCCAGTACCTTCCACAATTATTAATTACTCACTATAAGCAGGGTTCTGTGCTAGGCACACAGGGACATACAAATAATAAGGCCTAGCTCTTTCCCTCATGTAATTCACAATCTCATTATTTATTCTCCCATTGTTGAGAAACTCCTTCTGCTTTGTTGTTTAGCCTCACAACCACCAACACCAACCCCACCAACACCATCAATGGTGATGGCTCATAAACAACATGGCACCAGAGATCAAGAGCTGGCCTCAAAGCCAGAAAGCCCTGAGTTCAAATCTTATCTTTCACAATTATTGACTGTGTGATCCTGGACAGATCATTTACTGTTTTAGTACTCAACAGGTCACTAAGGATATAAAGTCTAAGAGAGCTACCTGTCTTCATCAGTGGAGGGTATTTCATCACTGGGAGTCTCCTATACTAATAGAATCAAATGTCTGTACCAAAATCAAGTAATTCATTTCTCTAGGACTGCAGGGTTCACAAAGCACTTTCCAAGAAACCCTGGTGCAGATATTACAAACCCCACTTCACTAATGGGAATACTAAAGTCCAAAGAGTAGAACTGAACTTCCTTCTCATGGCCATACAGCTAGTTAGTGACAGAGCCTTGAAACTCATAGCTGAGAGTTGCTTTGTTTCTTCTATTAGGCTACAGGCTCCCTGAAGGGCAGGACATCGTGTTACCCTACTTTGTGTTCTGTACATTACCGAGCAGAGGATGCTGTTCTCAGAGTTTATTGTAAGGAACTCTATTTTGAAGTGAATGAATAGACTCGCACTCACCTACTATGGAATGAGAAAATAAATTTTAACTAATTTAGTTCATAGAATCTCATATAATTGGGGCCTTAGATGTCATGAAGTCCAATTAAGTCATTTAAACAACTACTTTGAGATGAGTTTTTCCAAATGGTTAAGACATCCCAGATAGCTAAAAAACTGTCTACACTTGCAAGAGTCAAAGCAATTATCTAAGCAATGTTATGTCATTCGAGTAACGTCTGATAAAATATATTATGTTAAGGCTTTTTCCAAAAAAAAACACTGTAAGACAAAACATGGGGAGGAAAATATTTATTTTATATTCATCTAAATGAATAACTTTAAAACTGGAAGAATCCATCAGCAGTTGACAAAAGACCTCATACAGGAAAAATATTTTAAATTGGAAACAACTAAGCTATGTTTGTTTCTTCAACTATCTTGGTGCTCCTTCCCACACCAATTAGGAGTCATCACTAAGAGCCATGTTAGAAAGTGCTCTCTATACATCCTTATTAATCCATGTGCCATTATCTTGGCCAAAAAGTCTGGAGCTGCCTAGCTCAACTGGGTGGAGTATGGCTCCAACAGGATCAAGGTCACTGATGCAATTCCCCGGGAACCAGCTAGCCTTATTTGGGTCCATGGCCACAGACCCTGGCTGCCTTCAAGGCTATCTATGGGTTCCTCAGAAATGGAACCCCTAGAATCAAAAATATTACATGCTTCTAATATGGTTTGACCCAGGTAGAGTAAATGGGGGCATCATGTCTTTATTCTTAGATGCTGTGCCAATAGCTAGACCCTTTCATGTATATCCCACCATCACAGATAGCATGTTACAGGAATATAGCACTTGTCAAAAGATTGTAGTAATAAATATATACATATATGGTGGGCTGTGGGGACCCCTCAGCTAGGAAAGAAGGAAGGCACTAAGGTTATTCTCCACTGTTGGGAACTCCGACAGTTTGGCACCCACATAGATCTTAGCAATACCAGACAAATAAATAGAATAGTCAAAAAGGGAAGTGTGTTCTCCAGAAACCATTGGTGTCTTTCTGATCTAAGGACATTTAGACACATGATGGGCCTAAATTAGTCTTTTGAATCCCAAAGCACAGTCTGATAGCAAATATCACATGATTCAATAGCCATTCTATTTGAAAGCTCTTGTCTTATGTAGACATAGCTCATGAGTCAAATGCATTAAGAGGATAAATGCAAAGTCTTACAGGGGTTCAAATAGTCAATTGCATTCAACCTGCATGAGGGAGGTATCTTCAGAGAACAGTTTGTGTGAGGGAAATATATCTAAATATTTCTTTGGATTACAGGGGGAGGAGGACTATCAACTAAATGAGCGATTTGGACTGACAGCCTTCTAAGGGACTTGTAAACAAGATATCTAAAAATGAATGAATACAAAAAGAAAACATCAGTTTTATATTCCATGATGGGAAGGCATGTTTTGTTTAACATGAATTCATTTACACATTTGTTTGGTAGACTGCCAACTCAACATGTCGGTTGTGTGATGGGGTAACCAAAGTAGGTAGATAAATAAAATGTGATCATACATGTGATCATGAACAGAAGCAACCCATCCAGGAATAACGACAGGATGGCCTCACTGTAGTCTGTATACTTGAAGTGTTGTGTTCAGTTCTGTGGACCATCTTTAGGAAGAACATGAGCAACCTGCAAGGCTACCAACACAAGAGACCTGGAGACCCAGCTGGAAGAGGATCATGAAAATGGGCCACATCCCTTCAACTGATCCTCTAACGGAGACTTGGATGACAAGGAAGAACATGTCAGAAGCTGCTAAATACAGGAAACACGAAATAGGCTTGCTTCACTAGCTGCTGAGGCAGAAGTTGTACAAAAAGCAGATTTCAACACAAAGGAAGAAACTGCCAACGCTGAAAGTTATCCATAGAAAGAAAGGACAAGTTTGGAAGATACTGGCTTCCCTCCTTCTGGAGATCATCAAGCAGAAACTGGTTGGGAATGTGGTGAAAAATTTGGGGGGTTTTTATTTGTTGAATTGGATAATCCCTAGAGTCCTTTCAACTGTGAGAACTTTTATTTCTGTGAAAAATGAAATGGTAAATATAGTCCATAACTGTCTTTTCATAAGCTCCACTTGATTATATGTAAATACATACATGTATATGTGCACATGTGTATATGTGTATATACATTACATTCTAGTATACACACATATGTATCATAAATGTATGCCTATATATATGTTTTTGTTGTTACTCGCTTTTCAGTCACATCTGACTCTTCAGGACCCCATTTGGGGTTTTCTTGTCAGAAATACTTGAGTGGTTTGCCATTTCCTTCTCCAGCTCATTTTTTACAGATGAGGAAACTGAGGCAAACAGGGTTATGTGTCTTGCCCAGGGTCACACAGCTAGGAAGTGTCTGAGGCCGGATTTGAATTTAAGAAGATGAGTCTTCCTCACTCCAAATCCACTGTGACACATGTGTATATATAGTTACATATAAATAATGTACCTATAAACAGATACATAGTGCAATACAGATACACACATTAACTTGTATCCTTCTCTGATGCCCCATCAGGCTGGAAAGGTGACCCTAGACTCTTAGCAGCTTTGGCCATGCTGCAGAATCTCTGGCAGGCTCTGCTCAGCTAGAAAGGCTCTGAAATAGGCCCTGAATCAGATGGTGCACCTGCCCTCAGAGGCCCAGATGAGGTCAATTCAGAAAGGATTGGCACCGGAGGGCCAGCCAAGAAAACAGATGGATTTTTATCTGTTCACTCAACTCATGCTGGACTGTTAGACTTATTATTGGCCACACCTCCCCAGTGACTTTGTATTTAACTACTTTGTATATATTTGAATTTATTCGCATTTTGATGAACACATTTTTATATATATTTGCCTCTCCCATTAAGATGTGAGTCCTTTGAAAGCAGGAATTGTTTCTTTCTTTGTGCATAAGTCCCCAGCACCTTGAATAGTGACTGACACACAGTAGGTACTTAATAAGCACTTGATGTTTGGTAAATGAGGAAATCTATAGACACAGATAAAAACACAGCTCATACACAGTATCAGAGCCTACCTTCTTCTACCATCCTAAGTCATTGTTCTTCTAGGCCTTAAATGATCTAGTCCATGATTCAGGACAGCAACAAAAAAAAAGACACTTACACATATTTTTAAATGGGATTGTTTTCCTGTTTGGGAATAAGGAGAGAGGAGCTGAAAGTTATGAGGTGACCTTGAGAAAGCTACACCCCTACCTGGGTCCTCATCTACAAAATATGTATGATGGACTAGATGAGCTCTAAGGTCCCTTCCAAATGCATGACTCCATGTTTTGATAAGTGTGTCTGAGAGACTATGTTAATTCATTCCATTACTAGAACTGGAGACCATATTCCACAGTGGAAAGATCATCTTCTCTGGAGTCAGAGGACCTGGGTACAAATCCTGCTTTTGGGTGTTTACTTTTTTCAAGGCACTAAAACTCTCTAGACCTCAGTTTCTTAATTTGTAAAATGATTTGTTTGAATTATATGACCTCTATAATCCCTTCATGCTCTATCTAGAATTCTCTGACTCATGGGCAAAAATGCCCTATGGGAAACAAACTTCCCAAGGAATCTCCCCTACATTCTGTTTACCATGAAGCCATATTCCCCTCACCTACGACTGTCTACATGCACTGGCCACTTATATTTCACAGAATCACAGAATTTCAGAGGTCCTCTCCTGTAATCTATGCCCAACAAAAATTCCCTCTAGAATATCCCCAGTAAGTCATTAGCCAGTCCATTTCTTGCAAACCGTCAGTGACAGGGAAACCTCTGTTTCCCAAGGCACCTGTTGGACAGCATTAATTGTGTTAGGAAGTGTAGTTATTTTTTCCCTTCAGTGGCACCTAAATCTGCCCCCTCTCAACATTCCCCCATTGCTGCCCTTTGGGGCCAAGTAGATGCCATCTGATCCCTCTCCCTAGATCACAGTCCTTTGAATGGTTGGGGATAGCCAATTTATTCCCTTTCAGTTTTCTCTTCTCTAGACTAGCATACTATAGAGTCTACAGACATCCCGCCTCTGAATACACTCTAGTTTGTCCACATCCTTCCTACTCTGTGGCTCCTGGACTCTTCTTAACAGCTTTGCTAACAGTGTATAGCTGTATAGAAATAGGTTACGTTCCTTTGAAGGCTCTTCTCTCTTTTCTGTCCCTTCTCAAATGCAAATGTACCTCAGATCCTCCAAAAACCAGAATTGAACTGATGCCACCTCCCCAGTAGGTTTATTAAAAATCTAAACGTAATTTCCCATTAACATCTCCTATTTTGGCATCTTAAGGAGAGTGGAAGTTGATTTCAGCTGAACATCCTGTGGGGAAATTAGTTCATTTTGCTAAAGTATCTTAATAATTACAGTGACATCAAGGTTAATTGCTTAATCTGGATTTGCCAGAGTGCAGTCCTGTCGGAATCCCAACACAATCTGTTCTATAATTAGTGCCAGGGTATCCATAGATAGAAGGAGATTTAACCTAAATAACACAACATGGCAGATGTGATTGATGGGATGGGCTGATCAGAGTCATTTGAGCAAATCTAGAAAGGCGGGTTGGTTGAGGAAGACACCACCTTTAAGCACCAGGGAAGTGGGGGAGCCATGACTGTCACAGATTGGAATGGAAGAGGGAACCGACACCCTTCAAATACAGCAACCATTATGAGCAAATGACATGCTCGAGCACATTATGAAAATAAAATTCCTTGGATTTGGGAAAACTTTCCAGCAAAGCTAGGAGGGCTTTGAGTGAAGGAGATTAGAATCAGCTTAGGAGTGAAGAGGCTGTCCTGGCTCTCTCCAGGCTCTTTCTGGAGTCATGGTTTCAACTCTAGACTGTTCGCAGCTGACCCTGTGGCACAAGACAAGTCATTTCCCTTCTCAGGAGCAATTGCAGAGAAGGTGCAGGTTTGCTTTGGTTGGAGGAACTTTCCACAGGGATGAAATCACAGGATTACATAAAATAAACAAGAAAAAGGAAGAAGAATTGGGGGGAAAATTACAAGAAACTCAGCAAGGGTCTCTGGGTTGTCCATCCAGAACTAACCTCCAACAAACAACATAATTTCCTTCACTTCAACAGAGAGTTTAGACAGCTCTCATCTTAACCTTTACATTTATAAGATTGAGAGACCTAGGCCAAGTCGTGCACCACAACTGGCACCAAACTCATGGAATGCCAGATATTCTTAAGATCATACATGTAGAGCTCACAAGAACATTGGAAGACATAAAATCCAACACTTTCATATTACAGATAAGGAAACTGAGACCTAGAGAGATTAAGAGACCTGCTCAGGACCACACAACTAGGTAGTATCTGAGGCAGAGGTTCCCAAACTTATTGGGCCTACTGCCCCCTTTTCAGAAAAGAAAAAAATTACTCACACTCCCCTAGAAATCTCCTTTCTTTAACACTTTGATGATTTTTTTTTGAAATTTGTATCATTTAAAGAATATATGAAATATATTTTAAATGATGCATCTTAAATTTAATAATTTATTGTAAATTTGTGAGTTTTTTCCTGAATTGAAATTTTGATTATACAATATTGCATCATGTAACCATATAGTATGGTATTGTAAACAAGTCATTACATACACATATTCCTTCCGATGCATTCTGGACTTCCCAACAATATATGACACACTCACCTTCCAAAACCTACTTGCTAAGACTTGGTGGTGGACTTGATCGCTGATCAACTATAACTTGTATTTTGTGTGTTTATTTGGAAAATAAATGCAATCACTATAACTTTAACTCTGTTACACAACAGATGAAACATGTATGAGCAGTTTTTCAAATTTTTCTTATCTCCTTTCCTTATGCTTCCACCATCCCCCTATTTTTATTCAACACTCCCCAGTTGCACCTGAGGCTAGTACCACTCCCCATGGTTCAAGCACGCCCCATGTGGCAGATTTGTCCACTTTGGGGACCTCTGGTGTGAAGTAGAGTTTGAATCTGGGTCTTCCTGACTCCAAGTCCAATACCCTAGCCATGGCACCACACAGTCCATTACCATTATTTTCATGTAGTATGGCACTCTAGGCTTGGAATCAGAAAACCTTAGCTTCAACCTCTTCCTCACATACTTACTAGATGTGTGACCATCAACCAACTATTTCATTTGTTGCTCTCTAATATCCTTTCTGACTCTAAATCTCTGCCTTCTCTGAGTTTCAGTTTCTCCACCTAAAGAACAGGCATGGCTCCAGTATTGCCCAGTAGGGTTGTTGCAAGGTTTAAATGGACCCAAACATGAAGACTCTGAATAATTTAAAGCATCATGTGAAAGATGAGAATGGTCATTGCCCTTTTCCCTCACGTGGATGGCTTCCTCCAACCAAGCCAGAGCATCCCAAGCTCATTCCTGATGCTTCATCCGTTTGCCACCTGTTGTCTCCTCCTTTACAGCCATTTCCATGCTCCCTAGCAGTGTGTGATGGAAAGGGCATTGGATGTGCAATCAGAAGACCTCAGGTAGAATCGCCAGCTCTGACGCACTCTACCTGATGATCGTAGGGAACTTCTTGGGTCTCCCTTTCTTAATCAGTAAATGAGGTGGTTAAACAGATGACTCCTAAGAATATTTCTAGGCTGATAGAGTTCCAGGCCTGCAGTCAGGAGGACTCATCTCCTTGAGAACAAATTCGACCTCAGAAATTTAATAGCTATGCAACCCTAGACAACTCATTTAACCTCGTTGGCCTCAGTTTCCTCAACTGAAAAAGGAGCAGAAGAAGGAGATGGAAAACGAGTCCCAGATCCTTGCCAATAAAAACCCCAAATAGGGTCATGGACAGTTGAACATGACTGAAGCAACTGAACAAGAATATTTCCAGCTCTGAATCGATTTAAGGTCAATCTATTTCCCCCTCCTTAAAGAAGCCTTCCCCCATTCACAATACTCTTTCTCCTTTGGGGTTCCTACCACATCACAGGAAGAACAATGTAGTGTGGTTCTTCAGTTGAGACAAGGAGAGAATCACGAGTAGTGTGCAATGTCAGTCAGGAGGCCCCCTCCCTACGTGTCTTCCAGGATAGAGTAGGTGACAATTTCTCTGCTAAAAAATGAACAAGGTAGACTTTCAGTTTCCTCCAGTATCTAGAGGACATGATTCCATATAAAGGAGTGACCACTTTTAAGCTATCAAGGGGTCATAGAGGTCACTGAGTCCAATATCATCATTTTACTAAAAAGGAAACTGAAGTCCAGTCTCTAGAGAGGCATAGACTTGATCTGGGTCACCCTGTTAATCAGTACCTGACACAGAACTTAAACTCAAGTGTTCCTAACTCCAAGCCCACAGTAAATCTTCTATGCCACCTGACTGCCTCTAATTTCCTAGGCTCTCTAGGCCAGTGTTTCATAATTTTTTGTTCCATTACTTCCTTTTAAAAACAGCAAAAACATGTTGTGACCCCCAATGACAATTTAATATATGTCTCATAACATTCTTTTAGAATCATTAGAATCATGAATGCTTATAATAAATACAATAATAACTTTTATCCAAAAGAGCTCCAAATTAAATTTTACATTAGAAAATTAATAAAACATAAAAGTTTATTCCACTCATAATTATAAAACTCTAAATATGAAATCATAAAGCTCTAATTATAAAATAACTATATACATTTTATGTAGGATATCCTATGAGAATCAAAAGTTATCCTTCAAGATCTCATATGCTTGCTATTATCTGTGAAACTTCACGTTAAATTTCTTTTTTTATAAATTTTATGGAATATAAATAACATTTTAATGAGTAAGTTACTTGGAAGACGTTTAGCAATATAATAATCACATGAAAATGCCATTTTAATATCAAATTTTTATTTAAACTAAGGGTTTGCAATATTTGCTTGAGCACCAGACAGTCACAAATTTGGGTTTATTTTTGTATTTTGATTTAAAATTTTTAAAAATGAAATGAAAATGGTTGATCATGGAAATATGTGGTTGAAAATAGTGGGAAAATTTTACAAGCTTTCTTGCTAAGAGATGGAATTTTTTTTAATTTTTAGCCATGTAACCAACTGATGACAATTCATAGCTAGTTATGATATAAAGCATTTACTTTTCTAATAATCAACAAGCTCTGTATTAAAATATAAATGCACTTAAAGTTTAATTCCATGTATTGCTTCATTTTTAATAATGTTTATATACAAACCAACCTCTGTAAGGAAAAAAATCTCTTCTTATGTAATTCTATTCCATCACTGTCACACTGTCTAAGTCTCCCTGAAACTCTACAGAATGACTGACTAGGCTTGCCAGCCAACACATTTGAAAATCCAGAACAAGTAGAGGAGAAGTTGACATTGGAAAACAGTCTGAATGCCACAGTGAGAGGCAGAGAAAAGTTTGTGGCTGCAGAATGTTTGTGGTCATCTCAGATGCATAGCCTGAGATCATAGCTTTCAAGGAGCCTAACATTTGTAATGTGACAAAGCAAATATCTGTGATATCTTGATCGTGTGATTATGTATATAGCGTGGTTACAGAGCGAAAGATGGAAATATGGGAGGTATTCTGGTGAAAGGTAAGAGAGCAAATGAGGGTTGGTGAAGGTGCCTGACCCTCTGTGCAGAACTGCTTGGAGCATCAATATCAGACTCTTGTGGAAGTTTGGAAGAAATGGCAGGAACACTTTGAGCTTGCTCATCATCAGAGGTTGATGCTATTGCTGCACAAACACCCGAATCATCATGTGTGTGACCATGATAGTATTAAATCATTTTAAAAACAAACCTCTAATGCTTCAAATGAGCATGTGCTTATCACAGAGGAGATACACTGGCGACATAACTGGGCAGTTACTTACTGCTCAATACACCATTAAAGAATTTACCATGTACTCTTTATTGTTGAAGAGGGGCTTGAGGACCACTAAGTGGGGACCACTATTCTAGAGAAAATGTCAACTAGGGTAGGAATTGGGCTAGCAACTGGGCCAGCCAAGTTCCCTCCAGTTGAGTAGGAATCCACCCACCTAATTCTTTATTTGAAACCTGCCCCATGCCAAGCTACCACTCTTATGGTTGAACCAAAGGTGTCCTCCTCAGTCTTGCTCTGTACCCCTGTGTGGGCCTTGAACCTGCAGCAACACATTAGAGCCAGTCAGAGCAGACTGGCTGGGAAAGAGCTGGGATGGAATCTGTTTAGCATCTTCTCATGCCAACCAATGGCAATGCTCATCTCTCAGTGCCCTGCCTTTCGTTCATGCTCCACCATGCATCCACAATGAACAATGATGAGATACCTTGAAATATTCTTCCTGGGCAATTGAAGAGTTAACAAAAGAGGAAGAAAAATTGCTTTTCAAAGCTCTAAAATGATCCTTCTGGGCCTGGATTCCTCAAGCTCAATTATTTTGGTTTTTGAAAATTACCACCCCTTGTTTATCCAGAATTTTTAATTTTTTCAAAGGCCTATCTCCACAGAGGAGCTAAGGTCTCAGCAAAAGACTGGGAACATTGATGAGGGAGGATTCTTTTCTAGGAAACTCTGAGGTTTATTTTTAAAGGATTACATAGCAAGAGTTTATCTCACACTCTCTAAAATCTTGTCATTGAATTGTATCTATGTATGTTGGTGTCTCATTCCTTCTACCAGAGTCATAGCTCTAGGAGGATAAGGATTATTATTTAGCCCAGACTGTATATATCAGCCCAGAATACAAGCTGAGCTCTGCACATAGTAGGTGCTTAATGAATGTTTATCATAAGATAAAATAAGTTTGTGAGACATTCCCCCAAAGAGATGAATATGGTATGCTTTTCTGAACAGGGTAGAATCAGCAAGCACCACAGCACCTGCTCTGGGTTAGAAGCTGGGGACACAGAGACAAAAACCAGAAGGTCTGGTACTTAAGGAGGGAGTTTGTGTGCTGTGTGTCCTATTAAAGTGTAAGCTTTTCTAGGGCAGCAATCCTACATGGGTGCCTTGCACAGTACCTGGAACAGAGTAAATGCATCATAAAAGATTATGGATGCAGATGCATATTCTCTCTCTCTCTCTCTCTCTCTCTCTCTCTCTCTCTCTCTCTCTCTCTCTCTCTTTTGTCTTCTCTCTCCCCCTTCCTCCCTCCATATCTTTCTTTCTTGCTGTCTCTATCTCTGCCTGTCTCTATCCATATATGTACATATATATAGTATATTATGTGCATACATACATGTGTATATTGATACACATACATGTATATCTATTTTGTGCATGTGTGTATATTCCTGTGTTTGTGCTTGTATGTATGTATGCTATGTCATATTATGTTACATCTCCCTCTTTCTAGCAGGGTTAGAAAGTATGTGCCTAGCAAACAGTAAATGCTTTATAAATGCTAGATGCCTTATTGAGGCTTTTCTTATTCTTCAGGCTATCCTTCCAATTTGAGCCAACTTCTGATCCTCTGCCACATTCATGGTCTTTGACAAAAAATCGTGTCCTGGAACGAGCTTAAGCAAGTGCCCTGTCGGTCTGGTCTCTAGACAGAAAATTCCTCTTTAGTATCTCTGAAAAGCGGTCACCAAGATTCCACTAGACCAGCTTCAAGTATGGAGACCTCACTCCATGAAGAGGCAGTCCAGGCCTGTTTGGGGAAGTTCTCATTATCAGGAATCATCTTCCTTAGGAGGAACCCCGATTCTGGTTTGGTCCTGCTGCTCTTGCCCCAGTCTAAGCTTCAACCAGCTTAAACTTGCCACATGTCCCTGAAACAAGAATTTTTCTTCATTGTCTTTCCTGTGCTTGGCATTTCCTCACTCACCCTTTTCTTCTGCCTAATCCTTACCTGCCATTCCAGGCCCAGCTTCAGTACTGCTTCTTCCTTGAAGCCTTCCCTCAGCCCTGCTGTAGGTCAAGGACCTCCCCACTCAGGACTAACCTCACCTAGAATCTCTTCAGATTTATAAGATGTAAACATCATGGTTCTCTACGTTTGTGTTTCACTTTTGTCCCAGACTGAGAGTGCCCTGGAGGTGTGGACCATGTCTGGTCTCTGCTCCAGTTCTCTGAGTCAGGCTTCTTCACACAGTGGAAATGTACACATTTGTCCAATGGAACTGAATTCTCAATGCTGAGAAGTGAAGGACTCCTGCTGACCATCTCCACTTGCAAAAAACTCACCCTTTTCAGGCCTCTAGGCAAGGACATCCCTCTGAAGATAAGTGTAGGCTCAGTTCTAATTATCTTATCATCAAGGTGGTTTCTCATAAAAGATTAGACATCCAGGCATGGTTGTGTTGGATGAATATGGAAGGAAAGAAGGCAAACAAGCATGTATCAACCACTTACTATGTGCCAGGCATTGTGCACATATTTACAAATATCTCATTTCATCCTCACAATAACTCTAGGAGACAGGTGTTACTATTATCCTGATTTTACAATTGAGGAAACTGAGGCAGACAGAGGTTAAGTAACTTGTCCAGTGTTGCACAGCTAAGAAGAATAAGAGGCTATAGTTGGACTTGGGTCTGGAAGACTCAGTCCTGGCCTCTATGGCTCTAATCTCCATTTGGAACTAATATTTTATCCATGTAAGTTCCATCAGACATCGATCAGGCTCCCATAGTCCCCTAACAGGTCTAGCCACATGGGGACCATGCTGGACTGGTCTCTCTGCCAACAACATTCCCTGACTAGAGGGGAAAAAATCAGATATATTCAGAGAAGAGAGTGTTCACACATCAGGGTCACAGACCAGGAGATCTTAAGGTCCCTTCTAGGTGCTCTTTAGGGGACATTTTTCTCTCCCTAAATTAAAATCTTCATTACAAAGCACCACAATTGCTAATACTTAACTAGATTAAAGTGTTTAATCTTCTTTAAGCAGGATTTTTATGACATCATTCTTGCTGGGAAGCACTAAAAGAGTCCAGCTTCCCTATAATAGTGATATGGAGTCCATATACTGAAGGCTGGAATACACTGAAGGCTGGGATAAAGAAACCTGACCTTGGGCTCAAGGCTGATATGGGCTTGAGCCCTGTGACTGGCTGAGGGAACTTGAACAAGTGTTGTGATCCCATTTCCTCATTTAAAATTGGAGATGTTCTCTCATTCCTCCTCCTTTCCCTTTGAGGAAGGAGAAGATGGAGATTTACCAAATGCTGCTATCCAGAAAGGATCTAATATCTGCCGCAGTAAGTACTCACAGTTCTAGAATGCTTTGGGGTTAGCAAAGTGCTAACATCTCCTGTACATCTCCTGGAAGCCTCACAACAAAGTAGGTTCTGCTGTTACCACACCCATTTTATAGATGAGGGAACTGTTATCTATGGTTCCAAGAAGCTGTAGCATGCACAGTGGTCACACCTCAACAAAACTGTCTCAGTAGACAGGCTAAATCAGGTTGAGGGTAACCAACAGGCTTCAAACTCATTGGTGAATTAGAGGAATATGTACCCCAAGCGTAAAGTAAAGACATCCCACCCCGCCGTTCGGGTGGATGAGAACAGTTTGTCCCAATGTCCATGAAAGAGGTGCTAGGAGCACTTGGAGTTTGGTCAGACATTGAAGACACCAAAGTCATCCACTATACCCCAGGCCATTGCCAGTCATCTTGACTCTTACCTTGCCATTGGACTTTGGAAGAGAGTGAGGCTGAAGACTTTGTACAGTTCTGCCTCATTTAAATCCAATTTATGCACAAGCCAAGACATCACTCCATGATGTCATTGTTCCTCTCCAAAATCAAGAGCAAACAACAGTTATAACAGGTAAAAAAACTGAGACTTGGGAGGTTCTCTTCCAGGATAACGATGCTAATTAATGTCAGAAACAATACTGAAACTTCCTTCGACCATGATTGCCCTCTCTACTATATATTTAATCCATTGCCTCTACCCTTAGGACTCTTCAAGGCCTAAGGGTCATGGAATGCTCAAAATATCTGAATGAAGATGGAAGACATGCATATTGCCCAGACCGATTTGTCATTACTATCCCAATCATGGCTCCTCTTGAGAGCAGGGACTGTTACCTTTATCTTTGCCTCCCCAGTGCCTAAGACAGTGCCAGGCACATAGCAAAATATAAACTCTTTAAGAATGTTAACTGTTTGTTCTTTGTATCTGCAGTACTCAGAATGGCATCAGACACACAGATATCAACATGAGTCAACTGTGATAATAGATCTTAGATGCCTACAAATGGGAGGAGCTAGGATCAGAGGATCTGTGATACTTGGGCAAGACACATGCCCTTCCTCTTGCTCATCCTAAAATGAGGAGATCTAAGTAAACAAGCCTTAAACTTCACAGTGTCCAGAGTGCCCAGCACATAATAGGTCACTGATAAATGGGTTTGGTTGGCTAATGATATGACAAGCTGGCCTAGAGTTGAACAAAGGTTAACAAACCTTGGCTTGCATGCAGAGGGAGCAATATGGCAGGAAAAAATGCTGGATTTGTAGTCAGGAAACCTGTCTCATCTATCAACTACTTATGTGGCCATGGACAAATCATTTCATCTCTTAATGTCTCAGTTTCCTCATATGTAAAACAGGGATAATAATTCTTATAGTACATACTCCATAAGGTGACAGGAGGAAACACTTCGTGAAGCTTGAAACATTCTATGGAAACAGAATTTCTTCATTGTTGTAAGATGATGCAGGGTTGTCATGATCCTTGCAATAGTTTCAAGAAATAGGTGGTATAGTTTTTATTATCCCCATTATACAGATGAGGAATTTTTCCACTACAGTCCTCCTCCAAGGCCTCATTAAGTGTGGAAGTGACCTTGGACTCTCAAAGGCTGTGCCAGTGGAATACAATCCTACTGATTTGAAAGGTCCTTGAATTTAGGTCCAATGAGACTAGCTGAATGCAGATATGCAGAGAGGATCATCCCTATGTTACTATCAGTCACTCTCAATGCCACATAAGTCACAAAGGAGCTTCAGTCTACACTGAGAGTTCCTATGGTGAAAAGATTGTACACACATATAATATAGATTTATATGTCTATAACACATGCAAACATATATGTTCACATACATACATGTGTCTAACCTCACTAAGGTTATCCTCAAATGACAATGTCTCCCAACAGGAAGATCTATAAGAAATCATCTCAAGCAATTTACAGAGTTGGGGGTATTCAATTTGACCTAACAAACAGTTAAGTGTCTAATAGGTACGAGGGACTCTGCACTTACTCCAGTGTCTCCTTGTGACCACAGAAGTCATTGCCTGAGTTTGAAGATGCAAATAGGAAGAATACAAGATCTTATTGAAAGGGGAAGGCTAAATGTATCTATGTTGTATGTGTGTGTCTTGAGAACCAGGCTAGCTAAGCTAGAAGAAGCTCTTCACCAAGTTTAATTTACAGAGAAATGAACTTGACCCCTGCAGCTTTGGACAACCATCCAAGACATCCAAACCCTGCAGTCTGCATCAATCAAATAAATACAGAGAGAAGATGATGTATTTTTGAAGCAGATGTAGAGAACTATGTTTGCAAAGATGACAAAAAAAAGTGGTAAAGTCAGGACCCACAAGGCACAAGCAGTGGCATCATTTACAACTAGGAATTTGACAGTGATTATCCAAGAATTTCTTTCCCCAACCCTCTTCTACTTGCTGATACAATGGAAAGAAGATTGAATTTGGAGTCAAAGGACATTGGTTTGAATTCCACCTTTCCCATTGCCCATGTGACTTTGGGCTCATCAGTACCCATTGGAGTTAAAATGAGAGTGGATAAGGTAGACTGCCCAAAGTCACCCCAGCAGTGAGGCTGCACTTGAAGGCCCCATATCCCTAGAGAATCTTCCCAAGTCACCCTGTTCCCATTTATTCTCTTGAATTTAATTATCCATTTACATCTTATTGCCCCCATGCCCCACTCCTCCAGATTGTAACATACTGAGGGCAGCAGCAAGCTCATCTTTTATTTGTATCCCCAATGTCTAGATTACATTTAGCAAACATGTGTCAAATGAGTTCACAATGCCATCCCCAACAGACATAGTGACAGTCATAAGGACAATGAGCTTTAAAGGAAAAGATCAGCTCATTTAGGGGCCTGTTGAGTGTGAGGCGCTAGTGGGAGAACGAGGGACAGTGGGTCTGTAAGCAGCTAGGGATGCTCATCAGCCCCACAAGCACAGAGAGGAAAGGGAGATGTCCTGGTATCAAGACACTTTTACTGTTAAAGCAACCCAAGAGAAAATGAAAAACCACCACCACCAGAGATTATATATCCCAGCAAAAATCAACCAGGGGGAACTGTCCATGGTTCCCCCGGCCAGTGACAGAAGGTATGTACTCCTAGAGGCTTTCAGATCAAAGCCCAGATTCTAATTACAGAGCACACTAAAGACTTTCCCTTCTGACATAATCGGGCTTTTTGCTGCTGTTTGTTGGTTTGTTTTAAATGGCTTTAGCAGAAAATTGAAGTCCTCATCTCTGAGGTAGCAACATAACAGCAGAATTACATTCAACTCGAAGCAGAAACAGACTAGCCGAGCAGAACAGAGCTCATTATGGGGCAGCACATGTGAGGAGACCGTACTGTCAGCAGCAGGCAGGGGGCTGATGAAGCTGGATGGGGAATGCAAGGACGGCCCCAGATCTCCAGTGTGAAGAGGAGTCACGGCCTCCTCGCTTCTTTGCCAGGCTCAGCCTTCCAGGGCCAATTATCATTTATCTCTCCACCCCTCTTCTCCAGAGGTGCCCCAGAAACTAAGGAGCAGCTTAAGAAATGTCAACATGCTTCCACCGAGTAGAGGCAGAGGTCCACAACCCATGTATTCTCAGCTGTAGGACTGCACTATCTCTAAACTCCAAGCCTAAAACCCACACATTCTCTAACCATAAATTTGCAAAATTTCTGAAGTAGGCACAACTACCACTTTTCTTTAAAGCAAGTCCAGTTCAGCAAATCTTAAACAATCTTCAGAGCACAATGCTCTCTAGACCAGAGCTTAGCTTAGTATTATTAAAGATCAGATTTATGCTTACATACAATTAAGAATCATTCCTGACCAAGCCTAGCTTCTTTTTAAATGCCATCCTTCTCCTGTACCTTGTAACAGGCAACCCAAGTACTCAAGACATTTCCTACCTTTATAAAATCTGTCATTTGAGTAGCAATGCCCATCCAGTCCAGAAGTGAACTAGTTTAGGCGTCATCCTCAAAGACAGAAGGACATTTCCATTTATCTCCCTTTCAACATGGAAGGAGCATAGGACACTCTCTCATTCTCAGTGGAAGTCTTCTTTTTCTGGAAGGGAAAGAGTCCTCAGAAATGTCTGAGGCCCAGTCTCTTCCCTTAGGCTGCCTCACATCTCACTCCCCAACCTTATGTCTTTCAAGGACTTCCTGAAAGTTTATCCAGAAAAGAAGGAAGAATTTTAAAAAATGAGATGGACTTGTGGAAGCTATTGTTTCCTTTCTAGAGGCTGAGAGTCAATTTCACCCACTTCTATTTCAGAAAATGATATGGCTAAGTCCCCCTCCCCTCCAGCTAAATCTGGGAGAACTGATTACAAAATAATATCAGAAGTTACTTAATTGCCTTTCTCAGCTAGATACACTTTGGGAGATGCCTTCATTTTGCCTGAAGGTATAGCATTTGAGGGGAGGATTATCACATCCCCATTCAGTGAACAAAACTCTGAGCAAGATTTTAGCTGGCTTCATCACACCAACTTCACACTAAATTGCTCAGTAGAGAGACCCAAGTCTAAGAACTAACAGAGGCCTTAGAACAGAGAATAGCAAAATTGGGAGGAGGCATAGGACACAGAGAAAGTCAGAGTTTGGGAGATCTTAGAATAGAGGAATATCAGATCTGGGAGAGATCTTAGAATAGAGAATATCAGGATTAAGAGGGTCCTTAGAACATGAAATGTCAGAGCTAGGAAAGGTCTTGGAAGACAAAATCAGAGCTGGAAGGGACCTTAGGTATCTATCCCAATACCTTCATTTTATTGATGAGGATACTGAGGCTCAGAGTGTGAATGGGACAGATGCATATCAGGTGATCTGAAATCCAGTCCTATTTCATATACCACATGGCTGCCCAGAGACTTATAGTCAAGAATGGAGGTCAGACTATGGACGATATCTCCAAGACAGTATTCTAACTTAAAAGGCCTAGCCTGGTAATGACTAACATTAATTAGCCTTGCAAATGACAGCAAAAGTAATGTTTTAATTAAATTAGACAAAGATTTATTAAGTGCCCTTCTGTGAATATAGGATTTGAAGTCAAGGGACATGGATGTAATTCTCACCTTTTATGCTACTATCTTAGTGGCTACCTTAGCTTGCTACCTTAGGCAAGTCATTTCCAGTCTCTAGGCCTCAGTTTCCTCATCTGTAAAATCAGATGTTGGACTAGCTGAGATCAATGACCTTGTATGCCTTCTGCTATGAAGTGGGAACAGGGGCAAAACCAGAACTAGCTTCCAGATGCTACCTTTCTGTGGCAGTGACACAGCATGTTCCCAGATGAATCAAGGTAGCATCACTTGATCCTGGTAAAAGCATTAGTAATTGAGTCACAGCATGTCATCTGGGGCAGCTAAGGGGCACCATAGTGAATAGAGAGCCAGGGCAGAATCAGAAAGGCTCATCTCCCTGAATTCAAATCTGTCCTCAAACTTCCTAGCTCCGTGACCCTGGGCAAGTCATTTCACCATGTTTGCCTCAGTTTCCTCAACTATGAAAGGGACTGGAGAAAGAAATGACAAAGCACTCCAGTACCTTTGCCAAGAAAACTCCAAATGGGTCCAATGAAGAATTGGACACAACTGAACATCATTACAGAACGTCAGTCAGAAGGCACTTCAGTGATCATCTAGCCTGACCTACTTGAAAATTAACCCCCTTTACCATATCCCCAAATAAACATACATATCTCAGTGGGGAGAACCCCATTACATCCTCTGGCAGCTCATTCCATTTTGGAAAAATTTACTATAAGAAGGATAAAGACTGGGCTTACATTGAGCTGTTTAATGTAGCTCCATGAACACCATGCACTGGGACCTGAATAAAATTGGGCCAGTGTTTTCTGAGGATGCTCTAGACTATGTAACAACTGTTCCCTCAATCTAGGTCTCCTGATACTTTTGTCTAAGGCTCTCATTCTTCAAACACCTGAGAGAAGCTTCCCCAGAGCAGGCTGGGTCCCAGGTATGGCTCCTGCTGTGTCTAACTGGGGCCATAGCTGCTTTCTACCTGGACATGATGTTGAATGTGGAAGTCTGCCAGGAGAGTCTGCCAGAAGCAGCCCCCAACTATGCTGCTCTTCCCACTCTACCAGGTGTACTTGGAGCCCATATAAAGGAATAGTACTCAGGCTCCTTCCAAACTCTTTCTTGGAGAGCCTCTCACTTGATTTTGGGTGCAACTTTTTATTGGATGTTGACTGCAAACACAACTTTAAAGGAGACTTTGTGGTGGGTCAGGGAGAGCATTTATTTATCCATTCATTTAGAAAGCCTTCTTTGTGCAGTAGTCCATCACTGCAATGACTAACCATCTCCCATCTCCACTACTTCAGTAGCCGCTGGTGGGCACATCTGATGCAAATCTCTCCTTGCTCCTGTCCATCCTCTATTCAGGCACCAAAGTGAATTTGCTAACACTCACTTCTGATCACATCACCCCCTCAACTCATTAAACTCCAGTGGTTCTGTATTACCCCCAAAATCAAATAGAAGATCCTCTCTTTGGTCTTTAAAACCTCTCACAACTGAAGCTCTCCAAGGTTCTTAAATTTAATTTCTTCCAGAAAGTCTATGATCCAGATTCCTCCCTGTTACTTAAACACAAAAACATCTCCCACATTTGTGAATTTGTACTGGCTGTCTTCCACACCTTGGGTGCCCTCCTTCCTCTTCTCTGACTCCAAGAACTTCTCTACAAAGTTGGCTCCCAGATTGACATAGGAAGCAATCAACTTAAGTGTAATTAAGTGCAATGTATTGACACTGTAGTGTGTCAAGTCCTTTGCTAGGCACTGGGGATAAAAAGACAATAGTGAAACTGTCCCTCTTATATTTTATCATGGGAGGAAAATCTATATGGAAAATGACATGGAAATGTTTATACATCTTCATTTTATAAATAGATATAAACATATAAAGACAAGCATATACTTATATATTTTATAAATATACATATAAATACATATAAATATATGCTTATACATTTTATAAACATAAACACATAAATATATGCTCATACATATAAATGCATGTAAATACATACATATACATTTTATGAATAAAGTCAGTTAGGCCAGAGAGCTGGCCTTGGAGCCAGGAAGTCCCAAGTTCAAGTCTCTTCACCAGTGCAGTCTTAGACCCTGATGCCTAGCCCTAGGTGCCAAATAAATTCAAAGCAGGGTGGGGATGCAAAAAACTGCAGGTTCTCAGGGTAAATTGTCTGTAGAATGAGATGCCAGAGCTGAACTTGAAAGAGGAAAACTAGAATTCCAAGAGGCTGATGTGAAGAGGGTAAGCATTCCAGGTAGAAGGGACAGCTATTGCATTGGTACAGTGATGAAAGATAGACCAGAAGGGATAAAGAGCTCCAAGGAGGCCAGTTAGCCTAGATTCGAGAGTGCTCTGAGGGGAGGAAGGGGGAATGACTCAGTGAAGGCAGGTTAGAACCAGATTCTAAAGGGCTTTGAATCCCAAACAAAGGAGTTGGCATTTGATCTAACACAGTGTAAGAGAGAGCCCCTGGAATTTTTTGAGTCTGTGAGTGGAGTGCCATGGGCATACCTGAACTTTAGAAATTATCACTTATGCATGGGGGAGATTGCTTTGGAGAGGGGAGGGGAGAGACTAGAAGCAGAGATAAACAAGGAGGAGGCTATTTCAATAGTCCAGACATAAAGTTGAGAGCCTGAATTAGTGTGGTGGTCACAGTGAGAGTGGAGAGGAAGGGGAAGATGGAAGAGATGCTGTAGAGACAGAAATCATAAGACAGCCATAGATCGGATGGGGAGGGAGGTTGAGGGAGAAGGAAAAGTCTAGGATTGCACTGAGGTTTTGAACCCAGAGGACTGGAAGGATTGTGATCGTCTCAACAGCGATAGGGATGCTCAGAAGAAGGGAGGATTGAGGAAGAAATATGGCAGGTCCTGTTTGGAACGTGTTGAGAGTGAAATGCCTCAAGGGTAAACCTAGAAGAATGAGACTGCAAGGATTATCTCCATTTCACAGATGAGGCTTGAGAGTTTGCGTGCATTGCTGGTGATCATACTCGGTGTCAGAGGTAAGATACGAATCCACAGATTCATCTCCAAGATTCAACTTCCAGAACTCAAACAGGGAAACCATGCTGCCAGTAAGGAGAAAATGAAGGAAAAGGTGTCCTGGCAGATTCCGGAGCTTGTGACAGGATCCCAGGAGACAGTAGGATTCAGTGGGGCCAGTTTGCAAAGGCAGACAGGCCATTTGACAGAAGCTTTAATTTGAAAGTGCACAATGAACCATGTGATTGCTCCATATTTACTCCCTGATTAGCATATAATCATTTTCAGCACATTGTAATTATGCATGATATTACCATGTTAGCAAGAATCTAGCATAGTAAGAATTCACATTTCTGGGGGTCCTCTTTAGAGGTTAATGTAAGCAGGGCAGGAAGAGAGCCCAGGAACAGGCAAAAGCAGACAGGCTGGGGAAACAGGGAGAATGTCCCAGCTTCCTTCGGGTTTCACAGAAATGCAGCATTGGGCAGCTGAGAGAGACCTTGGAGGATATCCTGACTAGCCCCCAAATGAACAGGAAACCTCTCAATAGAAAGTAATTAACTAGAATGGGCCTCTTGTTACCATTTTGGCATTTCTTTGTATCACCAGTGCTGAACCCAGTGCTTGAACGTAGTTAGTCAATAATAAATGCTAGTTGACTGACTGGTTAACATTTACCACCGCCACAACTACAAGATACCGCCTTGTCACTGGTTCATGATTTCTGGGAAAGACTCAGAAGCAAGGCTGACTCAGCAACCTACAATCCTAGCCTTAACATCCTTATATGAGAAAAGTTTCAAACTCAGGTTTTCTCAATTACAAGTCCAGTACTCTATCCACTGTACTATAGAACTGCCTGCCCTTCACGTGTGGGAGGTGGGAAGAGTCTTTTTGCCATGCCAGGGAAGGATGGGGGATTCTATCTCAAGAGATTCTTCTTTCCCCAGTGGCTCTGGGTGGTTGACCTAACAGTCCCTTGGCTGAGCCAGTATTAGTACCTCACACAGACCAGCAGCAGTGCGGCCCCACTCCCGCCCAGCTCCCCTACCAAACTCTTAGAATGTAAGGTCAGGTCAGTGATTCCTGGAAAAGCCAGAGATGCCAAAACAGATGTTTCTGAACATGCCACAAATAGAATCACAGCAATGAAATGAGATCATTTGGCCAAAACCTTTCTTTTTCTCAGAAAACAGTTCATGTTTAATAATGCACATATTTAACAATTCTCTCCTGTGCATAAAGTGGCATCTTTCTAACAAGCTGAGGAAGAACCTGTGGAGAGGAAATAACATTTTTTTTAAATTCAGAACAATTTTTTAGGCCTTCAATAGGGGGGAAAATACATCTAAAGAATGCTGTTCTAATTAAAATTCTTTCTTACAGCCCAGGATTAAAATAAGGCAATTATTTCAGGTTTATTTATTTCAGGTTCTTAGAAAATTGTCAGTCCCCAAACACTGCGGGGGCCTTGCAATCCTCCCCCCAGCTTTGCTCTTCAGTATTTCCCCACTCAGTCCTCAGTCCCTCATCCCAATTCCTCCTTCCCATTAAAAAGGGCCAAGAAGCACAGCCACCACCAAGAAAACCTTTTTCCTTCAAATCTGCACACAAACAAGCAGATAAAAGGAAGCTTCTTCTCCTTCCCTATTTCTGTCTTTTTCCTTCTCTCTCCCTCTATCTCCATCTCTCTCTTCTTCTCCATGTCTTTGTCTCTGTTTGTTTCTGCCTCCTTCCATCTCTGTTTGCCTGGTTAGCTTTCTCTCCTTCCTCTCTCCTCTTTTCCTTTTCACTCTCCACTTCTGTCTCTCTCTCCCTCTACATTTGCCTTTGCCTCCTCCCACACTGCAACCACCCTGGTACAGGCCCTCATCACCTCACACATGAACTATAGCCTACTGGTTGGTTCCCCTACCTCATCTCTCCCCACTCTAGCCCATCCTTCACCCAGCTGCCAAAAATGCAAGTCTGATCATCTCCCTACTCAATAAACTCCAATGGTTCCCCCATTGCTTCCAGCATCAAATACAAAATCTTCTGTTCAGCTTTCCCTTCCCTTCCTGGCTACTTTCTACCTTTCTAGTCTTTTTATACCTACTTTCTTCCACATTTCATCGATCCAGTGGCTTTCTGGACACTGACTTCCTTGTTGTTCTGGGCACAAGACTCCCACCACTAAAAATTTTCACCACCCCCTGCTCCCGCCATGACTCCATCCTCATACCTGCTTCTGTGCCCGTCTTCCTTCAAGTTTCAGCTGAATCCCCACTTTCTGCAAGAACCCTCTTCTAGCTCACCTTAATTCTAGTGTCTTCCCTTGGAGATTACCCCCAATTTATCCTGCATATACTTTGCATAGTTCTCCCTAATACAACAGTGTTGGTGGTTTGCATGCATATTCCCCTTGAGAGCAGGGAAATGTCTTTTGTCTTTCTTTGTATTCCCAGAGTTTAGCTCAGGGTCTGGAACGTAGTATGTGCTTAATAAATTTAGAAGTTTACAATGTCTCTTCCTCTCTTCCAACCTACTTTCTTCCCCTTCCTTTTTCCCTTCCCTTCCCTCTCCTTTCCTCTCTTCTTGTCTTGTCTTCTCTCTCCCACTCACTTGTAAGGCTTCCAAAGCCCCTAAGTGCATTTTTCACTGTCCATAACAAAAGAAATCCTCAGGGTAATAGATATTTTGGAATCCAGAATATATAGATATTCTGGATTCTAGTATATATGTGTGTGTTTTTGTGTGTATATCAGCTCCACAGAGTTAATACTCTGTAGCCCAGACCAACCAACAAGGAATTATGGAATTCTGACAAAGTATAGTTGGAAGGGGCCTCAGAGATTACAAGCTCTTCTGAAACTCTTTTTGCAATTAGCAGAGAGGATGGTGACCAAGTAAAATAGGTTCACTCTAGCAAGCCCCTGATTGACCCTAAGTGCTTTACCAAGTAAAGTACTTTGAAAGCAGCAATATGGATGCAGAATCATTGAAGTTAAAACTAAGTGGAACCTTAGAAATCAAGCCTCCAGTAGAGGAAATGTTGGCCCACAAAGTGGAAAACACTTGTTCCAGGTCATCCCATCCCCATGTTCTACTACATCAAAGTTCAAAATGATCTCATAGGTGACTTTAGCCCAATTATCCCTCAGGAGAATATACTAACCACCAATGGTACTCTGATTTCCATTGGATGCCCTGCAGTGATGGGGGGCTCACTAGTTCACAAGGTAAGCCATGCCATTGTGATGCAACCATCATTGTTAACAATATTTGCCTTAGTTTGACTTGAAATCTGCCTATAGAGTTCCTGTCCATCACATCTAGTTCTTTCCTTAGTCTAAAGCAGGACTCATGAAATCCCTCTCCCTTCAGACATTTGAAAATATCTATCTACTTTCCTTGCTCAGTCTAAACATTTCCAGGTTCTTCAAGGGACCCTGGCATGGAAGGCTTCCTGGTCTTCTTGATATTCTAGTGACAGCTTCACAGTCTGAGGCCTCAATGCTGAACTAGATTCTCTTGGGTGTTGAGAGCACAAGACTTCCCAGGTAGTTAGGAAGCCAGAGTTCTCATCTGAGCTAGGGAAGAGACAGGGTTAGATGAGAACCGGCATCTGTTCTCAAGGAACTCACAATTTGGTAGGGAGGGATGGGATATCATCCTGGATGCCTATATGCATAATACAACATGAAAGTCTTTGGGAAAAGTTTAAGAAGAGTGTTCTTAATGAAGATCAGGGGGCAGAGCCAGGAGAGGGAACAGATATGACAGGTATCCCAGAAACAAAACATAGGACACTTTCTAATAGGAAAGAGTAAAGAGATAGTAATGACATGAAGGGACAGGTCAGCTTAATAGCATGAGCTGACATCTTGAGCAACCTGAGCAATGGCATCTGTCCACAGGTGGGGAGGGCTGCCTCCAGAAGTAGTGAGTGCCCCATCACTACAGATCTTCAAGTTGAGAATGCTTTGGTGAAGACATTTTAAACCTGAAGTGCTGGGGCCTTTTGGGTAGATTTTGGTTGATTCATCAAGTTGGATGGGAAAAAGTCTTTACATATTGACTGATGCTTTTAAAATAAATCTTCTGAGCAGGGCTTCACAGGCTTGACCTGACTGACTGTCCAAGGGGTTAATCACATACACACACACACAAACATACATACACACATGCATGCACACACGCACAAAAGTTAAGAATCCCTACCGTGGTGGGAATAATACAGGGGGAATTCTCATCTAGGTATTGTCTAGGCCAGATGTCCTATGTGGTCCTTTCCAATCTAGGCCCTGTGATGCAGCCTGCAGAGACCTCTGGAGTGAAGGTTCCACTTTCCCCTTCTCTAAGCCCATCGTCCAATGGCCTCTTCCATTATTCCATTCCAGGCAGTGAACAGGGCCTTAGTGCTCATCCCACCAAGCCCTTCTGAGAGAGTCCTCTGGGAGGTGGTAACTGGCTTCCATGGCCAGGCCACCAAACAGCTGGCTCCATACTACTTCATAGAACCTGTCTATCATTGATGGCTTCCCTGAATGAGGAGGCCTTGGACTATGACAGACTATTTCTTCTAAGTGCTTCAGATTTAATGTCTCATCTATCTTCTCAGCAGTCCCCCAAATCTAGGTCCTTCTCACAACCAAACAGCACTTTCTGAGCCAGACCCGGAACTTTGGCCAGCCCTTTCAGGGCTGTCACCTGTCTCCCTACATCAAAAGCCTGCAGGTGAGTCACCCATAGAGATGAGAAAAAAAGGATTCAGTCTTGGGCTGTATTTAGGAATGAGGAGGTCATTGTGTAGGTCTTAGACTATCTGCAGCAATGGGTTTAGGTCTGATTTTTCCTCATTTTAAGAAAGACATTGACAATGAGTAAGCAAGAAGTTATTAAATGCCTGCTTTGCATGGAGCACTGTAGTGGGAGCTGGAGTACAAAAGGGACGCTGTCCCAGACCTCCAGGAGCTTATTTACATTTTATAGAGGAAGACGATATCCCACCTCTTCCTAGTTGGGAAGAGCTCTATGAGCTGATACAGAATGAAGCGAGCAGAACCAGGAGAATAATTGACACTCCAACATTCTGGACAAAACACAACTTTGAGAAACCTGAGAACTTCTACTGCAAGTGCAGAATATTGTCCCTGGAGCACCTCCCCAACCCCTGCCCAAGGGGAGATAGACTTCAAAGAAATCAGGCATTGGTGGTCAAGGCCAATGTCAGAATTCATTTTCCTAGCCTGTGCATGTTTGGCAAAATGGATTTCTTAATCTTGTGCTTGCTGCTGTTCAGTTGAAGGTATAGGAGGGAAAAATAACAAAGCTTATGAAAGAAATAATTTTTTAAAAAATATTTTTGGTCCTCAGTTTCTCTCCTCTATGTATTAAGGGGATTAGATCAGATGGAACTTGAGGTCTCCTCCAGCTCCACATTAATAATCCTGCCTCTTAACTTCTACGTATCTCAGTTGCCTCATCTATAAAATGAGGGGTGATGAACTAAAAGGCCCCCTCCAGCATTGAGCTCCCTTCCAACTCACACCTGGAGAGAATAGGTAACATGCCCCTTCCAGGTCACACAGATAGTGACTGGTAGAGCCAGAATTTGCATCCAAGTCCAGGGACTTCCACATCAATCCATTGACCTCCCTGGTGTCATACATACACTATTGTTGTCAGAGTAAGCATCATCCTCACCATCCTCATCATCATCATCATCACCATCATCAGAACCTAAGAATGCCCTGACATAAATAAGTTTACATTGATTTCCATCTCAGAGAGAAGCTTAATCCACAGTTCTTGTGTTTGTGGGTTGAGAAAGACTCCCTATGGCTAAGTAAGATGGGATATTTAATAAAGTTGTAAAAGGCTTACTTTGTTGAATCTGCAAAAATTTGCATTTGGGGACAATTCCGATTTTCATCCACATATGTGGGATTGTATATGACCATGCCATTGCTGTGAAACTTTCCTTCATGATGCAGTGAAGGGACATTGTTGACACCACCACATAGAGTTGTTATAGTCACTCTTTGCGGCTGTTTTTAGAGGCATGTGACAAGAGTAGGACACCATGAACAGAAGCTGGGAGTGATGAGATACCTTCCCCTCCACTTTTACTGAGCCTAAGAAATAGTGTTGGGGCTAGCAGTTTCTGTTGTTTGCTTTGTCCTTGGTCAACTGGACCAAGTGCCCACTGGAACTCATGGAAGCCATGGCAACCTTGAAGCCAGGATTCCAGGCTGGATGTTATAGCCAGCACCTATGGAGAAGTCAAGGTGCCTGGAATCCTGAGGTGGGGTTTGCACTTGGAGTTTAGGACTGTGTTCCATAGAAATTGAGTTGTGTTGTTCGTATGCTTGTTATCATACCTTTGAAGTAGATTTTTCTCACTTTAAAAAAAGGATATTCAAAATTCATTCAAGGTAATTGGGGAGATAAACTAGGGAACACCATAAGAAGGGAAGCCAAGGGGTGAAGGGTCATGATAATGAATGAATCCATGAAGTGAATCAATGGAAAAACATCTATTAAGAACTTACTATGAGTAATGCATTCAAATACATTTCCAATCCAATAGCAAAGATGTTTCCTGCCACCAAGGAGCTTCTACTCCAATGGGGAAATTCACACACAAGGGGGTGTTGTGAGGAGGGACATCTCTTTGGTTTATATTTGGTTTCATTATCAAGATTGAGGTAGTTGAACAGAAAGAGATGGGGGTGAGTTAGGAAGGGTGGAGAACAGAAACAGTAGTTCAGAACAAAGGGCATGGAGACCACATCATATGACCAGTGGATGAAGCAAATGGTGGGCATGGGAGGAGGAGAGTTTAGATGGAGAAAACAAGTCTTAGTGTGAACAAGTTTTTTGTCCCTGATTTTAAGTAAAGTTTTATATATGGCTTATAGTGAGTTGCACATATCCAAATGGTAGAGTTAAGTACACTTCAATCATGGTCAAGTAGATACCTAGGGGAACTTATCCACTTATTCTGTTAAAGCATTTAAACACAAGTAGATATGTATTTATTATGATTAAAGCCTGAACACTGAAATCTAGAGGGAAAAAAGGAGGAATAAAGAAAAAGGTTAAGGAGGAGAAGGTGGTGTGAAAATAATGAATACAGAGATATTGGTACCATTTTTTCAATTCCATTTAATAGGTAATTCTATAATGATATATAAATTTTGTATATAATTAATTGATTTAATAATAATTACATTGAAAACATTACCTTACCAAAAGGTACTCTGTTCTTAACAATAAGTGAGTAAGGAGTAAGAATCACTCTTCATGCTCTGGAGAAGAGAAACTGAGGCTCTCACAGGTTATATGATTGAAGTAGTCAGTGTAGGAGTCAGGGTTCAAACCCAGCCCTTCTAACTAATGAAGCTCTCTATAATACCACAGAGTAGCACAAATTGGTGAATCAAGATGTATTTGCCCAGGTTACTGATTTGAGCAAATGAAAGAAATGAGTGAGTCTCATTCCCTGCTGCGAAATTCAAGTATACTTATAGAAAAATCCAACACTCCTGAGCTCCGCTAACTTTCCTGAAGGAAAATCCCCTTATTTAAAGTAAACAATTGATTAGCCTTGAAAAATCGAAAAGTAAGCAGGAGCCTAATGTGTGAAATTTAAACCTCTTCCCTGCTGCAGACATTAGCAGTGGATCTGCCTTGAGCTATGACAAGCGCACGTGCTCACACCTATACGTATTTATAATTCAACAGTTGAGCTTGTCTCTAAACAAATGTGTTCATTCATGGCTTTCCTGTACCTGGTGCTTCTACAAATGTAAGCTGCTGCTAGAGGACCATCTTGGAATCTCACTACAGCAAGTACAAAGTATTTTGGGATTTTTCTGTTGGCAAGGCAATTGCCAAACAACTCAGGTCAGAAGAGCCCTCAGCAGCAGAGCTGAAGGGGAAATAGAAGGCTTTTTGATCCTAGGCAAGAGTTCTGTCTGCCAGGAACTGCTGTCCTCCTACCCAGCTCTTGTAACTCAATAAAGGATGGATTAGTTTTGTAATCTAATTTGTCCTACTTGGGAATGCCCAAGTACTGAGGGCTGGGGAGGGTGGCATAGAGGAAGCCAGTTTATGGTAGGTAGGGCTGGTGTGTAAATATGGGAATTTTCTTGCTCTCTCTCCTGATCACACCACCAAGATTAACCATCATTCTGGTTGTAATCAAAGTGACTGTGAACATACTTTGGATACCTGACAGATGGAGAACATCCCCAAGCAGTCCCCAGCTCTAATTTCTGGGCTCAGAACCAACTCAGCATTCCTGAAGAAGAAAAGACTTGATGATGGGACATTCAAATAAATGATAGACTGTCTTGCAGAAGAGAGGTTGGCTTATTAAACCCCAAGAACCAAAAGTGAGGAGGGGATGGTAGGATGCACATGCCCATACATCTCTCAGCCTTATTTTCACTAGTCATTATTCTATACACTAGACATAAACCAAAATGATTGGTTCTCTCCCTTCTGGATACTCTGGGTACTATTTTGTTTTCTTGACTTTGCATTATTTATTTGGCCCACATTGGGGGATAAATCCTATGGTTGAAGTGTCCCCACCTACTCTACTATTCAAAGTTCCCCTCAAATATTACATCTTCGACGATGACTTATGGCAATGACCTGTCCTCCTCAGACTTCAAACATCACTGTATCCACATCTCTCAGATCCATTTGACCTTGAGGAGATCTCCTGATGATTGAGAAGATTCCTGGGATGCTAGATGTCGAGTTAGAAGGGTCTACATTTTGTGTTTTAAAAGTTCGCTTCACAATCACAGCCCAGGGGATATGTGGCTACACAGCAGTTCTTGAAAAGAGACCCTGAATTATTGCATTACCATGATCCAAGACAATTCCAAAGGATGTATGATGAAAGATGTGAGACACCTCTAGAGAAAGAACTAATGGCATCTGAACACAGACTGAAGCAGACTTTTTTGTTATTTTATTTTTCTTGGGTTTTTTTGGTCTGTTTGCTTTTGCAGCATGACTAATAAGGAAATGTTTTGCATGACTGAACATGTATATTCTATATCAAATTGCCGGCCTTCTCAAGGAAAGGGGTGGAGGGAAAGAGAATTTGGAGCTCAAAATTTTTTAAAATGGATATTAAGAAATGTTTTTAGATGTAACTTGGAAATATGTATTTCAAAATTGAAAAAAAGAAAAAGAAAAAAGACCTGGAACATTTAGTGCATTGCAAATTGAACACAGGGCAAGAGAATAATATGGTCAACCAAAGTGACCTCGTTCATGAGGTGCACAGAATAAAAGTCCTGGCTGTTTCTTCCCTTGTCAGGTCACATTTGAAGCATTGGGTTCAATTAAAATTTCCGAAGATCATTGAAGAGGCAGCTATAAGGCACCATACATAGAGTGCTGGGGCTTGAGACAGGAACAAACAAATTCAAATCAAGACACACATCCCAGGGTTGAAAGGAAGGAAACAAGAATTTATGAAGTGCCTACTATGTATCAGGAACCACACTGTTTCTCAGAATCACTCAGTCCTCAAAACGGCCCTGTGAAGTAGATGCTAATATTTTCCCCTTTTTCACACATGATGAAAATGAGACAGACATTGCTGACATGACATTCTTAGACTCACACAGGTAATTAATTGTCTGAGACTAGATTTGAATTCAGGTCTTCTTGATTCCAGGTACAGTTTTCTATCCTATGGACCATCTAGTTGCCACTGCATCCCATAGGAACTTGATTGTTCTATAAGAGATAAATGGAAATTTCAAAAAAAAAAAAGAGATGGAACCATGTTTGGGGTGGATGTGGGGATGCTCACAGACACCTGAGAGAAGGAAGGACAACTACACTCTTCCTTTGCTCCTTGCTAAGGAAATTGCTTAGAAGAGAGTAAAAATTTTTCATCAGAAGCTAGAGACCAAGAGTTTTGAAAAAATAGGTAGATGGTGTCTCACTGCTCTAAATGAATTCAAGTCATCAGTCTTTTATGAAGACATGGAAATAGGTGAAGCTATAGCCTGGTGTGAGGAGAACTCTCTCTGCATTTCTATCCCTCTGTATGCCCCAAAATAAGTCCATTCTGTCTATAACCTAGTGTCCTGGGGGAAGAGAGCAATAAATGGAACTGTTATTATTAAAGACCCCCTCCCCCATTATCTAGCCAGTTCTTGGATGTTAACCTTGAGATGCTTGTGACATACTATTCTGTTTGTCATTGGACATCTGTCACCAGTCAGTCAGACCCTCTCCTTTGGGATGGGGCCATCACTCAGGTCAATTCATATAAGTTTCCTAATAAAAATGCAACTGATCCCCCACCCACCCACAACCATTGCAACAGAAAATACAGCAGGGTTCCATTTGATAACATTGGCTAAATGCCCCTTTGTACAGAGCAGTGTGCTGGAAGAAAAACAAGAAGAATCCCTGACTTCAACAGATATATAGTCTAGCAGGGAATTATAATGGTAGCACAAATAACTCTAGAGGAAAGTAGGGCCAAAGGCCAAAAATAAGCTCTGTCCATTCTTTCTCTACACATCTGCATCATTTTCTCTGTTCTCCCATTTAAAAATGAGAACATCAATTATTATTTACATGGGAGAGTGCAAAGAGGAAGTGATTTGTAGTGAGGCAACCAGGGTTGGAATTATGACCCTATTTGCTACCTACGTGACCTAGGTTGAATCACTGGCCCTCCCCGGGCCTCAGTTTCTTCATCTGTTCAATGGTAAGGTTAGACTAGAGGGTTTCTGAGACCCTTTCAATTTCTAGATCTATGCCTCTATGTTTAGTAGTGGTATAACTAAATCCGAGCATATGTGAGGATGTATTTTACAAGTGTCTATGTATGGAGGTGGTAGAAACCAAACTGCCAGCTTCCACTTTCTGAAATCTGCTGGAGAAAGAGTGTCATTTCTGTCAATTTTGTGACATATCATCATGGTTTAGGGGATTCCAGAAGAAAGACTGATGAGAACCAGGAAGCCTTGCCACAGCTCCCAAGATGACTACAACAATAAAGAAACTAGGGTGGGAAATTTCCAAGAAAATCAATTAAAGGTGGAGAAGGGAGGAGAGAGAAGCCATGAAAAGAGGAACACACATGGCTTGCCACTGATCTTGCTCATGGTATATTTGGTCAAACACGAGGAGGCATTTTCAGGGTCTTACACAGTCATCAACTTGATCCTACAAGGTATCACATAGACAATGGATGTAAGCTAGTTGAAGACACAAACTGACTTTTTCTTATTTGTATCCCCAGTGACTAGCACATAGTAGGTGCTTAGCAATTGATTATTGAATTGAATTAAATTGACATCTTTGAGGAGTAGTGAGTTACCTGTTACAGAAAGTCTTTAAGTAGAAATTGCCAGGGAAGCTGTACAGAGAAATTGAACTATATGATTATTTAGCTTACTTTTGAACCTGAGATTTGATAATTCTCTAGGCTTTTCATCTCCAGACTTCCTTATGACTTTCACAACAAAACCCAGAAATCTCTATTTTTAAATTCAGTGAGCTTTTGAACCTCTTTTTCCATTTGGCTAATTCTGCTTTTGAAAGCATTCTTCTCCTCATTGGCTTTTTGAACCTCTTTTGCCAATTGAGTGAGCCTATTCTTCAAGGTGTTATTTTCTTCAGCATTTTTTTGGTCTCCTTAACCAAGGTATTGACCGGTTTTTCATACTTTTCTTGCATCTCTCTCATTTCTCTTCCCAGTTTTTCCTCCACCTGTCTAACTTGCTTTTCAAAATCCTTTTTGAGCTCTTCCAAGGCCTGAGCCCACCTGACATCCCCCTGGGATGTCTGGGATACTGAGGCCCCGCCCTCCACGTCTTTCCCTGATGGCAAGAATATTTCCTCGTCGTCGTCGTCAGATCCGAAAGTCGGGATCATTTGCAATTGTTGGAAAAAACTCTCTATAGTCTTATTTTTCTTCCCTTTTCTAGGCATTTTCCCAGCCAGTTACTTGACTTCTGAGATTCCTGTCCACCCCCACCTAGATCCGCCCAGCTAGTGCTTGGGGTCTGAGATTCAAATGTGCTTTCCATGCCACCCAGCTGCTAATCAATGTGACTTTTAGTTCTGGTGCTGCGGTGGGGGCAGGGCCTCCTCCCAGGCTCAGTTCCCTCAGGGGCTTTATGCAGAGGCCTTCAGTAATAGAGCAGGGTGGGGCAGGGCCGTCTCCCAGGCTCAGCTCCCTCAGGTTGATTATGCAGAGACTTTCAGTAATGAAGATCCTGCCTGCTGCTGGGGGAGTCCCAGGCCGCTGCAGCCGCGCTGCTGCTGCCTCTGCCGCTGCCCCCACCTCTGCCTCTGTCGCTTCCTCCCGAGGGGGCCCGAGTCACAGAGACACCCCGCTCCCCTCCTCCAGCCAGCCGTCTCTCTCACTGACCTGTAGCTTCTGTGGGCGGAGGGACCTTCCAGGCCGCCGGAGCTTCCGTCCCTGAAGCCTGCTCGGGTCAGCTTCTCTGGGGCCATGGCCAGGGCAGCGCTGGGGTGGGGTCCACTTTCTGGGGTGCGACTGACCCTAGGGACAGCTCTCCAGGGCTCTCTGGAACAGAAATCTCTTCCACTCTGTTTCTGTACACCTTTCAGTGGTCCAGAATTTATGGGGGTCTCTTTTTACATTAATTCTATGGGCTGTGGTTTCGGAGCTCGTAAACTTGCAACCTTCTACTCCGCCATCTTGTCTCCGCCCCCAGAAATCTCTATTTTTAAAACCCTAATTGGTGAAGTCTTCTGACTGCAAACGCACACCTACTGCTTTGCCACAGCTCCCAAATGGCAGAGCCATCTGAAGTTCAGCAGCACACTGTGAGCTTTCCAATTACTATTTCTGCTTTTTTTTACTTTCATGAAGTCAGAACCAAAAAGGATATTAGAAGTCACCATGGTTAATTCTCAATAAAAGTCAATGTCTTTAGTTTTATCCATTTCCAATTTCTCAAAGTCAATGGCTTGTTTAAATAGGTCAGGTCAGAGCAAATACAGGCATCTTTTCTCATCTCAGTCCCTTGAGGTATTCTGGCCACACTTAGCTCTTTCCCCCGAAGGACAAAAACATCCCACAGACAGAAACGAGTATCTGAAAAATACTAAGGTGTGATGACTGAACACCAAAGAAACTGTGCTAGTTCATGTTTGCATGGGCTAGCTTTTGACTTCAACATTCAGGGAGTCTGTAGTCTGCCTTCTTGGGACTGGCAAATTTGTAGAGGTCTTCAGCTCCGTTTTTACTCCTGAGGACAGAAGAGTGCAAGATGCAATATTTAACATTCACTTAGGTTAGTCTGAAGTCCCAAAAGCTGATGGGACCCCACATGTACTGTATCATGTCCCAAATCAGGGCTGATGAGTCCTGAGTTGCTACATCCTAGACTGGCACATGACCTCATTTTATCTTTTGTTTTGATATTAATAAAGTATAACCAGACAAATTTCTAGTGTGTCTGGCTTTACTATCAATTCAAAAGTCTGTCTGGAATATGACCTATAGTTGGATGGATAGCCCATAGAGCTCATCCACCCACATATAAATACCTGACAGATGCTATAAATGGATACTGAGTTGGATCCCAAAAAGACCAGGAAGAGGAGAGCAGAATGCACTGCCCTTGGGAAACTGCAAGGTTCTTTGAATGACCACAAACTTCTTCCTGGTACAAAGAATGGATTTTTAAAGCTACTCCTCTTCCGTTGTTCTGTGTTTCTGAGTCAAATAACACTGCAATCCCCAAAGGAGAAAAAGTGGTCATCACTCTAAGGCCAATAGAAAGGTACATAATGAGCATAAGCAGGTTGTAGCATATCACGAACAAGAAGTAATATCAATCAATGAATATGCAGTAAGCATACTATGCGACAGGGAGTGCATTTAGGTTTGGGCAAAGAACAGTCCCTCCTCCAGGAGCTTTCAATGTAATGAGAGGGAAGCTTATAATCTAATAAAGGAGAAGCACAATAAAAATTATCATATGAGACCTGGATGAAAAAAAAAAACAGAAGTGGGCTAGTCCAAGTAAGGGATGCCTAACAGATGCCAGGAGAACATGTTTCCACATGTTCCCTTTGGGTGGGCTCCCTGTGACAAACATTATGGAGGACATAGACAAGAGTCACAAGGGACAGGGAAGCATGGATGGCTGCTATCTACTTCAGTGGAGGGAATATTTACATCAGTGAAGTCACAAATCCATTGAAGCTTTGGAGTATCTGAGTAAATCTCTTCTTTCTTAATCCAGAATGGAATCCTGAATATTGTCTTTAAAATTTGGTGTTAATTTTGATCTTTTTCTTTAGCTACACATTCTGATTTCGAGGTAATTTTAAGTAATCTATAATCAATTATCTTCTTTTGTTTTTTTTAATTCTAAATCACGTTTCTCAGTCTTTTTCATTGCCCTCTTTTGGGCCAACATACATGGTTGGTGGGTTGGCTGTTGTCCTTCATTCTAGAAGAGGACCAAAATGGCATCACCATGACAGTGAAATTTCAGCGTGTTCAGCTGTGGCTGATCAGACCAATATGAGCTTGGAATGCTCTACCAAAAGTTAGGCACAGATAGTCCATTTGAATATTTGGGGTGGATATCCCAAATTTGTGCATCTGCATTTACTTTGTACTGTCTCAATTTTGCTTTGCTCAACGAGCATAACACCCTTTCTGACGTGGGCATGCCATGCTGTGTGGCCCTTTGCCAATGTCTCCCATGTTGCACAATCAAATCCAAAGTTCTTGAGAGAGACTTGAGAGTGTCCTTGTATCACTTCCCCTGGCCACCATGTGATCACCTGCCCCACATGAGTTCTCCATAAAAAAGTCTTTTTTGGCAAGTGTACATTTTGCATTCAAATAATGTGGTCAGCCCATTGAAGTTACGCTCTCTGAAGTATAGTTCAAATATTTGGCAGTTCAACTTGAGCAAGGACTTCAGCATCTTATCCTGCCAGGTGATCCTCAGAATCTTCCTAAGACAGTTCAAATGGAAGGGATTCAGTTTCCTGGCATGGCGCTGGTAGACTGTTCATGTTTCACAGGCATACAACAATGAGGTCAACACAATGGCTCTGTAGACCTTCAGTTTGGTAGCCAGTCTAATACTTCTTCTCTCCCAAACTTTTCTTCAGAACCTCCCAAACACAGAGCTAGCTCTGGCAATGCATGCATCAACCTCATTGTCAATATGTATATCCCTTGAATGTATACTACCAAGGTAAGTGAACTTATCCATAGCATTCAAAACTTCTCCATTTGTTGCATCCAATGCTTCCATGTATGAATGGTTCGGTAGTGGCTGATGGAGCACCTGCATTTTCTTGGTGTTCATTATTAGACCAAAATTAACACAGGCAGCAGAGAATTGATCCATACTTTGTTGCATCGCAGCTTCAGAGGCTGCATTGAGTGCACAATCGTGTGCAAACAGAACAATACTCCCTCCACTTTGGTCTTGGCTTGTAGCCTTTTCGAATTGAAGAACTTACCATCAGTACAATAGTTGACCTTGATGCCGTGTTCATCCTCATTGAAAGCATTTATCAACATGGCTGAAAACATCATGCTGAAAAGCATGAGAGCAAGCACTCTACTGGTAACTGGGAAAGCACAAGAGCATTGTCTATTATCTGAAACTTGGGCAAACACACCATAATGAAATTGATGTACAATATTAATGAACTTCTCCGGGCAACCAAATTTTGACATAATTTCCCATAAGCCCTCACAATTAACAGTGTCAAAGGCCTTGGTCAGATCTACAAATGTTGTGTACAGACCTCTGTTCTGCTCCTGGCATTTTTCCTGGAGTTGTTGGGCAGCAAACATCATATTGACTGTTCCTTGACCCTTTCTGAAGGAACATTGGTTGTCAAGTAGATGACCATCTTCCAGGTGAAGGATCAGCCTATCAAGGAGGACTTTAGCAAGAATTTTGCCAGCAATGACTAAGAGAGAGATTCCCCTGTGACTGTCATAGGAAAATCTATTCCCTTTACTCTTATAGAGATAGACAATGGAGGCATTCTTGAACTCTTGAGGGATAACCTCCTCTTGCCATATAACCTAGAAAACATACATACTAAAACAATCAAGGATGAATGTGTATGTTGACTTGGGATCTTTACCGGTTCTTCAGAGAATCTCTTTAATTCTTCTTTTTTGTGGTAGATGTTTCCATACATAATCCCTTGCATGTTGTTCCTTATGATGGGAATGAGGAGAACTAAAAGTTAAGATGGTAGCTATCCATATACATGGGCTGAAAATGACCTTGACAGTTGAACTCCTTCATATGTCAGCGGTGAAGCTGTGAGCCCTGCTTCCAATTAACTGGTACTTCTTGGTGTTTCTATGTTTCCTGCATCCCCACAGAAGTGGCCAGCCCCTCCAAGTCCTCCTCCTCCTCGTAATAAGGTTCTGCGATTCTGTTCTCCCTCCAAGATAGCCTCTCCATAGTTTCTTCTGTTTCTGTGTTCAATAGAAGTCTTGGCAACAGGAACTTCATTCAGGTTCTGAGGTCTTAAGTAGGAAAAATAAAAAGCCAACTTTCTGGTGGTGACACTTCTGTCAGCAGAGTCCATGTTTGCATTAGGAGGTGATGACAAGTATGAAAAAAATCATTAAAGAATGAAATACATAAAATGTCAAGGGATGTGATAAGGTGGAAATTGGGCCCTGCTAGAAAGTTCATGGGAAAATGAGGCCACCAGATTGGGGCAGCCTGGGGACAGAGTGACAAATTTACTATCTTCTCACTTGTTGGAAATTGAGCTCTGGAGAGAGGACAGGCATCTGAAGGGATCTCTTGGACTGTAGGTTGAGAAGATGAGCTGCTGATTATCTGTTCCATCAGCAGGTCTGTAATGAGATCCTATTTCAAGCAGAATGCTGGAGAAGGAAAAGGATGCTATCAGACTGAAGCCCTGACTATAAGAGCTCATTGTCAAGGGAAAACTGAGAAGGCACAAATCCAGGTCTTGCCTTCAAAGATCCTCCCAGTCTGGAGAATAATGGGTGTTTGTGCATCCTCAGGCAAGTCACTTTCCTTTTTGGTCACAGTTTCCTCATTTGCCAAAACAAAACAAAAATTTAAAAAAAAAAATGGGCTAATTGACTCTAATGTCCTTAATACCTTTCATCTTCTATGTTCAATATTCCAAAGTTCTTGAATAAGCTTACATACAGAGGAGTTCAAACATGTTTTTGCTGAGCCTCAAAATACCACATAGAGGAGAGATTTTGAGCAATATAATCCCTAATCTAGCTTTCAGGCCAGACAACTGAAATTTCCTGAGCAGCACCAGTTTACAAATAACGTTATGGGTAATCCTGAATTAGAGAGTTCTAGTGTTGGACACCAGCCTTAGAACTCAAGAAAAAGTTGGACAAGAAAAAGAACAGTTTGCTTGTTACCTGAAAAAAATTCTATTTGGAGAGCAAAGCAAGCCAGGTATGAAGAGACAGGTTTTACCTGTTCAGAATCTCCAAAGTATTTACTATTGGAGGACAGTTTAAAGCACACAATGGCTCTACAAACATTGGAGAAACTATGTATAGCTCTATGGGAATGAGGGATTTGCCAGGATGAGAGAAGGCTTTTCCAACAGCATCCTCGAGTTCTGCTTCCTTCTCAGGAGTAAAGATAGTGGGAAACTGTGTGCTTCTGGTGTGGAATTTGTTCAGAGGATCCTTTGAATATACTGTCTCTTCTGTATTTCTGTAGTCACTTAAACAAAGGATGTTCCACATTCAAGATGGATACTGTACATTCAATTACCAATAAAAATGCAATAAACATTTATTAAGTATGTGATACATATCAGTCATCCTGCTGAGTGTCAGGAATACACAAACAAAAGTGAAACAGCCTCTGCCTTCAAGTCACTTACAGTCCGTTGGGGAAAGGGTGTCAT